>CM031371.1:93469743-94001906 GCA_018208015.1 Medicago ruthenica | reverse complement strand
CAAAATTCAGCATTTAGAAACGCCTTATAAGATGTGACTGTTGCCATAGATGAAGATCCAGGTAGAATTATACCTCCAATGATGACAAGGCCATCAAGTTTCAAATTGTTGCATGTAGCAAGAGCAGCATTAACTTGTTCAGTGGTCCTAATTGATCTTTCGTCCGCCCAAGCAAATCATAACCACCTAATAAAGAACATCCATCGTATGATAACTAACAAGTTAAAAATTTTCCAAGAAATATCGATTGACTAATATGAACAATGGCTCTTTAGTCACAACCAACCTGATTTTTGTATGTGGAGAGAATATCGTCAGTTATCTCCAAAGTTTTCTGAGAAAATAGACCTTCTGACCCACCTGAAGAAAGGAAAAAGAGCATGCAGACTTATTTACTCAGTTTTCTAACAAATATCTGCATTACATGGTCAATATAATTGCATGTGTTTGGCTAAAATTAAAAAACAGTTATGGCGTGGGTTAGCAAAATTCTCCAGTTCATGCATGTTAGGAAATCACGGTGAGTTTCACTGTGAATTTTTTTAAGCTCCAAAGTGTAGCTTTAGCCAAAATCACAATGGTTCACCGTTGTCAAACCCACCGCCAGTCGAAACCATAGTTTTTTTTAAAAAATAACGGTAATTTAAGTCTTGAAACGCGAGAAAATTGATTGGAACAAATCTAAACACTCACCGCCAATACAAGCATACATAGTTTTTTAAAAATCATGGCAATTTTGGTCTTGATAGCAATAAATTGATTCGAATGAATCTAAACACGCTAATATAATATATTGCATCAATGAGATATCAATCAAAAGCAATTACAAACGAAGTTAAGATCAGTCATGCAAATTACCAAGAAATCCAAGCAAACACTCTTAGGATTGTGAATCTTGAGAGCAGAGTGAAGACCCCAAATAACATTGTGTCCACCAGGAGATTGTCTTCCAGAAAAAACAATTCCAACCCTGCGACAACAAAACTTGTGAGATTCAAATCACACAAAATAAATCAAACAGATTCACAACAATGCCGACAAAACATCAACAAATCAAAACAAAATAGATAAACAAACCTAATAGGAGGGTGTTCAGTTATGATCTGAGCATCAGGAACTTTAGCAGTAGCCCTGAGAAAATGAGCCAAAGGGTGTCCATAGGTATTAGGGAAAGATCTACTTATAGTAGGCTCATCAGATGGATCAGCAGTTGTTGTTCCATCACCAAATTCAACCCTAACAGTTGTTCCCTGCACATCAAAACAGTAACAAATCAACCTCATTCCATTCAAATTCATCACCACCCATCTCAAAAACAAAGCTTTATAAACCCAAAAATCCATTAACCAAAGAACAAGTCCACCCCATTTCATCAAAGCCAAAACCAAAGTAAAAAACAAATAAAAAATCAACCCCATTACATTCAAATTCATCACCACCCATCCAAAAACAAAAAAACAAGTCCACCCCATTTCATCAAATTCAAAACCCAAGTCAAAAACAAATCAAAAATAAAAATTTTCACAAATAAATAAAAAAAACCCAAGATCTAAATCACAGAAAAAAAAACAATAAAAAGAAATTGTTGAGCATGAAAACTCACTTGAAGGCAAGGAGGAAGTTCAGGTTGGTATAAAGATCTAAGCTTTTGAAGATCTGAGAGTTCTCTAGGAATACCATAATCGGAATCCATGGCCGTTGTTGTTGGCGAGAGATTCTATGTTCTACTAGGAGAGTGAAGTGTGAATAAAGTTTGTGTTATGTTTTTTTTGAGTGTGTTGTGTTGGGTAACCCTTTTTATGTTGTACCTAAAACAACAACTACTTCAAAACAAAACCTACCAAACTTTTTTTCTTTGGATTTTCAAAATCAATGACCAAAATTCTTGAAGAGAAAGTTACCAAAGCCCATAGAATTCGTGTACTTTTATCTTTTTATTCTTAGCATATTCTTTCTTTTGGAAAAAGATTTACCCTTTTCAAATCCTATTTTTATGCCTCCTTTGACGCCACTTTTTTAATTTTTTATCTTTTGTTTTTCTATGGTTTGTGATTTTGTCAGGTTTCTGTGGAGATTAAAAAGTAGGACAAAAGAGTTCAAATTCAGTTTTTTTTACTAAAGATAAAATGTGGGTTTTTTTATGATATGAATGAATAAAATATGAATTGGAATTTTGAATAGATTGGAATATTGGTCTTTTTAGACTTATGCTTGGATGCTTGGATTTGAGATTCTTGGCTTTCAGAACAATGAGGGCTCACAATATTTGGTGTTGAATTAATATTTGAGTGGACCACAGTTATTGCTTAGGGTATCACATGCAAGACCAGTGAATTGATGGGTAATTTTATTTTAAATATTGTGAATAAAATTTTATTGGTATTCTATTACTAATGGTTAATATTATATTGCTATTAATTATTAAGTAATTAATTATTTATATCTTGAGAGTTAATCAGTTGGTAGAAATATTGTATATTATATGCAGGGGCCAGAGTTCGAATCCTGGACACTCTACTTCTTCATATTTAAAATGTGTGAGTTCCAACCACTAGGCTACTTGACAAAAAAAATATTCTTATTTGAATGAATGTGAAAATAAAAGGTGTCGCAGAGATTGACATTGAGAGGTGTCATTTGTCTGTTTCTTTTAATGAAGATTGTAGTTGACCGTCATAATGACAACAACTTAATTTGAAATTTTTATAGAGATGTTTCTAGAAACTTTGTAAATCTTCTTTATGTATTTTTATAGAGATGTTTGAAAAACAACAACTGAAAAATTGATTTTTTTAGGTTGAGATTTTCTTTGAGTTTTTTACGTTTTAAAATTTATAATTAACCTACCAGTTGTCCGAAAATTCAAATTTTACGTGGAAATTCATATTTTAACATCGTAAATATGTCTACAAAAAATCATAAAAAAATGCAACTTCTAGGTCTATTAGAAGAAAAAAAATAAAAGGTTAAAAAATAGTAAGAATATCAAATTACAAAGGTAGAATCCTTGTTTTTTTTATTACAGGTCATTTTGAAGACTGTGTATATGACAAGTCAATTTGAATGATTTACCCTTACTTATATTTGATTTAAATTTTAAATTAGGGTTATATCAAATTTCAAATCATGACTCAATTCATTATTTGATTTTATAAAGAATGGTAAAATTGTATATTAAATAGTCTAAACAGATGATAAAATTTAAATAAAAAATACTACACCAATAAATTATATTTCCTTTCCTTTCAAAAAGAAAAAAAAGAAATTGTATTTGAAAACATGAATGAGTAAGTTAGCAAGTCTACTATGGTATGAGTCCTACATCGAGTAGATTAAAGTGTTTGATGTGGTATTTAAATCATGAGGTTCTCCCACCTAATGTACTACTCTCTTCGTCCCTTTTTATAGGAGTAGTTTACAAAAATCACGTGTATTAAAAAAAGTTGTTGAAATAATAAAGTTGTCTCAAATGTGTGTGACTATTACTAGATTACCCTTAATTAAATATACTACCTCCGTTCCTTTTTAATTGTCACATTTTGACATTTTACACAAACCAAGACAAACTATAAATGTCACTACTTTTGATACAATAATTTATATTTTTACTATAATAACCTTATTCATTTAATATATCATCTCATATATTCTTCTCTCCGTAATAAATAACTAAGGATAATATTGGTAAAACAATATTTAAAGTTGCATTGAACTTTGAAAGTGACAGTTAAAAAGGAACAAAAAATTTCTTCAAAAGTGACAATTAAAAAGGAACGGAGGGAGTATATTTAATGTTAACTTTTAATATACCAAGACAAATTGATAGTAGTAATAAGGGGTATATTTGGAAAAAGAGTAATCAATATATCTAGGAATTTGTATATGATCTTATATTTAGGGACAAAACTTTTTTGTAAACTACTCTTATAAATAGGGACGGAGGGAGTAGTCTTTTGGGTTGAGCTTTCATTATGGACTTAAATCCTAACAATTGGTGCTTTCATTGAAAGTTGAACCATGAAAAGGGCTACCTATAAGCAGGATTAAAGTGTTCCATAGAATACTCATAGGTGAGTGAAGTCGTCAAAAAGGAAAGGGCTACCATCGGGTCAGTGTCGATAGAGTGAAAGCCATCGTGGACGTCGGTTCTTAAAGGGTGTGTCAATGTTGTCGGTTCTTAAAAGGTGTGTCAATGTTAGGAGTCCCACATCGAGTAGATAAAAGTGTTTGATGTGGTATTTAAGCCACGAGACACTCCCACCTATTGAACTAATCTTTTGGATTGAGCTCTCCTCATAGGTTTAAATCATAACATACTCCCACTTGCTTTTGAAAAAAATACCCTCAACATCTTACGGTAACTTACGCCTACCTAAAAATATGAATGTATAAATTAGGTTCCAATTGCTTTGCTATGAAACTAAAATAGGTTTGAAAAAGAAATATTTTATCCCAAATTCAACCCACTTATGAACTTTGTCTTAGAAAAAACTGAAATTCATTGCTCACTTTATCACGGGTCATCAGATGCAGCCACAATTACCCCTTATCAGATTCATGTAACAAATTTGGCCAAATACCATTTTTGGTCCTTTAAGTTTGACAAGAATACCGGATTAGTCCTTTAAGTTTTTAAGTTTCAAATAGGTCATTTAAGTTGTTAATTTAATGCACCTATTTGAAATTTTTTAAGTTTTTAAGTTTCAAATAGGTTCTTAAAAGGGTAATGGTGTAATAAATTAACAACTTAAAGGACCTATTTGAAACTTAAGAACTTAAAGGACTAATCCGGTATTTTTGTCAAACTTAAAGGACCAAAAGAGGTATTTGGCCAACAAATTTCCAGTTTAATTACTGCAAATCTTGAACTCTGTTTGATGTTAGTAATGGTTTTTTGGTAAGTTTTTTATATTTACTAGCAAAAAGACGGACACTCACATGTCCGTCTTTTCGCTCATTTTATTACGCTAAATCATGTAGATTATCAATGATTTTTTTTTTTTTACAAAATGTAGATTATCAACGATATTTTATATAAATTTTGCGTATGAATTGTAAATGATATTTTATATATATTATTTTTAAGAAATATTTTATATCAAATTTTTTTATTCCTTCAAACAATTCGAGATTGGTGGTGTGTGCAAGCGTCTGATGGCGACTCGCAGGCTTATTGAGTGTACGAATAAAGTTAGGTGCTCTGGTTGCTGGGCGTAATGAAGTGATTTATTTCAATGTTAGTCGTGATTAGGTTTTAAGGTTTTAGACTTGGAACTGTTGGATCTAATTGTAATGCTTTTTGTCTAATTAATGCATTTTTTTGGTTGGTTTTGTGTGTTAACAAGTGTAATTTTTTTATTTTGTCATTGAAATTGTTGTATTGGCCAATTGCAAAATCATGTGTATCTTGCTACTATAATGCTTCTCAATGTATGGCCTTTTAATGGTTAACATTTATCTTCCAGCTTCTATTACATGAGACAGTATCAATTGTGTTTAAATGAAGTTTTGGTTTTTATTTTGACTGTGATTTTGTTATCTTTTATCCATCCAATATTTGAATTGAATATTTTTTTTAACAAGTCAAAATGAGATATATTACGAACAACATAGTATCCTTAATAACATAATGTGTGTCAATAAGGACCTCAAAAGTATACAAGCGATCAAGTTACAAAGATAACGAAATTACAACAAATTAGTTGATGCCTACACCAACAAACGGGCTCGACCACCACATATGAAAGTTTAGACGAATATTAATATTAGTAGTCTTCATCCACTAGAAGGAATGTAACTTCACTTTATCTAGCAACTGATGGATAAGGCTTTCGATGTTCTTGAATATTCGATTGTTCCTTTCAATTCCACAAAACCCAGACGCACAAAGCCAAACAAGCTGCAAAAAAGAACGACGAGCTCTCAAACCACCTGATGAATAAGTAAACTGAATAGCATGCTCCTGAAGATGATACGGATTGACCGTAGAAATGCCAAGCCAAGACCGTGCAAGGCCCCAAAGAGAAGTGAAGCAAGGACAAGACAAAAACAAATGTTGAGCAGTCTCTAACCCTCCACACCCAGTCACACATAACTGATTATCGCGAGAAAGAATACCACACCCCATCAGATTATCCTCCGTCGGTAACCTGTTTCGAAGGAGTCTCTAGGCCAAAATTGAAACCTTCAAGGGAACCTGTTTATGCCAAATTAGATTTGTAATAACATCAAAGCTCGAGGCCTCCTAGCTAGTGAACATCCTGTACACACCCATGACTGAGTAACCGCCAATAGGATCGAGCTACCATGCCCATAACCGACGACGCCACTGCCAAGCCGCCCCACCATCCTCCCAACCTAAAACACACATATCCGCCACCGAAATCGACTTATTCACTGCTAAGTCGAAAAGGCGCCTATACTACACACACAAGGGAGAATCTCCCAACCAAGAATCCGTCCAGAAGAAAGTATCCACACCATTACCAACCCTTCTCACTATATTCTCCTCAAACCACCAGCCAACATCAACACCTCCACCATCACAAATTTTCACAACATCCCTCCACCGTCACTATATTGTATGTTGTTGACGTTCAAAATGCATACATATCACTACATAAAATAGATCTAACAATTGAAACATGAAATAATATACTATCAACTATATTGATTAGGGTTATTTACTTATCATATTCTTAACACAATGAAGTGGCACGATAAATATATGCTTCTAATTGTAAGGCTCATTTATGATAATATTTAGGGTGTGTTTGATCCACAAAACAATAAACACTAGACAGAACAATACAAGACAGAACAACACAACACAACACAAGGCAGAACAACACATGACAAAATTTTACGGTATTGAATAATTTATGGTCTTATACGATTTTTTGTGGACAAAATGTTATTTTGGTATTTTAGACAACTTGTATGTGGGACAAAAAATTGTGTTGTGGTTTGGTGAGGGACACGAATTTCTGTTTATGTCCTGCCCCTTGCCTTCAGTTTGTCCTGTCCATGAAACAGTTTTACAAATCAAACACTGTATAACTTGAGTTGTCATGTCTTTACGAAGCTTTGCATCTTTCCTGCACAATTCTTATTGTATAATCATTACTCGCTTTATTGATAAGTAGACATATAGAGCCCGTTTGGTGCACATGATAAGATAGAGATGGGATAAGATATGAAACTGGATAAGGATATGAACATGATAAACATTTATCTTATCACATGTTTGTTGCACACATGATAACAAACATAATATCATATATATCACAATTAAATGACATAATTAACCTTGTAATTAATTATAATTAAATATAATTAAGCTATTATTAATTAGATACAAAACTATTATTGTCAATCGTCTTCTTCCTTTTTTTTAGGGGTGCCAGAATCTTCATTTTTAAAGTTCAATTAAAAAAATCATGACTTCTTCAATTAAAAAAAATGGCCAAATACCATTTTTAGTCCTTTAAGTTTGACAAGAATATCAGATTAGTCCTTTAAGTTTTTTAAGTTTCAAATAGGTCCTTTAAGTTGTTAATTTAATGCACCTATTTGAAGTTTTTTAAGTTTTTAAGCTTCAAATAGGTCCTTAAAAGGGTAACGGGGTAATAAATTAACAACTTATAGGGCCTATTTGAAACTTAAGAACTTAAAAGACTAATCCGGTATTTTTATCAAACTTAAAGGACCAAAAGAGGTATTTGACCTAAAAAAATTGTTTACTTGTCTTCTTCCTTCTTCAATTACAAAGTTCTATCAAAACCCCTTTGTGTAACTTCAACTTGTAAAAAAATTCATACACCAACAACAACCTATAAAAAATTTACAATTACAATTCAAGCTCTTAACCAAACTAATTGTTGTCTCTGTTGAAAATAATATGAAATTCCAAAACTCTCTGTTTGATCTCTTTTCAAATTTGACTTTGTCGCGGTGATTTTCGGAGATCAAGCTATTGATTAGCGTTGACTCACTAATTTTAATTCACGACTGAACTTTTAATTTTTTAAATGAAAAGTGGAAAAAAGTTCTAAATTACCACATTTTTAAAGATTAGGGTTCGGGGGTTAGTTACGTTTAGGGAAGGTGTTAGCACCCTAAACGTTCGTAGTACTCTACGAGAACCTCTTGATTTTGTTTATTTATTTTGGCTATAACTTGCTTATTATTTTTTTAAAAAGAAAAGAATGAATTAGAATAGTGAGAAAAAAAAAATGTTTTTTTGTATTTTTTATGATTTGGAAGGACAAGGTCCTCTGCCTACGTACCCGTGAGGGATCAAAACCTCGTAGTTCGGGGTAAAAATGACGGTTGATTTGTTTTGTGTTTTTTATTGGTTTTAAAAAAGGTTTTAAAGATAAAATAAAAGCCAAATGGCAAAATGAGATTGGTTTGTGTTTTTTAATTTTGAAAATGATTAAAGTGTTATTAAAGTGGATTAATGGTTATTTAAAGAAAATAAAAGAGAAAAATGGGCACTTGATTGAAAATCAAGGTTTATTTAAGAAAAGATTTTTTTTGTGAGATTTTTGAATATTTGCATTTTTTTATTTTTTAGAATATGGACTAAGACTAAAATATATGACTAAAAAAGCTAAACGCGAGGAAATTCCGTGGTGACGTTGGATCATCACGAAACCCTTTTGAAATTAAACTAGCCTAATATTTTTGTATTTTTTTTGTAAAGCGAAATAAAAAATAAAAGACATAAAGCGGAATAAATAAAGTGTGAGTGTCGGTGCATATTCTCATTTATATTTACATTGTACCTAAATACATTCTAATAAAATGGAATAAAAATGACAAAATGATAAACAAGGAAAAAACAAAATTGCAAATGCTTTAAAACAAATATGCTAAGAATAAAAAGAAAAATAAAAATGCATGAAATAAAAGGAAAAATAAAAAAATGCATGAAGTATTGAAAGGTAAATGCAATAAAACAAAATGCCTAAAAAATAGATAAGGATTGAAAAATAAAATGCAAGAAATAATAAAAAGATAAAGAAAATAAAGTAAGGGAATAAAGGGGGTGCTGAAGCAGAAAGAGGGGTGCAGGCAGTAAAAGAAAGAAGAAGGCAGAAAAATAGCTTCTGGGCCGCGTTGGGCCCTGGCTTTGGGTTGCTATAAACTGAAAAAAATCAGATTTTTCTTCACTTTCTTGCCCTCTCTTCTCTCTCTAGCTTCTCTTCTCTCAAAACTCTCTCCTCCTTCTCTCTAAATGAACCCATGGCCAGCAAGTTTCCGGCGCGGCGGCCGGCTAGCCCAGGGGGCGGCGCCACCGCGCCGGAGAAAAAAAATCTCCTTTTTTTAAAAAAAAATATATTTTCCGAAACCTCTCTCACTCCTCTTTTCAAAAATCAACTTATATTTTTCAAAATCTCTTTCTAAAAAAACAGATCTAAGCTTCAAGATTTCTGAAATATACCTCTTTTCTTTTTTGGTTCGGCTTTGTATGTGTGTGTGATACGGTTATGGGTCTTTGGGCTGTTTGGGTATGGTATGGGGTTTCGCGGTTTGGGATTGTTGGGAATGTGGAAGGCCGCGTGAGTGGTGGTTGTGGTTGGAGTGGTTTGGTGGCGTGGCTGTATGTTTGGGAGAGAAGAGGCCGCGTGTGTTGGTGATGGTTTAGGGAGGAGGGGTTCGTGAGTAGTGATAGGGTGAGTGGTTGGTTAGGTTTTGTTTGGTATGGAGGAGGAAGCTGGTTTGTATGTGGTGGTGGTGAAGGAGTATTTTGTGGCTGTCGTGAGTTGAGTGGTGGGGGTGGTGTTAGTTTTGTTTTGTGAGTGGTTGTTTGGAGGAGTGGTGGCTTGATGGTTGGTGAGTGGTGGCCGTGGGGCGTGAGTTGTGTAGCCGTGTGATGACAATTGTTTTTTTGATTTTTCGATTCCTGACTGAATTGTTCTTTTTGACTGAAATTCGCCCCCCTTGACTGATCACTGCTCAGTGTTAAATACACTAAATGCTATCAATGACCATAATACTGAATAAAACACCATTAAGTGACACATTAAAACACATTAAGTTTTATGAAAAAAAAGTCTCCTCCACACTAAGTCAGACTGTAAAAATTAATTAAAAAAAAAAGGGTAACTAGTAAAAAAAGAATAAACAATAAAATAACACTAAAAACATTTAAAAGAATAAAAATAAGGATAAAAAAAATAATAAAAACAAAAACAAAAGACGGACCCGAATGAAACCCAAAAAAAAAATGAGGTATTTTAAAATACCTCTCTGTCGAAATTTCGTCTGAGACGACGAAAAATTCCGAACTAAAAAGACGAGTAAAAAAGAAATTTTAGGTCAAAAATTGGGGTATGACAGACTTGAATACAAAATAGACAATCAAGAAAGAAAGAAACAAACAATTAAGTAGATTGAGGAAAAAGTGATTGTAGGGTGGAATTGAGGTTAGATCTGTAACAAATAGAATATATGAAGTTGAAGAGTTATGGAGGAAGAGGTAGAGGTCGATGGATGGAGAGCATAGAGAACATGAACGATGAATTGAGAGAGAGAGAGCAAAATAAACATTTTAGTGCTAATCATGATATGATAATTCTGACCCACCAAAAACTAAGGATAAAAATAACAAAGGATGAGTATGATAGTATTAAAAATAGGTTTAAGTTATCATTTCATATTGACACACCAAACAACAAATTGAATCAGAATATGATAGTTTTATCATATCATGTATTCCTGTCATGAGCACCAAACAGACCCTATGTATTCTACAATGTATTGATTTTGAACGGAAAAATAATTAGGCAATGTCAAAATAAATACATTCCTATTATAATAAAGAATGATGCAATCTAAATGGACTAATATTCTGAGTATCGACCTTTTCATTGTTGATTTTGGCTAATATTTAATCTTCTGTCAATTAATGGTTATTATTGCATATTTTAATGGGAAACGAGCTTTTACCAAGAGAATCTCAATCATGCGCATAATGCACGTTAATTCCTAGGCATGGCAATGAAGTGGGGTGGGGACGGATTTTACATTCCCTGTTTCCATACCTTACTCCCATATACTCAGGGGTATACATGGGTTGGGTCAACCCGAAAAATCCGGTCAAACCCACCCAAAAAAATCCAAAAAAGTGGGTTGGGTTGGGTCATTGGGTGAATATGGTTTTAAAAAATGAAAAACCTATAAAAAATAATGAGTTTCAGGTAAAACCAGACTCAGACCCAATAAACTCACTTACTCAATAATACCCACATTTTAATTTTTATTTTCATAGGAACGAAGGAGAATACAAAAAGTTTTGGTCATAAATTAAGTCTAATTTTCAAACACGCTAGAGTTACAAATTAGGATGTTGAAAGATATCATCTATATTGAAAATGAAAGCATGCTAGAGTTACAAATTAGGATGTTGCACTTTTGGTTATTTTGATATTAATGTAATTTTAATGTCATGCAACTTTAGTTTGTTGCTAGTATTTTATGAAGAAAATAGATTACACAATTTAAAAAAATAAAATAAAAATTTGAGTATTTTTTTATGAAAAAATATGAGGACTCGTCATTTAATTTAACAAAAAAACTGAAGGAAAAAATTTGGCCAACCCACTACCCAACCCAACCGAAACCATAAATTGGTGGGTTTGCCCAACCCAACCCAACAACGTAACGGGTGGTTATTTGACCTCACCCAAACCGGAGTACGCTATATGGTTCGGGTCTTGAGTTTGACCAAACCGACCCATATACACCCCTACATATACTTACATGTTACTCTACCCATACCCAAAAATCGAATATCATCCCCGTCCCCAACGGTTTCGAGTATCCCCGCCCCATTCCCACAGTGGATAATTTTTTTTAATAAAAATAAAAGTATTTTTTAGCCTCAAGCGAAATGTTGTGATGCATTATCCAGCAAAGAGATGTTGGCGATCAATGACTATGGTGAAGGAGAAGAAAGACGCCGAGAGTGTGAGATATGAAAAGAGAAAAGAGAGAACTATGATAAGTGATTGTCATCTGAAAGACCGAGACTCTGACTGTGTGAGTGAAATGATTTACAATTTGGGTTTATTTATATAAAAGGGGTAATAAATTGATTTTCTACATTCGGGACAGGTTTGAGTATGAGTTCTGGATGGGTACATATATACCTGTTACCCGTCACGTGCCCGTGTTTTAAGATCGGGAAAAACTCAAACTCATACCCAGTCAAAGCAGGAAAATCCCGTCAAATTGGGGTTTGTTCGGACGGGTACCCGCATATATGATTTTTGTTGTCATGCCTATTAATTACCTTCCACCAACTGATTTACAAAAAAGTATAAAACTTTGTTACTTTTCTCTCCCTCACTTTTATTTCCCCGCACTATATTCTCCAAACCAAACAATGCTACAACCATCAACTCTATACTCTTTAATACTAGGGGCGTTTGTTTCACCTCTACAAACTAAGTTCCCAAGAATATAAGATGGGAAACATTTATTCTCATGTTTGATACACATGCACACAAAAACATTCTATGGAATTAATTATGCCCAAGAACTTTTTTCAACTAAATTATCCCATTTTCTATTCCCAACATAAATGATGAGAATGATTTATTCCCAGCGGTTAACACTCATTTTCCATTTCTACCCTTAAGAAACTGCAAGAAAATCCACCACGTCTCCTTTCATGGGCCAGTGCCACGTTTTTCCTTTTCATATATGCATTTGTAACCTCTCTTAAAAGGCCTTATAGAATTACATATTTGTTATTGATCGAATGTTATTTTTGCATTAATAAAAGTACTCATGGATGAATTGATGTTCTAAAAAAAATGAATGAATTGATGTAAGATAAATTTAAATTACCAAAGACATTAGTTTAGATTGTTCTATAATGTGGCCAATGATAGTTTGAAAATAATAGAGAAAATTGAGTCATCTACTATTTTACAAAGTAAGGGTATTTTGATAATTATATCATTGCCTTGAAAAATAATTCCAAGGAACTCAAATAATCAATTAAACAGCCTTTTTAAACTTTCCTAGGAATATGGGTTGAAGTTTGCGGATCGCTCGGTTTGACTCGCCGTCCACACAGGTTTAAGATCAATTTTTTTAGTCTATTTTTTTTTGAAGGATTTTAGTCTATTTATATTTTAGTTCATGTGGGTTAGACCGTTTAAACCATAGGTTATGTGGTTTAAATATACGGCCCACAAGTCATAGCTTAACTAGTAAAATGTCGAAATTGTTAGGTCTGACATCATGACCGTGGTTTGAACCTCGGTGTCGCGCCGCTAAAAAACGCTCGAGTGTGCTAACGCTCGGAATAACTACGGAGTCGCCACCAAAGTTTTATTTTTAAAGGGAAACGTTGATAAAACCCTTGACGATTTGGAAGGATGGTCATCGCAACCATTAACGGGTCCGGGAGTCGAATGTATTAGCACCCCTCGCATCCGTTGTACCCAACGAGAACCTCCTAATTAATTTAGGGTTAAAAGGTGTTTTAAGGGTTGCTTGCAACATTTTAACATTTCAAAGAAAAAAGGAAAGGGAAAAAAGGTTTTTTTTCTATTAGTGTGCTTGACAAGAGTTTGATCCTGCTCCTACGTATCTCCTGGTGCGATGAAGAATTCAAAGCTACGTAGTTCTTGGTTGAAAATGTTTGTTTGTTGGTTGATTTTAAAGAACGATGTTTTTGATCGTATTCTAGCGGTTAAACGTAGTTTGTATGCTCGCGCGTAGGAGGCTTAAGCGTTTGTTAGTATCGCGTTAGAATTGATAAAACATCGTCCGTTTGTAAAAAGAGATTTGATTTTTATTTGACCGCAAGAGGGCCGAAAATTAGTTTGATGTGTTGAATTTGTTTTTTATGTTTTTGTATTTTGAAAATAGAATGACGATTGTCCGAACAACGAGACATACGTCAAGTGCTCGTGCAACCGGGGAATGGAAAGACATACGTCGGACCACTCCTTTTTCATTCAAATTTATTATTGAAAATTAATATATCATTTTTTTGAAATAGAATGACGATTGTCCGAACAACGAGACATACGTCAAGTGCTCGTGCAACCGGGGAATGGAAAGACATACGTCGGACCACTCCTTTTTCATTCAAGTTTATTATCGAAAATTAATATATTTCTTTGTATTTTTTTCACGCGAAAACGGGTTACGCGAGTAAAACGGCGATTAATGGGCAAAATGGTCAAAAACCAACCTCAGGGGTAAAACAATAAAAAAACAGTAAGAAAAATAATTCATTTCTGTTCTGGTGATTTTTTTATAATTTTTGTGATTTTTTTTGGATTTTTCTATGATTTTTTTTAAGTGCAAAATGAGTTAAAAATGACTAAAAATGAGAACAGTGGCAAAACTGTAATTTGACACACACAGAAAAAATGCAGGAACAACTAAACACGATTTTTGTGGTTTTTCTTAACTTCTCAATTCGATTTCTCACTCAATACTGAACCAAATACGAAAATAAAAAATGTCACGGTAAAGTTTGTCATGAGTACTACATCCTAGTGGTCTTAGATCTACCAAAAGATGTCCTAAAACTAACTATATTTCAGCCTCAAGTCATGCTCATGAACTTATGGTGAAAAATGCATTATTTATGAGAAAAACTACAAATCTCTAGACTATGCGAAAAACGAAATAGTAAATGAGCAAAGATACTTACAAACTCCTAACACGGCTGTAGATGCACGAAAATGAAAGGGTTTTGAGTGGTTGTGGTTTTTTGAAGGTAGTAATGAAGAAAATGAATAGTAGCAAAAATGGTATTTGCTACTATTTTCTTCTCTTTGTGATGTTTTTTCTGTGGATTGGTTGTTGTTTTTCACTCTTGTTCAAGACTCAAACTCTTGTTCTTGCCTCTCTCCTTTTTTGGGTTTTTTTCTCTCTTTTTCCAACCTCCTCCTTCTTCACTTAAGAGGGGTATTTATAGAGGGGGAGATTAGGGTTTTGGTATGCTTTGAGGATAAGAATGGCGCAAGAATCTGAAAAATGGCATATCTGAAAAATGCAGCCCTTTGTCTTATTAGGCATGCATGGAAATGGGGAGTTTGCATGGAAATGGTATGAAAATTCAAAAAGGAGTAAAAACATGTAGCATGCAAATAGAAAAAAAAGGCATCTTTGACTTGTTTTTTTCTTTGTATATGTTTTTTTTTTTTAAAACCATAAGAAAGCCTAATTATTATCAATAAATAAATAATAATAAAATTTCTTTTTTATTTAAAGAAAAGAAAAAAACAAAAATTGATGTCTGACGGCCGTCATGGATCTGACGGGCAGCCCGTCACCATGGCTGACGGTCGTCACGGTGGCTGACGGCCAGCCCGTGACGGCCGTCATGATGATTTTTTTTATTAATGCATGATGATGATTGATTTCTTTTTAAAAGGACTTGGACAAAATTAGGGTACAACACTCGGCACCTGGACTCGTGACCAGTCTAACTTTTATCTAGAATTAACTATACATTTTATAAGTTATAATTAATTCTTTTTAAAAAAATCTTTTATAATACCAACTTTTTTACTTTCTTTGTGGTTTTTTATTTAGGCTTAATTACACTTTTGGTTCTCGTATTTTCACCAACTCACAAAACTGGTCCTCTCATTTTAAAACCGAACTAAATTGCCACTATACTACCATTATTTTTGCAATTTTGGTCCTTTCCCCCATTTTGCCCTCCAAAAACGCTGATGTGGCAAAGGAACACCTATGTGGCAGTGCCAACTTGGAAAATGACATTAACATGTCATAAAAACAACATTTTTAATTAAGAAAACAATTAAACATTTTAGAAATTAAAACAAAAACAAATTGAAATAAAATTGAAAGAAAGATAAAAACCCTAATTCCCAAATCTCTTTCCAATCAATCCAGATTCAATTCAATCCTCTTCTCTTCGTTTTCCTTTATTTTCGCTCAATTCCATCTTCTTCCTCTTCGTTTTCTTCTTCAGTTCATTCAATTTGCGCCATTTTCGTTCAATTCGATTTTGTTCTTCTTCTTCTCTCAAATTCGAAAATGTCACAGTCATATACTGTCTCTAGTAACAATTGTGCACCACGAAGAAGAGATGTTCTTTGCTTCTGTGATCTAGATTCTCCTCTCACTACTGCATGGACAAATGAGAATCCTGGGTGTAAGTTTAATGGTTGTGGGTTGTACAAGGTAAAACCCAGATTTTGTTAAATTAAGGTATCAGCTGCTATTAAAACCAACAATTAACAAATTGTTATATGTTTGTGTATGCAGTTACAGAGACGAAAAGGTTGTAATTTCTTCAATTGGTACGATGAAGAAATGTCTATGCGTGCAAAGGAGGTGATTTTGTCACTAATGAAGAGGATTGATGAACTTAAGAAGAAGGATAATACGAAGCTGAAACAAGACGAGGATTTGAAAAAGAAGCTAAGGATTTGCCAAGGATTGCTTGTTTTAGCTGTTGTGGTCATTATGGGATTGTATTGATTTTAACATTCCACTTTTCAAATGCCTCATCAGCCAATCCACTTGGTTTGATATTAGGAGTGTGCCTAATCAATGGAATAAACTTCTTTGCTAGCCATTCAGTTTTTGCTTGCTTATTCCCAGGGGTCCCAACACATGCATGATCCTTAGTCAAACTTGTAACTTGCCAATATTGACTTCCACTCCTTTTAGCAACTAACATATGAAATGGACAACCAGTTAAACATTTCACAACCACCCTCACTGCATCATTTTTCTCGAACCATAAATTTTTCCTTGTTTGCATAACATGATCCTTGACAGCATCCTTGACAAGGTCCTTTGAAGAAAATTGCATCCCCACCTCAAACCTAACATGATCACCACTATCAGGAACTTTGAAATTAGGGAATTTCCTTTTCTGGACAACTTCATCATCACTTTCAACTGGAGAATATAAGTCACTTTCATCTTGATCAGACTCTTCATAGTGAGGTTGTGTTGTGTTGACATTATCACCATTTTGATTGTTGCCAGCAAATGTCTCAGTAGGTAGTTCATGAGTCCAATCCCATTCTTCTGCATCAACAATTTCATCAAAGTCAGTATCATATTCATCCTCACCCTCACCCTCACTTGCCACGTAGTCTTCATCTTCTCCACTAACATAACCATCAGGATCAACACCTTCAGCTCCTGCTCCATCATTTCTGACCTCATCAGTACCTTCATTCTCAGCAACGGGCTCCTCCATAACAACTTCTTCATACCCTGCTCCATCATTTCCAACATCTTCACTTCTGAACTCTTCAGCTCTAGTCTCTTCATTTTTAGCCTCTTTATTTCTAACCTCTTCAGTTTGTGCTCCATCACTTCTAACACCTTCATTTCTTACATCTTCATTCTCAGCTCTAACCTCCTCCATAAAAACCTCTTCAACATCTGAAGAATCAACACCTTCATCATTTCTAACCTCATCATCCAAAGGACCTTCATCCCCAACTTCAACTACCTCTGGAATATCCACTTCATGTTCAACAAAAATATCAACTAAGTTACAGCCTTCAACATCTGCAACAAGCTGCAACAGTTCACCATCATTGTTTAGAGGTTTAAGTCCACGCTGAAATGAAAATTTTGGATGTTGGTACCACAAGCACTTGAACTTCATATATCCAAAACTAAGGACCAGCTTTTTAATGTCCTCATAGTTCAACAAATCAGCATCAACAGTGTCTTCCATCACATACACTTGACCATTCACATACAATTTTACAGGGAAAGTTACAAAACTACCCCCATGGTTAATACGGAACTTCAACTCTTGGTTCTGACTTGACCTGTGTATATCACAACCACAACATTTGTCAACAATAAAATAAACATCCAGCAAAAAGACACACTTCATACACGTGGACCACTTTGAATAAACAACTCTAAAAATAGACAGCAACACAATTCACACATGGTGCAAGTGGACGAGGAAACAACCAAACAACAATAAAGAACCTCATAAATATGCTCAACCACAACACAATCAATGAATAAAGCATGTGGGTACAAAAGTTCTACTTTATTCAGCACAATAGCCAAAAAACCCTAATTTCTAAGACATGTTACATACCTGAAACAATATTTCGCGTTCTGGTCTTTGTTCCACCATGCCATTCCATCTTTAGATTTTTCTGCGCCTGCGCCGTTCTCTGCCATGGTCGAATCGAATCAATGGAAGGAAGGAAGGAAAGGATCGTATCTAAGCAACAGAATTTGGGAATCGAATCGAATGGAAGGAAGGAAGGGAGGAGGGAGATAAATCAATTTGGGAATTTTGGAAAACTAGGGTTTCTATCTTTGATAACCCCTTAATATAATTTCAATTGTAATTTCTGATTTGGGTTTTTATTTCTTTGTAATTTATGATGTTTTTTCAAATTTTAAAAATAAATTTGTTGAAATTTTAAATGTCATTTTCCAAGTTGGCATTGCCACATAGGTGTCCTCATAGCCACATCAGTTAAAAATTGGACACATCAGCATTTTTGGAGGGCAAAATGGGGAAAAGGACCAAAATTGCAAAAATAATGGTAGTATAGTGGCAATTTAGTTCGGTTTTAAAATGAGAGGACCAGTTTCGTGAGTTGGTGAAAATACGAGGACCAAAAGTGTAATTAAACCTTTAATTTATTTTATAATTCGTAGGTTGTATATTTTTTTTTCTTTTTTTAATAATTTATATGAGTATTTGACTAAAGACTAGAGTCTATCAATGGTGTCAATGGCTCAATTTAGTTGAGACATTTTATATTCTTTTTGACGTCATTTTGCTCCTAATTTAACAATAATAATAATAATAATAAATAAACTCGTTTAACCTATGAACCAACATGACTTTACTCGAATCAACATATTACAACTCATTATAATTTTGGGTCGGTCCAATCCATATAACGTGCGAATTTATGTGGGCTGGTAAGCCGACGGGCCTACACAATACCCACGTACCCAGCTTTATACAGCTCATAACCGATCCATTCCCATTATACCCTTCACGGCCTCATAATTTCACGTACCCGTTCCACGTAACACCATCTTCATTCTCCACCAACATTCATAAACCCTAATTCTCAACTTCACATTCGTTGCATAAATATATACAAACAAAAATGGCATGTCCTAACGGAGGAGAATGGATACAAGTATTCAAAGAAGGAATTGGTTTGGTTTTGGGCCGTTGGTCTGCACTCCAATACGCCATTGAACAAGGATGGTGCGACTATGACTCTCACCTAGAAGCTCAAAAACTCGCTTCCAACATTCTTTCCTGGTTCATTCAATCCAAAGACCTTGATGTTTATGTCCTTGAAACATTACTTCATCAAGCCATGGATTCTTTCAAACTTGTGCATCAAGAGGGTAGCGTTGAAGAGGTCTCTATTTACTTATTTTCTTTTTTAAGAAATATTTATTTATTTTACTCAAATTAGTGTCTTTTTTCTGTGTTAACCCTACTGTACCTAGAGGAAGGGACATGGTATTATGGAGTTCGCGTCTGACTAAGAATTGACAATTTGTCTGATACCTTAAGGTCTCTTAATTCTTAGAGCACTGTTGTTTTTTTTTTTTAAGGAATGTACTTTGAGTTCTATACACTACTAATAAGTTGTCCCTACAACACTACGCCATGTTTATGCAACTCGGACCCGTTTTGCTCCAATGACAATAGAATACCTTATTATGCACCCAAACATTAACGATGATATTGTACCTTATTTAAAACCTCTACAATTTTTATGCTATCCACTTTGTCACGTTAAGTTCCTCCAATGGGAGAAAAAATAAAAAACGGGTTCATTCTTCAATAAAACCCAATTAAATACCCTCGTTGGAGATGCTTAGTGCTCTAGTAAAAACTAAGAAATATAATTTTTGTCATATCAAATACAGTATCATATTTTCGTGTGTATAGAAGATGGAAAATACAATAGGGATAAACCATACGGTGTCTGTATTTTAATGTTCAAATATAGTAATTTTTCATTAAGATAGAGATAAATACATGGTGTGTTTGTTGTATTGTAATGTTCAAATTACATGACTGTTTAGTAATTTTTCATTAAGATGAAGATAAATATGTACGGTGTTTGTCTGTATTTTAATTGTCAAATAACACAACTGTTTAGCAATTATGTTTTCATCAAGAATTTAAAATGCGGTTTGTAGTTTAGGTTTCAATTCAGTGGTAAAAACTTTGTTGATAACCTCAAGGGAGTTCAAATCTCTTAGAAAAGTATCAAATGACTATTAGTGTTAGTGTTATTACAATTAATAATGATAATTCACTCTTCCCCAGTTTTAATAAAAAGTTTTAAACTGTGACTAGACTTGTTTGATGATCCTTGAAATTGTAGAGAATCATGGTCAAATAGGTTTGAGCCTTGGTGTAACCACAAATGCGACCTCAATTGCAGTCACATTGATATTGTGGCCTAGATGGAGGTTGTTAACCTTTGGTTACACCTTTTTGCCGACGACTTTTGTGATAAGTGTTTGGGAATTAGTCAAATAGAATTTGAGCATTGCATATTATGCGACTTGCTACTTGGTGAAAAACATGTATGTATGTGTTTGCATAGTTTACTTGCTTTTAATTTTTATGTACATGTTTGTGATTATGTAGGTAGCTAAAGTACTAATGAAAATGTACGAAGAATGCTTAGTTGGTAATTTTAAGTACGTCGAGCGTCTCACGGAAGCTAGTCGTAACCAAGTTGCTCATCCTCCCGTGGGAAAGGTAAATTAAGGCACAATGCATTTGGAATGGAACTTAAATGTTCTATAATTGGTTTTGCAATATCAAATATATAGAGTTCTAACTTATAAGTATGATTGATTTAGATTTTTTAAATGTCTACATATGTAGTATTTTAAGAGAGAAGAATATTGAATTGTTAATTGATGTGATGCATGATTTGGTTGTCCTATTCTATAACTTCATGCTAGAAGACTTAATGATATGCTTCCTTGCTTTCAGTTTCACTCACAGAAACAGTGAAAAGATGCAAATGTGTGTAGTATTATTCAAGTTACAGAAAATCCTCTGAACCAAGCTTAACCTTCATAGAGACACTCTTCTGTCAGCATATTCTAAACAAATTTATTTGTACCATCTCCTACCAGATTTCCCTCCCATATTCCTCCACAGTCCACACCTCAATTCTGTCTCTTATGTGTCTAACTAACATGCTTCTGAGCCCCCATATCTTTCTCCCCCTCCCCTTTGGTAGGGGTGTGCAAAATATTCAGTTAACTGAACCAAACTACTAACTGAACTGCACTGAACCATATTTTAACTGAACCACTTCATACAGTTTTGAACTGAACCACTTTTTACAAACCAATTTAAATTCAGTTTAAAACCAGTTCAAAACCGATTTATATATGGTTCAAATTGCATATCTCTAACTTCTCACAGAATCATCTTTCATCTCAAAATCAATCGAAGATATTCGTCGCGAAATCAAATCCACCGATCCTCAAACCAAATCCACAGCACTTCAAAAACTCACCTACCTCTCCTCCATCCGTGGAATCGACATGTCATGGGCTTCTTTCCACGTCGTTGAGGTAATGTCCTCTTCTCTATTCCTTCACAAACGAATCGGTTACCATGCCGCTTCAATTTCCTTCAACGATTCAACACCGGTTCTTCTTCTCATCACCAATCAGCTTCGCAAAGATCTTTCTTCAACCAATCATTTTCATGCTTCACTCGCGCTTTATTTCTCGGTGCTGGGTGACGGTGCTGAGAGAGGAGAGGAAAGGAGATCAGCTGTCAAATGCTCCGGCGGAGAGAGGAGAGGAAAACGACGGCGGTGGACTGGTTGCTTGGTGGAGGAAAGGTGAACGGCGTTTTGATTGAAGAAGGAGGAAGGTGAAAACTGAAAACGCGTTTTTCTGGAAGAAGAAGGTGAAAACGCGTTTTGATCATGTTTGTCACTTGTGCTGTGTTTGTGTGTATTGGGCCTGGGCTTAAAAAAAATATTAGGACCTGAGCTGGTGTGGTGAAAACTGAAAACCGGTTCAAGAATAATCCGGTTCAGTACGAAAACCGGTTCAAAACCGGTTAAAAATAAGTAAACCGGTTTAAAACTATAAACCGGTTCTGAACCAGTTCTAAACTGGATTGGAACTGTTTTTAAGAATTAACCAGTTTTTATTGAAATGGATTTAATGAACTGAACCAAACCATTTATATGGTTCAGTTCAGTGCAGTTCATGAACCATGAACACCCCTACCCTTTGGCCAACACCTCTAGCCTCTCTGACGTATTTGGCCAAATAGCTACTTGAGTTGTCTATGCTCGGCTTGATCAATTGCGGTTGTTGACACTTGACAGTGGTATTGAGGAATCTGATGAAAGTTATAATCTTTTTTACATGGTATTTATGAAAATTGAAATGATATAAACTGCTCTTGTACCGTGTTAAAAGAAGTGATCAAATTTAGGGATTGCTTGAACCTGCAGATGAAGATTGTTGATTGAATTATTTACTTATCATGCATTAAGGATTTAATTTTATAATTTTATGGATCGTATTTTTGGCTCTTATCTTATTTCATCTTAGAGTATGGTTTCATTAGGCGGTCTGGCTTTATTGGGTATTTTAGTCTGTAGAGAAGTTTTGACTGCAAACATTTAGAGGCTTTTGAGTTTTGATGATTCATTGATATAAAATTCGAGTATCTGAGTTTGAGTTATTGGTGCCTGCATTCTAGCTTACCTTTCTTCATTCACCCCAATTCTTAGGCCTTTATTTCTTTTTAATTCTTGGCCATCAGCCCCCCCATAAACAAACTTAGATCAAACCTTTAATTTAGATGGAAATTATCTATCTGCGAACTTAATATACATTTTATAATTGTAACTTTGATTGCTCTATGTTGCCAAGAAAAACATGTAGGAACAGACTTGATTGTTGATATTCATGTGAACAACTATTATGTAATTTCTTAACATGGGGCTAAATGATGGTAATTGTCAATTTGATGTATATGTTAATTAAGCATGTTTGGTTGATGGATACACATTTCTCCTTGATTACACGTGTCCTGAGAAACATTAGATGGTCCTTCACTTTACTTGAATTGATGTCCAACATTTTATGTTATGCTAGGTTGTGAATGGTGATGAAGATAGTGATTCTGACAAAAGCCTTATTGAGGATGATAATGCTGCAAACATGGATGTGGACAATTCAAAATCCGAATCTAACATGGATTCCACGAACAAGCCGGTTAATGGGTCTCAGCCAGAGGTTGCTGGTAAAGCAGATGATGGATGGTTTGTGGTTTCAAACAAAAAAAATAAGGGTAGAAAGAAGTAGATGAAAAATATTATTTTTAAGGACATGTAGTTTTCTGCAGTTTTTTTGTGCTTTTTAAGCTTTTTCAAACCTCATTGAGGTGTGTAACTAAGTTATATGCAGAATTTTTGTTTACTTATTTTGAGGAATCCTTCCATCCTCCAAGGTCTATTCCAATGAAAAAAATAATCAAATGATTTATTGAAATGCTACATCACTTTTTTCCCCTATACTTTACATAGTATGTTTGAAGTTTGTACTTTCTGTTCATGGAAGGTTGTACCAGATCTTCTAGCTGAGAGAACCGATAAGTTAAGTCGGTCACCATCCCTCTTCACCTGCAAACACCATGGTAAATGTCTTTCTTTCAGATTTAATGCACACTTTTTCATTCTCAACTTAATGGTTCACTATCATCAAAAATGATTTCCACACATTTTGGCTAGGACACAATTTTTCACCTTGGAATATCCGTCCACATTTTGACTTTAATTTTACTCAGATTGCACATTCTAAACTATGCTTACATTTTCTTTTCACTAGCTATAGACCGAGACCTGTTCAATATACTATTTTTTTTCATCGTTCACATGCAAACCATTTACGCGGAAAAGGTAAGTGTTTATTGAGTGATTTGTGTTGTATATCCTGATTTCATGATTGGTGCTACTTTCAAATTTTCAGTTTGTGATTAGTATAAGGCTTGTAAGAACTTTAATCGAGCCACATAATGCCACACCTTTTGGAGAGGATGCTTAAGGACCGCCATATTAGTTCAGGAGAAAGAATAGTCATTTAAACTAAATTCATAAATGTTTCATGCAGTTTATTGAAAGCTAAATTTACTTTGTCAGCATGTTGGCTCCTAATACAGTTGCCACCGACACCGGACACATTAGAATTAAAAAGCACTAAGCTCTACTAAATCAGCAAAGATGAACAAATCTTTGTTTCAAAAGTAAATATGGAACAACAAATTCAAGGTTATACTTATAGCCTTTGCTTGTATGTATGGTTTTATCTTGCCACAGAAGGAAGAGGAGCTGTAGGTATCAAATACAAGTCATCTTTTCTTTTGACGGTCGCTCCAAATTGCTCAGTCATGTCTAAGTCCTCACCTTTCATTCCGTTGGGAAGCCTCCAATCAAAGTGATACAACATCAATGCAAGTGCCAACTCAACATTTATCAAACCAAATGTGCTACCTGGACATATTCTTCTTCCAGAACCAAAAGGAATGTACTCAAAATTAGTCCCTTTGTAGTCAATAGAGGTACCAATAAATCTCTCTGGATAAAACCTCTCAGGTTCAGTCCAGTACTTTGGATCTCTACCAATTGTCCATGCATTCACTATCACCTTACTTTTGGCTGGTATATGATACCCTTCAATCTCACATGCTTGTCCACATTCTCTAAGTAAAAGAGGAGTTGGAGGGTGTAATCTTAGTGTCTCTTTCACTACTAACTTCAAATATTCGAGTTCATTTAAATAGTTTTCACCAACACTTCCTTTCTTGTTGAATATTTCTCTCACCTCATATTGTGCTTTCTTCATCACTCTTGGATCCCTTACTAACTCTGCCATTGCCCAAATTATGATAGTGGATGATGTTTCACCTCCAGCACCAATGATGTCCTGAAAATAAAAATACCATAATATAAAAAAAGACCACTAAAAGAGATAATTTGATGGCATCACAATGTTTTAAATTGTGGTTTCGTCACAATCTTTAATATTGCCAAAATATAAAGAATTTGAATCTTGATTATATCATGGTCGCTAATACATCAAAAATGTTGATGTCGCGGCCTATGGAAAACATTATGTTTTTCAAAAATATCCTACTCGACATAGCTAATAATAATATTGATCTATTTCATAGAGGTTATGGGGTAAGAGTATCAAACATTTATCTATGTTCTTCATCAAAGGGTTTATCATCCTTACCAGGATTATAGCCTTGATATTGTTGTCAGTTAAGCATATATCTTGGTCAATATCATTACCACCTTGAAATTTTAGAAGAACATCTACAAGATCTTCTTCTACTTCACCTTGACCTTCTTTTGCTTTTGACTTAGCTTCTTTATGTTCATTGATGATGTTTTCTAATATCAGATCAATTTGTCTATGCAATATCTCAATTTTAGACCTGAAACCAGAAATTAGTTGAAGCCATTTAGCTGAAGGAAACAATTCTCCTATTTCAAAACCTCCTCCAACTGATTCTCCATTTGCCAGCGATACGAGCTGTTCTTGGCCTTTGCATTTGTTTCCAAACGCAGCCCTTGTAGTAATAGTCATTATTGATGTAACTACGGCTTGAGTGATGTTGATGGGTGACCCTTGTTGTGAATCAATACTTTTGATGAGATTGGTGAACTCTTCTTCTCTTATAGGCCGGAATGAGCTAACACGTTTTTGCGTAAGAAGTTCAATTGTGCATATTTTTCGTAGTTGCCTCCAATAATTTCCATAAGGTGAAAAAGCAATATCTGTGGATCCATATAATAGTATGTCTATTGCAACAATTTTAGGCTTAGATGCAAATATGATATCATGAGTTTTCATTATCTCCCTAGCATACTCTGATGAGGAAACAACAATTGCAGTGATTTCTCCAAGTTGTAGGTGCATCAAAGGTCCATACACTTTGGCCAAATCACTTAATTTTTTATGTGGTGTAGAGGAAACAAGATGGTGTATGTGTCCTATAATAGGTAGCTTCCATGGTCCTGGGGGTAGATTTGGAGCTGAACTTTTCTTCTTCAGATTCCTCCCTATTTTAAGTGGTATAAGCATGAAGATGAAAAAGGAGACAAGGGCTAGTAAGTAAAAAATTGGGGAATCCATGGAGATTAAACCAAATAGAAAGGTGTAGTTTAGTGCTAGTAGCTATCGGCAATTTTTAAGCTATAGGTGAATGATTTGGTGATAAAACAAACTAGTAACGTGTATAAGTGTATTATAGTGCTATTAATCGATAATGATAGTTTTAAACAATGGTTAGCAACAGTAGCTCAACTCGTGCACCATGCTCATATATTATATATTTTTAGCAACAGTAGCTCAACTCGTGCACCATGCTCATATATTATATATTTTGATAAATATGTTCTTTTACAACTCTACATGAGATATTGTTTACTAAAATATGCTATAGGTGAGATAAATCATTGAATAAAAAATTCTAAAAAGAGTAAGTCGTGGAAAGCATGGGAGATTGGAAGCAAATACTAAATAAACAAGGATGGAGATTGTTGGACACCTTGTGTTGCGAGGTATGTACACAAACAGTAAGTTTAATACAATTGCTTTTTAAGTGAAATAATATCTATTGACCACAGTAACTTTGATTTCAAAAATCTAAGAGTTTAACCTGGGAAACCAGGTTTCCTTCCCAGCATGGGAAAGTTGAACCAGCACCCTAGATATAATAATTGTATATTCAGACGGTTCAGATTGATGACCTGCTACTTGCTTTAACTTTTTTTATCCGTGCTTTATTGTAGTTTTGTAAATGCACGGACCGCATCTAACAATAAAGCACGGTCCGTGCTTTTTTTGCACGGTCCGTGCTTTTCTTTTACACTCTTATATTTTTGTTTAGATCTGGAATACACGATTTTTATCATAGACTGTCTACACCATATTTTTTTCATTTCTCTTTTACACTCTTATATTTTTGTTTAGATCTGAAATTTTTTTTCTTTTCTTGATCCGGAAACAATTGGTCGGATTTCCTCGCTCGCGCGTGCCCGCGAGCGCGCGCGCGCCCGTATTATAAGAGTGACTTAGAGGTTGAATTTTTTCACGATTTTTTGCAGGCATGTTTAGGACATAAAAACAACATCGCCCACAAAAAACGAGAATTTTCCGACAAGAGACGGATTAAATATGAATTTTTTATGCGTCAAAAACTCAAGAACGCGAAACAACAAAACATGCACCTAGAAAACGAATTTTGAGCTGGTTTTTTGCAGATCCTCTATATGTATTTTTATAGAGGTGTCTGCAAAAAACCAGCTCAAAATTCGTTTTCTAGGTGCATGTTTTGTTGTTTCGCGTTCTTGAGTTTTTGGCGCGTAAAAAATTCATATTTAATCCGTCTCTTGTCGGAAAATTCTCGTTTTTTGTGGGCGATATTGTTTTTATGTCCTAAACATGTCTGCAAAAAATCGTGAAAAAATTCAACCTCTAAGTCACTCTTATAATACGGTCCGTGCTTTTTTTGCACGGTCCGTGCTTTTTTTTGCACGGTCCGTGCTTTTTTTGCACGGTCCGTGCTTTTTTTTGGATTTACAGGTTTGGACTGCCACCTGTGGGTGCTGGTTCAACTTTCCCATGCTGGGAAGCAAACCTGGTTTCCCAGGTTAAACTCAGCCCTTTTTAAGTTCATTGAATGAGTAGATTTGATTTCAATGTGGTGGAGGGATGTTCATCCAGCTGAGGTAGGCTCGATTTGGAATTTTTTTTTTCTGACCCTATTGCGAAAAAAAATGATTTTTTTGACCCCCTTTGAAAAGTATTTACCAAAATGACCCACTTTCAATTTTTGGGTTTTTTTTTTGTCGTTTAGTGCCATTACCGCCATTCCAATTGGCGGTAATGGCAGAAAATTTAAAAGGGGTGCAGAAATTGCACTGTAGCGTGCAGGAATGGCAGGCTGCTTTTTTTAATATTGAATGACCCATTACCGCCAATTGGGCCGGCGGTAATGGGGGACCCTTTTTTTATTTCATTTTGTTATTTTTTGTACCCCTATAAATACCCAACAACACCCTAACAACACCCCTTTCATCCAAATTCACTCAAATTTTTTCTTACATTTTTCTCACTTCTTCCACATTATGTCTGACTCTGGCTCAGATACAATTTCTCCTGCTTCTCCTCCTCCTCCTCCTTCTTCCCCATTAAGATTGGTCACTGTTAAATTTGATCAATATATACGACCTTTTGAAATGGTAGTAACTCCATGTATGACTTTAGTAGAGTTGAAAAATTATCTCAATCATATTTTTTGTCTAGCTAATGAGCCTTTACGAAAAGTCAGCGAGATTTATTACGGAGAGCGGTTTATCGATTTGGAATCGCATAAAGACTTTGATTATTATTACGAATACAAACTTCTGAAGAATGATGCTGATGTTTAAGATATGTTTTCGTCTGAAGAAAATGCACAAGGTCCATGGTATCTTGACGTTAAGTCAAAATAGTCGATACGTGGAGAATCAATTGTTTTAATGTTGCTTGTTTTTGCTTTTTTAAGTTAATGTAATTTGGTTTGAGTAGTGTTTTGATTAATTATTATATTTTCGTGTTTGTCTTTTCTCGTCTATTATATTATTTAATTAACATAATTAAAATAAACATTAAAATCATAATACGTGGATATTTTTTAAACGACGAAATTTGATTAAAGATTAAAAAAAAGTCACAAATACTTATAAAAGCTTGGTTGAACACATAATTGATAATGATATTAACTACTGGTTATTTAAGGTCGGAAAATTTCTCCTAATATGTCCGGAATGCCAACACAACCCACACAGTCTCGGTGTCGGTCTTCTTTCTTCCACCTCCTCGTCCATTTCAGTCCTAATGCGAGTACTATTTGGTCGACCTTTCTTTAGTCTTCGCATGTCTGGATTATGGCAAAGCTTGGGACCGTTGTAGGGGGGCCAATAACTCTTGTCGTGGACAACCTTAAATGATGTGTTGTAAATGGCATAAACACTCTTGTTTTTGAACACATCTGGAATAAGGGTTGTGTAGTCATAGTGAAATGAAGAACACACGGCTATGACTTGTGAACAAGGCAAATGCAAAGCTTGATATTTCCCACAATCACACCACCCTGCTTAGAGGTCCACCTTGAAAGTTCCCATTGGCCTTCCCTCTCTGTAGTTGACTGTCTCACGGACAGAGGAGGTATACCTCTCTCGGTCAAACTGTTCGACTTGATGGGTGTTGGACTTACCAATGTCATCCTTATCACATTCTAGCAATATTCGCTGAACACATCTCCAGAACCCACTCTTGCAAACGCACTTTGAGCCCTTTCGGCAAAAAGACATGACAACCTATAGTATGTTGATTGGACTATAGGTGTAATATGTAGGTTGCGAGTTCCCTTAAACACAGAGTTCCATGACTCAACGATGTTGCTTGTCATGTGGCCCCATCGTCGTCCCCCGTCATATGCTTGAGTCCATTTTTCTTTTGGGATATTGTCCACCCAATCCAACGCACGCTGATTTGCCTCCTGGATTATACCGCTGTAGTAATCAAACATGGGTATGTTTAGGGCATATCCTGTATATGATGGAAAAAATTTAGTCAGATAGTGATGCTAATAAAAACATTAATTAAAAAATTTGTAAGAAAAGATATACCCATATTATTTACTACATCCTTTAAATCTCCATCCTTGATTGTCCTCATGAAGTTTTGCTTGATGTGTCTAATGCAGTACGCATGAGTTGAACCAGTTTCTTGCCAACCATTTCGTGGGTCGTAGAATGCACTTTTAATCGATTCATGTCTGTCGGAGATCATGCAGACGGCTAGTTCTCGTGTGACATGCCTTTTAAGATTTTTAAGGAAAAAACTCCATCCCTCCTTTGTCTCACCTTCGACAAGCGCAAAGGCAATTGGAATTGTTTTGTTGTTACCATCTTGTGCAACCGCAAGCAACAATGTTCCCTTATACTTGTCATACAACCATGTTCCGTCGACATGGACAACTGGTTTACAATACTTAAACCCATTGATGCATGGATAGAAGGCCCAGAATAGACAATGAAATTGTGTCTCTCCATTCGCGGCAATTCGCGTCTTCAAATCGAAGACTGTTCCTGGCATTGTCTCCTTCATCACGTTCAGCCATTGCGGAAGAACATTATAAGATTCCTCCCAATTCCCGTAAATCGATTCGATTGCCGCATTCTTCACCTTCCACGCCTTTCTATACGTGATTGTGTAGTTAAATTTTTCTCTTATATGTGCAATGATCAACTTCGGCTTTGTGGAGGCATCTGCATGCACAAGGGTTTTGATGCTGTCACTTATAATTTTGTAGTTGAGCTTGCGGTGATCTTGTGACATTGAAGACGGTGTGCAGTTGTGTGGACCGATCATGGTCCCAATTTTCCATTTGCCACTCCTTTTCCTGTAGGACGCTCTCAACTTAAATTGACATGTCTCATGTGTACATTGAATAACATATCTTCCTGGATCGGAGTGTATAACAACGTAATCCAGTGAATGTCTGATGTGGTATGACTTGATGGCATGCAAACAATCTTCTTTGGTGTGAAACGTCATTCCTTCCGCAATAACCCCATCGAAGGCAACATTCGTATTCCAGTGATCGTCGGTGGGTATAGCATCATATGCAGCAACATCAACGTTACGCATATGTAGCGGTGGACAATAAGCGGCTCTGATCGGTACTGCCTCTTGTGGTGGTTGTGCTTGTGCGTCAGGAAAAATGTTGTTGAAGATGTCTTCATGCCCATCGTCTTCTTCGTCATCCTCATGCTGAAGTGATTCGTCTTCGTCACCTTCACTACTACATACTTCTTCTTGAATGTTATCTGGAATGTCTTGGAATTGTTGACGGAAGATTTATGGTAGTGTTGTTTGTGTTTGTGGTTGCAGTTGCGTTTGAGGTGATGGTTGTGAAGACGACGGTTCAAATTCACACTGTATCTGTGAGAATGGTTGTGATGAAAATGGTTCATTTTCGTCATGTGGTTGTGAGAATGGTTGTGCCGAAAATGGTTGATATTCGTATTGTGTGTGTGAGAAAGGTTGGGTGTACGGTAAATTTTGTGAAGACGACGGTTGAAAATCATATTGATTTTGTGCCGGTTCATATTCATACGGTGGTGTTTGAGTGTGATGTGGAACTTGACGGGGTTGTGGTGTTTGACGAGGTTGTGGAATCTCGTGATTTACTACTGTAACTGATAACTCAACTGCACCGAGTACCTGAAAAGATTTATAACTGACAAACATATCTGCAACGTCATCGTTATCAAAAATTTCTACGTCGTTGTACTGGACATGACCTGCAGCAAAGGTTTGTGGTGCTCGGTAAATAATTTTAGATATCACCTGAGAATCACTTAGGTGTAACTTTTGCTCTATTCTTTTTTTCAAGTGATCAAACATGTTTTTGATACTCATGTTAAAACATTTTCTTTGTTCACTTTCAAAAATGAACCAAACTGGTTTCTTAAAACTTTTATGTTGTAATGAACAATGAAAAATACATTTTCTGGTGTGTGTGCCATAGTTGTTTTCTATGTGTGTTAACACAATTTGCATGTTATAAATTGTTACGATTCAATACATTTACAGGCAAGAAAATATGAGACGTGGAGTGTTACAATTGGCTAGTTCATTACAGCCAAATAATTTGGCGGTAATGAGTTACTTTTGGTCAGGTGCTACAGTAACAAAGCATGCAAAAAACAAATGGAAATGTACGCGCGGACGGTGTAAAATTGAAAAAACAAAAGTCATGCAAGACCAATGCCACGTGGCAACATTTAATTGGCCCATTCATTACCGCCAGTCCATTTGGCGGTAATGAATCTTCATTCCACGTGCTACAGTGCATTAGAATGATGCATGATGGGACTTGGACGGTGCAGAAATGAAAGGCATGCTTTAATCCGTGAGTGAACAATACATAGGTGAATGCATCTTCTTTCATTTATTTTTTCAGTATAAATTGAAGGATTCTACGTTCTATCTTTACACAAAACATTCGAACTTCCTTCATATTTTTCGTTCACTATAATTTTTTCTAAGTTGTCGTTGTTTTAAAACCAATTCAAGATGGAACAATTCCTTCATCTAGGCAACCAACATAGATCCCGTCATATTTCAGAAACACTAAATGTAAGTTTATTTTATTAATTTTATCTGTTAATTTTTTCCGTTAAGTTCGTTAATTTATTTATTTCACACAGTATATAGTTCACAAAATAGATTAAAACTCTCAAATGTGGATGATTAATCGTTCGTTAATTTTTTATTGTAGGACGAGGAAAAACATTATATTCGGAATCGCTGTCATATAGTAGAATTCGCCGTGCCGTCGTCCATTGTCGATATGTTAAAAGGTAGCTGGTTTATGAGAGGTTACTAAGATTAATAAATACAGGGTCGATAATCGTCTAATAACAGCTTTATTAGAACGATGGAGGCCAGAGACACACACATTCCTTTTTCCTTCAGGCGAGTGTACAATAACGTTAGAAGACGTTCATATGCTCCTTGGTTTAAAGGTTAACGGTGCACCAGTTACCGGACATACGACCGTAAAATGGGAATTAGTTGAAGAAATTTTAGGAGCAATGCCTAATAAAAAAAGGCGTGACGGTCTGCAAATAAGATTAAGTTGGTTAGAATCTTATATTGTAGGTAATGGGGAAGTAGGTCCCCCCACAGTTCAGCACCTGTTTAGAGCATATGTTTTATACTTGATAGACACTTGTTTAATGCCTAATTTTTCTGGCAACCTTGTACATATAAAATGGTTGCCATTGTTGAATAAATCACCACAGGAGATTGGACAGTACAGTTGGGGTTCTGCTTGTTTGGCCACGCTTTACAGAGCTATGTGTGACGCCGCAATAAATGGCGTTAGTGACACAACTGGGTGCACAATACTCCTACAGGCATGGGCTTGGTCAAGAATGTCATGCATATCTCCCGTGCCAAAGAACCCACCACAAGCTGAAAGACAACCTCCTTTGGCAACTATATAAGTTAAATAAATATATTATTTCTTATTAATTTTTAAATTCATTTATCAGGTATATTAATTATCTAATTTTAATAATATTAACTAGATGGCTAGAACGTGGGAGTAAATTTATGGAAAATCCTCGGCATAATCTCCTTTCAACACGTTCAAAAATCGACAATATGACATACGATCAGGTATGAAACTTAACTTTTTATTGTCGGGATTACTTTTTAAGCAACATTAGAATACTAACATTCCTCTTTTTAAACAGTTTTGCTGGAGGCCCTATCTCCACTTCCATTACAGCAACGAAAAGGAAAGCCAGATATGGTCTGCAAACACATATCTCATCTGTTTCGAGATAGTCGAAAGGCATCATACAGATAGAGTCAGACTACAATTTGGCTTACCTCAACTTCCACCCGCCGTGCCAGAAGATATGACACATTTCCACATTATATCTTTGGCGAATAAAAAAATAAAAGGCTCGTGGGGAGATCAATTTTAGTTTCAAATACAAAATTGGAACAATCGTCTTCAATTAGCACTTGATGGAGTTAAATATAACCATTTGGTGTATCCAAACCGTCAATATTTTGAATGGTATTGGACCTTTTTTAGAGATCATCTGTGGATTTCTAGAGAAGCGCTGTTGCGAAACCCAATGGAAGAATGTTCCAGAATTTTACAACAATTGTCGTCGGAATATCCCGCAGCACCAGCAACCTATCAAACACCACCAGACCCCTCCTTTGTGCCAGATGCAAACATCTGGTCAGATACCCCTCCACCCTTTAACCAATTCATTACACCTACACCCACTTACTTTGACCCAACCTTCAACCCATCCACCGACTACAACTACAGCCAGACCTACCAATCCCCACCACAATCCACAAACCAGTTCCCGCAACACTCCCCAATACCATATCCTAGCTACTCCCAACAGAGTCATCATGGAGAAAGCTCTCGAACATCAAACTATTTCATCGATGACTTTATTCCAACCCAAAACACACCCCACAGCAGTTACCCTGAATACCCCTCTTTCAACCTACCAACCCCTCCAACCATTGTAAATTATCCAGAAACAAACTACATCCCACAATGACCACAAACACAAACCAATCCCATAGAAACACTGGCTGCGGGGTTTAACGACGACGATTTTGTAAATGATATTTAGACAAACTCTGTCCCACCACAAGTGCAAACTGAGGTGAATTTGGAAACAAATAAAGCTGAAATAAACGACGAGGAAGTGGAAGAGGAAGAGGAAGACCAACAACAACCCCAACGACCCGTATGAACTCAAAAAAATAAATTTTGTGCTACGGGAAGTCATAATTTACATTGAGGTAACTGATTTAGAAGAAAAAAATAGCATCGTCTAAATGATGTAATTATTTTTTTAAATCAATATATTTATTTTTTTATTTTTTTGGTTTTTTTATTTTATTACCAAACTACGACAGTATATATTGATCAAATTTAACAGTGACCAATCTTAAAGGGGAAGGAGGAGGAGGAGGAGGAGAAGTAGGAGAAATTGTATCTGAACTAGAGTCAGACATAATGTGGAATTGAAGCGAGAAAAATGTATGAAAAAATTTGAGTTAATTTGGATGAAAGGGGTGGTGTGGGGTATTTATAGGGGTGGGGGAATAATAAAACGAAAAAAAATGGGAAAAGCCATTACCGCCGGCCTAATTGGCGGTAATGGGCTGAAAAAATTATAAAAAAAAGCCTAGCCTGCACACCTGCAGCTAGGCCTGCGCCCCCCCTTTGAAAAAATGGCCAATACCGCCAATTGAAATGGCGGTAATGACACTAAACGACAAAAAAAAACCACAAAAAATGAAAGTGGGTCATTTTGGTAAATATTTTTTAAAGGGGGTAAAAAAATCATTTTTTTGGCCAACAGGGTCAGAAAAAAAAATTTCCTCGATTTGTGGTCTGGGCAATTGGTTTAGTAGTACTTCAGTCAAGGTTGTCAATGATGGTTGAGACGAAATTGCTATACTTTTTTGTTTGATTGTCTACATTTTGCTCAAGTGTGGTGTGGTGCTTTCGCTTAGTTGGGCATACATAGTGATTGACTCGTTATCAGTTTAGCACATGCTCGTAAGTTTAATGGTTTCAATGTGACTGACACGGTGACACGTGGGAGGGAAGATTGAATTTGGATAACAAACATATAGTCGATTTGGTGTGATTCGTGGTTGAAGGGGTGCGTTGTGTAAGAGGTTTTCTAGATTATTAGAGTTATGTTATTAAAGGAGAGTGCTTGTCGCAGGTATGTTTACTAGGGGTTTGGATGAGGATGTTGGGGATTGGCAATGGTGAAGATAGTTGTTTCTTTGGAAATAGGAGGGAAGAGTTATATTAGAAATCATTTCAATAAAAACAAGCTCAACTCCAGTACATACCCCTAGAGCCTTGGAAGATACATATTATAGGACACATACACCGTCTTGTTACATCAACACCACATCAAACACTTAGAGACTTGGCCAAAATATATGGACCTATATGAACCTACCTTGAAGAGATCTTTGCAATTGTTATTTCCTCACTGGAGTATACTAGGGAAGTAATGAAAAACATCTTGATGTCATATTTTCAAATTGGCAAGAGAGTAATGAAAAACTAGTATAACATCACATCTGTACAAAAATAATAATTTTAACATCACAAAAATGTTGGTATCACTCAGCAATCATTGAGTTAACATATGTATTAACACACATGTTAGCACATACGATGAAATCCAATGTCCTAATCAAGTTTGTATCCTATATGAATATGAATTTGATATTGTATTATATATATCACTGCTCTGAACATAAAATGCTGCAACACTGATTATCAAGTTGATGATAACCCATGTTTCTTCCTAACTAAAGAATGAAGAAGAGGAACTGCTACACCGCCATTACGTTGAGCAATTGGAGCAAACCATAAATGGATAGAACAGACTATGTTGGCCTAAGCATCTAGAGAACTCAAACAGGGCAATAATTTGAAGAAGAAATCCCAAGACAATAATAACAAAAATAGAAGTTGCTCATCTTAGTCGAGTCGACCCAATATTTTTTTTTATATAATATTTAGCAATAGAATCCATTAAAATATCTCTTCAAAAAGCTTCTATATACCTACACCGCTGTAAAAATGACGAAGAAAGGGTGTTATAAAAATTCACAGGTGGATACGCCAAGAATTGGTGCAAAAGGAAAAGGATTCTAGCCTCACATGTTAACATTAAATGTCGAAATAATAATAATCACGACTACCAGAGTTTTAAAAAGAAGTCCACATTCACAATTTGGGCCACGACATCAAGGTTTTAATGTCTCTCAGTCTCTGCAACCACAATGCAACTATGACTAAGACCACGCCAGCCCTCTTAGACAGCGATTCTCTGCAATAAAGAATCACGACGCAGCCACAAATTAAAACTTCAATAATAACAATGCAACTACGACTAAGACCACATCAGCCCTATTAGACAGCGATTCTCTGCAATAAAGAATCGCGACGAAGCCACAAATTAAATCTTCAACAATAACAACTTACGATAGAAACCCCAACCTCGTTAATCTCTAAAATTTGAATTGCAATTTCTACATCCAAAGAAACATCAGCTGCATAGCACCTAGCCTACACAAGAAAAAATGCATTTAAAACCTTGACACCATACAAGGGAATATAAAAATATAGTAAGGAGAGAAAGCGAGCGGAAAAAACCAACTTTTAAAGACAGTTTTGTACATGAGCACCCTAAAAACATTTTTGTTTTAAAAAAAAACATTTGAAAAACAATAAAAGAAAATCAGCATGAGAGGTAAATGTGTATGTTCTGGCCTCTAATTCATGGCGTGAAAATGGGGAAGATAAAATAAAATCTACCAGCAACCAGTTCAGGTACAATATCAAAGCTGGTGACTGATTGCATATTAAAAGAGAAGCAGAAAAATCAGCCATTATCACTTAAATTCATGCAGCAGAAAATTGGGATATGTCAAAAAATCAACAGAGGCAACAACTTTGCAGGAAGAGCAAACAGCACAACCGACAGTCAGAGTGACACTCCCAAATGGCCGAATGCTCTAACTGCATAATTCAAACAGAATACAATCTGAAATTCAGGTCTAAGGAAGATATCCTAATTTACTGTCATACTACTCAGAGCCAGAAACAATAAAGCTTTACCCCCACATCCCACTAGTAAAGCTTATCTAATTTTCCATCAAAATACAAGATACCGTCCATCTTACCTAGCTGCACAATAACCATAACAAGGGCAACAGCAAAACAAGATACGGGCTGCAACTCAGCACTTCAAATTCATCAAGCAAGACGCCATTAAATGAACGGTGCCATATCACGTATAAGTATTTCACTTCTTTCTGCTATCCAAACTAGTAAAAAAATTCATTGAGTACCCTAAAGCTATTTTTCAGTTAGAATTCATTAAAATTACTTATAAAATCAACAAAATTGACTTCACTAACTAATCAGCCCTCACAATATGAAGCAGAATATAATCCACCACACCAGAAAATAACAAATTATCTTCCATTCATGATTGGAATACTAGAAAAGGTAGCTAACTACTAAATGTTTACGAATAAGCTATTTCTATCCATAACAAATGATAAAATATAGTCAAGCTGTTTTTATAATCTATCCTAAAATGCTTATGGAAATAAGCTAAAAACAACTTATGAACATATCACAAGAGGTTTTCACAAACAAGTATTTGTACTAGCTAATAAGCTCAAATAAGTCATTTCAAACATACCTTAATTATCAAACAATGAACACATTAAGCAAAATAGAAACATAACAAAACTCCAACTTTAATTAAGGTTCTCAACCAATATCTTAATTCATAAAACACTTCATGGATCATAAACAAACTAACCAGTACACAAATCTTACCATTCCCGTATCTTCTCCAATTCATCCATAAACTCCACCATCATACATTCACCCTACAGTTAAATTTCACAATACACCACAAAACAAACTCTTAACCTGTCAAAACAGAAAATAAAAATAACTCTGACCTTGGTGAGCTCCCAACTCACCTAAACTTTAATCAACCAAAAACAAAGACATCACGGCTTCTCCTCTTTTTCCCTATTCCATTGCTCAATCCTCGCTCGCCTTTCCTCGCTTCCTTCCCTTGCCTCCCTCCCATTTCTCCTCCCACCATCTCTATCCCTACTATCTCTTTTTCTCTCCCTATCCCTGTCCCTATCCCTATCCCTATCCCTATCAGTATCACTACTTCTTCGTCCACGAAATTCATAATCACGCGGCCTCTCTCGTTCTCTGCTTCGGCTCCTCCTTCTCCTCCTCGGACTATTACTCCTGCTCCGGCTCCTGTTCCGCTGCGAAGAAAACAATTTCCTCCTCAACTCCCTGCCAATCTTCTTAACATGCATAAAATTACAATAACCACCACGATTACAGCTATTCTCCTCGTACTGCCGACACGTGGCCTCACGAAAATCCGTAACCGGAGAAAAATCGGCCAAAATCGGCCTCCCTTCATAAAACCTCCCTCTCAAACTCCCTAACGCCGCAGCAGCATGATCTTCCTCCTTAAAAAGCACATAAACATTACCAATCATATGATCAGCCAAATTATCACAAACATTCAAGGTTTCAACGTAACCGAATTTGGAAAGCTCAGTGAAGATATCTTCGTAGAAATCTTCGAAGTGTTGTTGGATCTGACGCGGATCGATTGGTTGACCGTTTGGATCGACGCCGGGGGTGATGATGTCGGGACGTTGGTACATGTTGGAGAGAAGGAGAGTTGGGGAGATTGTGGGACGGTTGTGGAGACGAGAGCAACGGTCGCCGTGACGACATGCGCCGATCTTGAAGTAGAAAGGGCAGTTTACTCTGTCCTTTTCTGTGCCGAAGATTGATGCTAAGTGTTCCGCCATTTTTGGTTTGGATCTCAGATTCAGAGTACTCAACTGCGGTGAGTCATGAGCGTTATTGTTTAGCCTGTGGGATATAATTATAAGCCTTGGCTCCGATTGGATGAATCTTGAATTTGGACCAAACCCCACTTAAAAATGTTTTTTTTTTCTTTGTTTAGTTAACAATTCGATTTAGATAAAGGAACAATTTTTTTTAATGTGTTTTTCGCATCGTTCTTAACTAAATTCACGATAATTTTCTTAAATTCATAATTTTTTCAAAGTTTATTATATCCAAAAAATTTGTATTTTTAGTTAAGAATCATACGAAAAGCACCTAAAGAATTGTACTGAGTTTTGTCCTTAGATAAATTCCTCAACAAAAACAGTCGACTTAGAGAAAGGGGCATTGACAATCATTATTAATCGTTTATCAATAGTTAACCACTTGAACTTCATTGCTTGGTTTGAAAATGAAGTTTTTAATCTTAAGATATGTTGGTTATTTCTTCTTTACGGGATACTAACAAAAAATCTCTGCTCCGTACGGGTTAGGCATCGAAGTGCGGATTATGCATCAAAGCGCATTTATAATGTTATATGCGTTGAGAAATGAGAAAAAATTAATGATAAAGTTGACGTTAATGATAAAAATATTTAAATAGTTATTAAATATTATAAAGTGATAGACTAAAAATATATCAAAATTTTACAATATGACATTAATATGTCTCATGCTTTTTTAGTATCATTGTTGGCAAATGTTTGTATTTTTTATATAAATTTATAATAATAAATATGAATCAATTGCATGATTTTTATGTTAAATTATAATTATTATATTATAATTACTCTTATTATTTAGAAGATACATAAAAAAAAATACATAGGTAATGAAAAAACTTCGTTTAAATAATTAATTAGTGACAAAATGTTATCCAGTTTATGAATTATACAACTATATTGTTTAAAAAAAATTAATTTTTACATGGGTAATGAAAAAACTTCGTTCAAATAATTAATTAATTAGTGACAGACTGTTGTCCAGTTTATGAATGGTACAACTATATTGTTTAGTGATTCATTGATCATTTATCCGTGTTTTTCATAGTAATACTTCCAAAGCATAAAATAGTTAATAACTATAACAATGAAAAAAAATTATTTTATAATAGGCATTAAGATAAACAAAATCAGAGAAAATTATTTTCACAAAAGAAGCAATCTAGTCGGTGTATGTCTTGTAATAAATATTAATTTCGTGTATAATTTTTAAGTGAGAAATATTTTGTAACGCTATTTGTGATTATCAATTAAATATAGTAATTAAATAAATTTTGATGCAAAAATATACATCAGTAAGAAATAATGTTTTTTTTTGTTCACAAAACTGGAATGTCTTCCACAATACAAGGCTAAACTCACTACAATGTTTTTGAGTTTAGGTCTCACTTAATTTGTCTGCGGCTACAAAAGTGTGGCTTAAAGGGGACCAGGCCACGTTTTGAACGTGTGACTTAAAATTTACATATATATATATATATATATATATATACACTTTATAATTTATAGAATCATGGTGTACAACAAATTTAAATGCAATATCCCATGAAACCATGTGTCCTTAATTTTTGAAGCATTATCCTGAACAGCAACAAAAGGAACCATAGTGCAAAGCTTATCTTTAAAGACCCAAGGGTCGTACCAAAACTTAAGAGTTACCGTCAAACTACTCTTGAAAATAAAACCATCTTGCAATCTCTGTAACGCTTTTGATATAGATTTCCACATGATCAATCTTCCACTTAGAAACACATTGAACAATAGTATTCCTTTCACGTATCTTTCTTCAAACATTTTCACCCACAATTTGTTAGCCGAATGCAAAATTTCCCAAACAAGCTTGCCCAACAGAGCTACATTTTGAAGTCTACAACAGGCACCCTCAAAACCATCAAATATTTGATGTTAACAGCACCCTTCGAAATGAACCTCCTAATAGTTTTATCTAAATCATCACACACACTTTGAGGAAACCAATTGACTTGCATGCAGTATGAGGGCAGAGAAGAGAGTACTATTATTGTATTCATAAAGAAAAAATTGAATAGATTATTATAATCCGTTATAGATGTCTGATAATTTTCATAAAACTATGAAATAGATTTCCAATTAAAAAGAATTGCATTCATAAAGAAAAGAACTGAACAAACTATTATTGTACATTCTCAATACAAATTTTTTCAAGTTTCATCCATACAAGTACAAACTGATTATCAGTACAACATAAATTTTCATCAAATCAAACAAATCCAAATTCCAATACAAGCAAAAGACACATGTGTGGTCATGCTTTCTAGGGAAAAGCTGTCCCACAAATTGTTACATGAAATGATAACATGTTGCTGCAAAGGGCAGTGACCTTTCAGAAGTTTGAATTATCTGGGGAGGCTGCTATGTGGGAAGTTGCGTAATGGATCCTTCCTTAGTAACTCAGTTTCTCTGCAGAAAACAAAAAATACAAATTAAATAAATAAATAAATAAAATGATGTATAATGTATCAGGTTGCAGTTTTCTGATATCAGAGAGGGAAATTGTCAGATGATTAGAGATTACCTTTTCAAGTCCTTTTCGTCGTCTTGCTTAGTCTTCAAATTTGAGGACTTGCGCTCTGCTTTCAGATTTAATGAACTGTAAAACACAATGTAATAGGTTCACCAATATAATCCACAGTACAATGCCTTATTGCTTATAAGTATTATTTTCAAATAAAAATGGCGGTTAAGTTTTTCTAAATAAAAATGGTAAAGCTTTCCAAAGAAGGATCAGACTGATGTGAAAAAGTCTCGATATTTTAAACCCATTTTAAGGTGTTACCAAACTAAGTTTGTTCAACCCATCTCTACAATTTAGAGCTTAGGGAACGTTGGGACGCGAGAAATAGTGCATCACCGCTAAACATGCTATAAATGTGAAAGAGAAAAACAGACTAGGTGCATAGTGCCATAAATGTGAAAGAGAAAAACAGACTAGGTGCATAGTGCCCGTGGAGGTTGCAATTTGGGACATTTTTCCTTGCAAAGTGATTCAACTTACCCTTGACATTCTTCGTCAACAAACACCGGGATGCAGGCACTTGCACCAACCACTGTAGCTCTAGTTCCAGGTCGCTGTGGGACCTGAAAGCATTAAGAAACTTGGACATTAAGCAATGGCGGAACACAAAATCAGGCAAATACGTAAAGTGTTGTACGATAAATTATCATCAATCTTGAAAAGGCAGGAAAAGGTAGGAGGACTGGGCGAAAATCAGCACCTTAAAGGATTTCCATTTTGCAGGAATTGCATTGTTTTCCTTATTTCTTTCAGCACGACCACCAAGTTTGAGCCAAGAGTGTGACGGGTCTGGCTGAGGTGGGCAGGTCTCACCACTGGCATTTGAATCTTTATAAATGGAAAGTGGAGCTGCTCGAGTCCTACAAGATTTAATAATGAAAATCAATAAAAACCGAGAAACCTAGAGAGGTACATTGCATGAAATTGGAATTTGACAATTCCAAGGTCATTTTGTATATGTTCCTAGAAACTCATTATTCATATATTTCTCTACAAGACTCTGCATAGTGTGTGTAAGTGATTTGAAAAATGAAGTATATATGGAAATAAGGATCCAAAAAACAAGAAGACGAAGAAATAAGGCAATTCCAACTAAATAAATCCAAAGCTACAATACTGTTAGGATTGTTACCTATCATTCTTAACAGAAAGGTTACTGTTCAAAGGGGCCAAGGGCTTAGCAGAACGATTACTGCTCAAAGAGGCCAAGGGCGCACCTACAACACAGAAAAAAATGTTCAGAATTCAAAATATTGAGACAAAAAGTAATGTGGAGAGAATTGAAAAGCGGGGGGATAACCATTATCTCCCTTGGCAAGAAGAGTTCCAAAGCTGCGCACAGGTGTCTCTTTTTCCACTGGTTCCTAGGTAGCAGAAGAAATGAGGGTCAGACAACAAATGTAGATAGCTCATAGTCATAGATAATCATATTATAAAATTTTGAAAGAGATGCTAATAAGAACACCACATACATCTATAGGTTTTGTCCTTGACATTGAGCGTACAAGAAATTTTCTATATGCGGCTTTCAGTTTTTCAATGGGTTGAGCATTCCTGCAAAATTGGTAGCCATAACAAAATAGATATTTAGATCTTCTAGAAAGTCATATGACTCATCAACTAGGGTGTCTCATGGAACTTAGGATTAGTATTTGGGCCAATAACAAATGCACAAACGTATTTTCCTTTCCAGATTTGTATAAATTGAAACCACATGGACATAAACCTTGAACAATTATATCCTTTTGCATCCATAATTAATGCAAAAATGTAAAACATTTAACATTTCCGCTGGAGTTATTTAACAATTATACAATATTTAACAAATTAACACATGAAACAAGAAAGATAAGAATTTCATTACATGGTCCAAGAGATAAGATAAGAAACCACAGTACCTAGCTATGCCAAGTTCAAATGTCTGGTTAGCAGCTTTAAACTTGTTCTTAGATTCCAAGTGCAAAGCATATGAAATGTAGAAATCGGAATGAGTTTTTCCAATTTCATTTGCATCCAAAAAAGAATATATAACTTCCTTATCAAAGCAATTTTCTGCCTGCAAACAACATCTCGTCTTATCAAAATCACCACTCAAAATCAAAGCAACCAATTTAAATAAATAATTAAGTAACAGACTAACAGTTAACAAACAAAAAATTTAAGAACCCTACATATTCGAGCCACATTTTGAGATATCGCAAATCTTCCTTATATTGTTCCGAATGCCAAAAAGCACGGACACATTGCTCATAAATCACCACCAGCCCTGAGCTATCTCCACCTGGAGGAAACGCTTCTTGAACCCACTTCATACACCTTCACCGTCAATAACAAAATAGAAAATAAATTCACAATTTATTTTGTCATAAACCTATGTTTGGTTCCAGTTTAAAAGCAAGCAAAATTGATTCTAAAGGTCTAGAATTGATTTTCACAATGTTGTTTATTATCCAGTATATAAATCATTTTACCTTTAGAGAACTGATTCAGACATAAAGCTAACATTTGTAGTTTTTGCCTGTAGAATTGATTTTCATCCTTGGTTAAATCATTCAGCTAGCTTTCACACGAATATATCCATGCAAACATAAATCATTTCATTTTAGCCAAAATCATTGCATTCAAAATCATTATTTGTCAACATAGACCCTAAGCCTAAGCCTATGTCTGGTTCCACATTTGGAGCAGCCATAATGACTTTTGGCCAAAATAAATTCATTCAAAATCACTTTACATGTGTTTTTACTTGACACAAATTGAGAAACTAAGCCTATGTCTGGTACTCTGGTTCCACATTTGGAGTACCCAGAATTGATTGTGGAGGTGTAAAATCTCTAAAGCCCCGATACTCCAAAAATGGTGAAGAATCGTGTCCGACACGTATCCGATACCGATACGTCTCGATACGTCCCGATACGCGTATCGGAGAAGTATCGACTAATTAATATTTATTTTTTTGAAAAAAAATGACTGATACGTGTCGGATACGGCTAACTTATACTCCGATACGGCTGACTTATACCCCGACACCGATACTTCTCTTACCTATTTCATTTTTAAAAAATAAAAGAATAAGAAACAAAAATACATTAAACCTACAACACTATCAAAAACATTTGTCTCTTCTAACCCCCAAAAAATAGGGTTTCTCGTCAACCACTGAACGATAATTATTTTCTACTCTCTAATGCTATGTTTCTTCTGTTCTTCTCCCTATAATATTTTCTTCTCTTCTTTTGTTCTTCTCTCTAATAATTGGGGAAAAATGTTGTTTTTAAATTATTTGTTTTCAATCTCAAATAGTGTTAACTATTAAGTAATCAACATCACACAATGATGTTCTTTTTTGATAGTACTAATGATGTTCTCCATAAATTGGATAATACTAATGATGTTTAGCTATATTTAAATTTGTGCAGAAAAAATATGTAATTGTCACTTGTTTTGATCATTTTTATTGATGTGGATGTTTGTTTATTATCATTTTTAGTTATGTTTATACATTGTGCACTTATACTATTAGTTTTAAATTTAATTTTTTTATAACGTATCGATGACGTATCGTATCGGGAGTTTTGAAAAAAATTTCGTATCGCCGTATCGGTATCGTTTCCGTATCGTGTCAGGTATCGGGGCTTCATAGTGTAAAATTGATTTTGACATGTTTAGTTGTTTTAGAGTAGATTCGATTTTGCCTCTAGAATTAATCCTAACTTAAAGCTAGAATTTGTAGCATTCAAGTTTAAATGTGATCTTTACACTAAAGTTTATGGTTCAACTCACTTTTACATGAATTTATCCAAACACTGACCATTTTACATTCCACTCACTTTTAAGTAAAATCAATTTTACAAAATCAATTCATTCAAAATTCCAAACATACACTAAATATCCAATTAGATCCTGAAGTTTCAAAATCATATCAATCCAATCTCCTAAATCAACAATATCCTAAAATAAACCCTAAAAGTAAAAATGTTATAACAACATTAAATTAGTAACGATGCAATACAATTAGTAACAATAGTGAATGAACACTCACTCTAACCAAGGGAGAAGAGGATCTTCGCCTTTGTAATCATCAATCGCTTCAATAAGTTTTCTGTTTCACCAAAAATTCATCAATTAAAATGAAATCAAACAAAGTGAACGAAGAAAATCGAGAAATAGTTATAATTAAAGAAGAACCTTCGCTGTTGAATAAGAGATTTCTTGAGGTGATTATCGGTGTGAGATTTGAGAGCATGATTGAGAATGTTAACATTACGGCCTCGTTTTAAAGGTCTCACGTTTTCTTTGAAGGTTTCCCATTCGGTTCCGGTTTCTCTCTTCGATGCTAGAAACTCTGTCTCTGGATCTATCTTCTGCGTTTCAATCTCCGCCATTGTTGTTGTTGCTGAAGCTTCTTCTTCTTCTTCTTCTTCTTCTTCTTCGTGTTCCAACTACCAAGGGAATCTTTGAAGAGCGTTGCTTTTGTGATTTGAATTTTGAAAGTGTTTTTATATACGCTAATTCTAGCCGTTAGTACTTTATTGGATAATGAGTAATATTATTTTAATCAAATTAATTAATTTACTTTCCTATTGTTTTTTGAGGAGAGTCAACAATATTGAGAATAAATAGGAATATATTTTTGGGGGAGAATAAATAGAATATTTTTTAGGGAAAATAGGAATATTAAAAACACCAAAAAATAGGAATGGTAAAAATGGTAAAATAATCCATAAAAAATATGAAATGTAAAATATAAAATATTTATAAGATTTTCAATAATTATTATATAAATAAGGGTTGCCCCTAAAAAAAAATAAAAATAAATAAGGGTTTGAATATATTCTTGGTCTCTACAAATAAAATAAAAAATTAGTATTTGTGAAAATTTGTTAATCGTTGAACTATGTCACTTTTTTGTTTTGATTCTAGTTGGTTTGTTGTAGTCCATGTAAAAATTGTTTTTGTCGAAGTTAGTCTATAGCCTAATCCATAAAAAATATATAATATTTATAAGATTTTCAATAATGATTACATAAATAAGGGTTTGAATATATTTTTGGTTTCTGCAATTTTTTTTAGTCTTTGTGAAAATTTGTTAATTCTTGTAACGAAGTCACTTTTTTGTTTTGTTGTAGTCCCCGTAAAATTTGTTTATGTCGAAGTTAGTCTATAGTCTATGTAATATTGTGTAATATATATTTTTGTTTCTTGTGTAGCCTATATTGAATGGATTACAGTTAAATATTCTCCATATTATACGAGTCAGTGATCACAAAAGTTTGAAATACTTGTTTGATCAACGAGACCTAAATATGAGGCAGAGACGATGGATGGAATATTTGAAGGATTTTGACTTCGATTTGAAGTACCACCCAGGAAAGGCGAATGTGGTAGCAGATGCTTTGAGTCGAAAGGCTTTAGTTAAGGCTGAAGTGATGATGCATACAGGTAGGTTATATGAAAAGTTTAGAGACCTTAATCTCCATGTTACCGAGTTGGAAGGTGGCATCTTATTAAACAAGTTAGAGATTTCGTGCGACCTACGGTCTAGGATTGCACAAGCGCAAACCATGGATATGGATTTTCAAAGAAAAGTTGGTCAACCAGAGTTTTCTTTGGCACCGGATGGTACCCTATTATTTGAAGGAAGAATTTATGTTCTGAATGATGTGGAGTTGAAAAGGTTGATCTTAGAAGAGGCGCATAAGAGCAGTTTTAGCATTCATCCAGGTACCACCAAGATGTATCAAGATTTGAAGAGAGATTATTGGTGGCCTAGCATGAAGAGGGACATTGCGGAATTTGTGTCGCGATGCATTGTATGTCAGCAGGTAAAGATTGAGCATCAAAGGCCTGCAGGAATGTTAGTACCCTTGGAAATTCCTCAATGGAAATGGGAAGAGATAACCATGGACTTTGTGAGTGGATTACCTCGAACACAGCGAGGACATGACTCCATTTGGGTAATAGTGGACCGGTTAACCAAGTCAGCTCATTTCTTGCCGGTTAAGACTACTTACCGAGCCTCTCAGTATGCAGAATTGTTCATCTCTGAGATAGTGAAACTCCATGGTGTACCTGCTAGTATTGTGTCTGACAGTGATCCGATCTTCACATCCCACTTTTGGAAAGCTTTTCAGAAAGCTTTAGGGACAAGATTAAAGATGAGCACGTCCCATCATCCTCAAACAGACGGTCAATCAGAAAGGACAATTCAGACGTTAGAGGATATGCTACGTGCGTGTATTTTAGAAGATGGAGGAAGTTGGAATAATCACCTACCTTTGATTGAATTTTCTTACAATAACAGTTACCATTCTAGTATCGGAATGGCACCTTATGAAGCCTTGTATGGTAGGAAATGTAGAACCCCACTATGTTGGGCTGAGGTCGGAGATAAGAGCATTTTGGGACCAGAAATCAATCAAGAGACTACTTTGAAGATTAAATCCATTCAGGATAAGATGAGAATAGCCCAAAGTCGCCAGAAAAGTTATGTTGATAAGAGGCGAAGACCCTTAGAGTTTGAAGTGGGAGATCATGTATTTCTCAAAGTCACACCTAAGTTGGGCCTAAGAGGAGCATTCAGAACCAAGAAACTTTGTCCAAGGTATGTTGGACCATTTCAGATACTTAGACGTGTCGGTCCAGCAGCTTATCAGTTAGCGCTGCCACCGGCTATGTCAGGATTGCGTGATGTCTTCCACGTCTCACAGCTAAGGAAATTCATTCCCGATCCTTTCCAACCAGTAGAGTTGGACAATATTAATTTGAGATCAGATTTAACATTTCAACCTGAGCCAGATCAGATAATTGATCGTGATGTTAAGTCTTTACGGAACAAAGATTCCTATTGTTAAGGTTGTGTGGAAAGGTTCTCTCGACGGCGAAGCGACGTGGGAGCTAGAGTCAGAGATGCAAGAGACTTATCCGCATCTATTTTCAGGTAAATTCTAAATTTTGAGGACGAAATTTCTTTAAGGGAGGTAGATTGTAATATCCCGCTTAGATGCAATTATTATCAGTGTTAGAAGCTATTAAGAAGCATGGCAATTTAGTAAATAAGTGGCATGGCATTTTAGTAAATATTTGAAAGGAGGAGATTATTTAAGAAAGAAACAAGATATTTCTTACTATCTTTTTCTTCATTTCATTCACCCTTCCAAAAAAATCAGTTTTGTTCTCCCTCCTTCCCTTAATTACACGCCCTCCCTCATCTTGCCAACACCCATCCAAACTTCATTCAAAATCTTGTAAGAAATCTTGCAAAGCAAGCTTGGTTTGGAAGCTTAGAACAAAAGAAAGGAAAGAAGAAAACAAGGAAGAAATCAAGAGAAGTGGTAGTTTGAAGCTAAGGCTTTGGAAATCAGAGTTAGCAAGCACCGATTGAGGATATAGGTGAGCTCCACAGGGTTTTAGAACCCGTTTTGAGTAAGCTTAGTAGAATTTTACAAGTTGAGTTAAAGTTTAGGAATTGTGCCCTAAATCTATTTGGTTGCTAATTCCTTGTTAAACTATGTTATTATCTACCAATATGTCTTGGAATTTTATTCCCACAAGCTGTTATGATGTTTGGATAGGATTGGATTAGCCAAGGAGGCAGAAATTGAGTTCTGCAGAACCTAAAATCGGCCCCCGAAGTCAGGGGATCGGCCACCGATTTGGTTGTCCAACCTTCATGGTTGATACGACAAAAATCGGCCCCCGATTTTCAGGCCACCAGATTTTATGCCCTTGTGGTATTATATAGATTAAGGTAGGATGAGGAATAGGTACAACATTGGGAGATGAATACCCAAATCCCTAAGTTACATAGATAAGTAAAGGAGCTAGTAATGGGAATATCCCTTACCAAGCCACTGCATACACTCATTAAGTATGTGCAAGCTAAGAATATTATAGTATTCAAGTTTAGGACTTTTTATAGGTTAAGTAGTCAAGAATTATTAAGATATTAAGCCGTGGCCTTCGTTGTTCACGCTAGTGGGACACGAATGGTTAGACATGGCAACACAACCCGCACCCGCCGGGTTCCACCCGCCCCCGCCCCGATTTTAACGGGGAAAAGCCGAATTAACTGGGTCTGGGTGCGGGTGCGGGGAAAACCCGTGGTTTTAATGCGGGGCCGGGGCCGGGGTCGGGGGGTAGTCACACCCGCCCCGCACCCACCCCCGCCCCGCACCCGTATATGCGAATTTACCAGATTACCCTTATTTTACCCTTATTTTACCCTTAAATTAGCAAGTATGATGATTTTTATTAAACTTGGTTCATTTGGAACTTTTTTTTGTTTTGATGATTTGAAATACTTTGTTGTTTTGAATATGTATTGGTTCCGAGCTAGAATGATATTGAGAACGAACTTAAAATGTTATGAGCTCTTTGGAAGCTTTTGTCGTTTTGAATATGGATTGGTTATGAGTTGTAATAATATTTAGACAAAATTTGAAGATGTTCTAAGCTTGTTAGAAGCTTTTGTTTTAATTATCTTCTCACTAAACAGGTTTTTTAGAAGCTTTTGTTATTAGTTCTTTTTGTTACTGTGAAAAAAATAATTTTTTTTACTACAATTTTCGCGGGTGGGGTTAGGGCGGGGCTGGGAAACCCGTCCCCGTTGGGGGCAGGTCTGGGTGTACAATTTCTATCCCCGACAGGGTTTGGGGGCGGGGGCGGGGCTGGGTACAGTGAAACGGGGGCGGGGGCGGGTATGTTAAAACCCGCCCCCGCCCCGCCCCGTTGCCATGTCTACGAATGGTTCACGCTAAAGTAAAGACTAATACGAAAGAATATTAAGTCGTGACTTTCGTCGTTCACGCTAGTGGGACACGAAAGGTTCATGCATAAGTTAAAAGGATATTATTTCGCGTCTTCCGACGTTCACGCCAGTGGAACACGTGAGGTATACGCGTAAGTTAAGACTATTATTAAGTCGTGTCTTCTGTTGTTCACGCCAGTGGGACACAGGAGGTTCACGCCAATGGGACGCGTTATTCCGCAAGGATAACCGCACGACGACAAGAGGAGTCCGGTGTTAGCCTGATAGTATAGGAATTTTCACCGGTAGAGTGGAGATGTACTTCGGGGTTACTCCACCCGGATGCACTCCGTAAAATGAACTCAGATAATTATTACTTGTTCAACGCTAACAGCTAACATAAATGTATCAGTTAATACTCTATTACATTATCAGGCAGTATTCAGATAACAGGTAGCAGTTATCAGACGGTGATCCTAGATTACCCCTCGATCACCAGTTTAGTAGGAACAGACAGACAACCCTCTATGGGTAAGGTCAAGACTTGGCGATCATAGGTATCCCGAAGATTGCCTAGGTAGGCACGGCGACCCTAGGTTCCTTGTGGTTGCCAACAGTAGGTAGGGTAGGAGCTCACTGAGACGTTATGTCTCATCCCTTTCCTTCTGGTGCAGGTTCGCAGGTAGCACGACATAAAGGTAAAGAGAAAGCTTTGGATTGATCGTGCTGACTACATGTTCATGTACATTTGTTTCAATGGTGTATTATGCTGTAAATATTGTTAAGAAAAGTGTATCGGATAATGAATTGTATTGAGGATTCCTATTATGAATAATAAAAATGTAGACTTTCTGTATTGTATTTAATGTATCCGGTACGGAATTTTAATACTCGTAAGAGATCCTAGGCAATCTCTATATGAGTGTTACAAATAATAATAATAATCTATACTAATATTTAAAGAGAATACACCAAATTTTCGGGCTGGATTTTTTCTTTCCAATTTTACCCTTTCATTTAAACTAGTTTATCAATTTTGTTTAAATAATTAGTTAAAGAATTAGGTAAATTCCATTAAAATACGAACGATCCATAACAATAGGAGGAACAATCAACGACAATAGAAACAATATTGGACAATATGAAAAATCATTATTTTGACCTTATATAAAAAATATTGTGTTTTTTTGTAACATTTTTTCTTTCAACTTTACCCTTCACTTCATTACTTTTTACTATACTATTTTATCGGTTATTAGCAAAAAAAAGCGGAAAGACAGGCATGACAAGCACGTACACCTATTATTGCCGCTAGTAATGATAAAAATAATAATTTTTTTAAGAAAAAGTTAAACTAACCCACATTAATTGGTATCAAGAAGAACCGAATCTGAGTCTTTAAAAAGAACAGACTCTAAGATCTCAAACTATGAAACTAACACCACCATACCAACCCAAGTGGTTTTGTATTAATAACATGAACATTTATTGGTTTGTGAAATTTACAACCTTCGCCAAGACTCAATTTATACAAGCTATTCAAAGCAACTAACAACTATACATGATTCATCAACGTGGCTAGGGTCTTTAAAAAAATAAGGAAAATGATACGTTGTGCCCTAAGGGTACAAGATAAGGATCTAAAAATAGAATTAAAAAATAAATGTTGTATTAAAAAGATAAGTTTTTAAACTTTTAAGACATAAGTATCCAATATTAAATTTCTACATTTAGTTTATTATCTTGTGTCATTAAGATATAAGTTAGGAAGACCCAAAAAATAATACTACATTTATACAATTAAAGTGGCTAGAGCTTATGAAATCTAGCTAGATCATTAATGAGTAGACAACTTCTTATCCAGTTCAACTAAGCGCACTCACCAAAATATTAATTTTACTCTGTTCAGATTATAGAATTCAATGTGATACAAATGACATTAAGAATATATCACAGTATCTCCTATTTTCCTTATCTATAGAGCCTTGTTAACGAATGCTCCCGGACACTCTTTAAGCATTCCAAAATAAGTAATTATTATTGCAAAAGTCAAATATTTCAATTTAAAATGCATTGATTACGTGCATTTTTCATAAATACTTACTATTTATGATTCTTAAAAAGTGTTTCGGAGACACTCGTTAATATTTTCCTTATCTATATTATTTACCATTGCGTGTTGATTACTTTTTTACAAAAATAAAAAGTTCAAAACAACCCGGTCGGTGATTGTCATGTCTATTGAAAAGGGCAATTATCAATTCATAAATGAATCGGAGATAAGAAAAGGTATGAAAGAGAATATTTGAAAATAGGATAGGGATTATTGCATTGGACAATATTTGGAAATAGGGTAAGCATTATTAGAAGAAAAGGTTATGAATGTCAATAGACTGGGGGATAGGATCTTAGCCTTACTGCATCATCAGCAAGTGTTAATATCAAGTATAGGTAGCAAAAGACAAGTTATGGGTTTGTTTACTTGGTTAAAACGTTTTATGCTTTCATTTTCTTAAATACGTGTTGATTTCACCTTGATGAAAGATTATCAAAGGGAATGATTGTAATTTGTAATAGTTGTAAATTCGGATCAAAACTCACATTGATATTTTGATGTGTGGAGTAAAATTAGCAACAACCAAAATCAAAGTGATCATAGACAATAAAATAAGATAAAGGAGAAGAATAAGAAGAACACGACGATATTTGTTTACTCAGTTCGGTCCAAATTGACCTACGTCTGGAGGAGAGAGATCTCTCAAATTCACTGTCAAAGAGTTTCTTACAAAGAGATACATGGGTTACAACAAATTAGTCTTCAACAAGTTCTCTAAAAACAAACCCTAATTTCTACCTTATTCATGAAATTCTTCACGTGGCCAAGAGACTCAATGATTTATCCCCAAGGTGTTTCCCAACCCTGGTTTCTATCCCAAAAGAAATCAACCCTTAGCCTTTGATTTCCTAAAGATTTCCTCTTTCATTAAAGCCTATTTTGTCTCACTTTCACCTCTTGTTAGATCTGAAAACCAACGCCTTGTATGTATGTGTGTGTGTGTGTGTGTGTGTGTGTCTATATATATAAAGGCATAACTCAGTTTGTCTTGCACTCCAAGCAACAACCTTGTGAACTATAAGACTTGTTGAGCAAGTAGGTAAACAAGTGAAGCAACCACTTTGCTTGTCTTGCACCTCAAGAAAACCTTGCAGCCCATATGCTTTGCCAAGCAAAAAAAACGCCTAATATTTATATTTTCTTGATAAACAAGTAGCATCTTCAACTTCCTTGTGAAACAAGAAAAAAAATCCCAACAAGATTTTGCATCTAACTATATTATGTGATCCCACAAGATTTCACATTTACCTCTTCAAACCTTAGAACGTCTTCTGAAGATTCTTGCACCTAACTACACATGGCAGTTCCACAAGTTTTCACCATAACCTCTTCAGCTCCCGAAGTGATCAATTTTCATCCTCCTGAAGATCTCCTTGCCTCCAATTGCACCTGGTATTTTAAGGTAATCTCACAAGTCATGTCATACCTTCTTCAACCCTCAGAATGCCTAATGTCCCCTTGCTCTCCACTAGAACATGGCACCCACGGTCTCCATATATGTACCTCTTTGGTCCAACAATATCCCTCTTTTCCCTATCTCTTTACCAAATAGCTAGGAGCCACTGCTTGATATCTTATTCTAGTCCCACTAGTGGAAGACTCCACCTTGACTTCCAAACGCGTACCTCCACTATGCCTTTCACCTTGTAACCTCGACCTCCTACGTTGATTATGAGTATTCTTACCTTCGCCTCTCCAGACTGACCTTGTGTATTCTTAGCTTTTCCACTCCAGGCTGATGTTGAGTGTTTAACATCTCTCAAGACGAATCATTAGTGTTTAATGTCTCTCTAGACTCACCAGGACTTTAAGAAAACCCATCAATGTCACAACTTTTACATTTGCAACTTTCTCTCTCAACACTTTATCTCTCAGGCACAAGACAATGAAACTCCTAGTCTTGTCCACCATCTTGGTCTTGTCTACTTGTGACATAGTAGCCAGTAACGCAGCCTCACCCTTCAGTGCCTCTACACACCTTTGTTGATTCAAGACTACTTGCATCTTCACCTTTTGTAACCTGAAATAGTCGTCTCTGAAGAATTTCTAGATATCCCACTTGGTACCTATGATGTTTGCTTAATGATTTTTTATGATTGCGTTATGGTGGGCATCAATTGTCGTGAATTTGTATCAAAACTTCACTAATACTTTGATGTGTAGAGCAAAATTAGCAGCAACCAAAACCAAAGTGATCACAAACAATAAAATAATAAGAACAACGATATTTGTTTACCCAGTTTGGTCCAAATTGACCTACGTCTGAGGAGAGAGATCTCTCTAATTCACTAACAAAGAGTTTCTTACAAAGAGATACAAGGGTTACAAGAAATTATCCTTCAACAAGTTCTCTAAGAATAAACCTAATTTCTACTCTTTTCCTAAATCTCTTCATGTGGCCAAGAGACTTAATGATACCCTTTTCCTGAATCTTTTCATGTGCCTTAAAGACTCAATAATTTAGCCCCAAGGTGTTTTTCAAGTGTTTCCCAACCCTAGTTTCTATCCCAAAAGGAACCAACCCTTAGCCTTTGATTTCATAAGGATTCCCTCTTTTGGTAAACCCTAGTTTGTCTCACTTTCACCTCTTATTAGAACTTAAAACCAACACCTTCTATATATAGGATTTTTTTTCCTAACCTATATTAAAAAAAATTAATTTCATTATGCCTTACTTGGAAAAAAAATTGCCAATCTACCTTACTTTTTAACCCCCCCCCCCCCCCCCCCCACGGCACCCCACAACCCCCACTTGTGGGGTAGGGTGTCTCGTAACCCTGTGTTGCGGGGTGCTCTGACCTTTTTCTTTTATGTTTTCTGATCCACGTGGGGCCTCGTAAGACACACTTGCAGGGTACCCCCCGTTTGATTTTTTTTATTTTATTTTAATTTTTTTATTAATTGAAATTAAATAATAATAATAATTCGTGTTGAGTTTGTTCCACACCCTGATTTATGGACATTTCTTTGTAGATTTCTGCATGTCGGTTGGGGTGTCACTAGACGGAGAGCTCTTCGACCAGTTAAAAAAGTTGTTGAATAATTCTTTTAACTCTGATAATGTATCCATTGGATCTAAAAACATTTTAAATGGTTGTATTATATGATCAAATTTAACATTGGTACGTACTCCAATAGTCATGGTAAAAATGAAAAACAAAGAGGTAAGAGAAAATGTAAGAATAATAGATGAAAAAGTGTGAGTGAATAAAAAATCAAGTGGAAACATTTATAGTACATCAAATAACATTATTTTAATTCATTTTTCCAACAAAATTTAAAACGAAATAAAAAACGGGGTACATCACAGTTGTGTCATGTGAGGCCCCACATGAACCAGAAAACATAAATAAACAAGGGGGTACCTCGCAAGTCAGTTTTGTGATGGGCGAGAAAACAAAAAAAAACATTTCAGAGCACCCCGCAACACAGGGTTGCGAGCACCCTACCCCACAAGTGAGGGCTGCGGAGTGCAGAGGGGGTGTGAAAAAGTATGGTAGATTGGCAAAAAAAATTCAAGTTAGTATGAATGGAATTTTTTTTCAATATAGGTCAGAAATAGGAAATCGTTTATACAAGCACAACTCTACTTGTGTTAAACTACAAGCAACAACCTTGTGAACTACAAGACTTGTCAAACAAGTGAAGCAACCACTTTGCTTGTCTTGCACTTCAAGAAAGAACCTTGCAACACATATGCCTTGCCAAGCAAGAAAACCGCCTAATATTTATGTTTCTTGAGAAACAAGTAGCATCTTCAACTTTCTTGAGAGCAAGAGTGTAGGTTTAGGTTAGAAAGAGTATTGTACATTTAGGGACTATGTAAAGTCCCCTTATATAAAGATGACGTGTAGGAGCCGTTGTAGCGAGAATCGTGGGCACATTTTCCACTCAATTTGAATGGGTCTTCCAAAGTGCTACGAGCACCCCCCCTTCCCTCACAGAGAGAGGATGTGTTAGAAGTAATTGACCCAAACGCGAGATTGGGCTTGTTTTGGTTTGGGCCTATATAAATAGGCCTTACTCGACTGCTTGGTCTAGAACAATTTTCATTATTTTAAAAGAAAAAGCATATAATCATTCACGTCAAAAGTTTCTGATTTCTACTTCTACTTGTTTACAAACAAAACTAACACATTTTTTTAGAAAATAAAATCAGAAAATATTTTTATATAGTAACTGGCCTTAAAGTTTTTGAAGGATTTAGAATTTTTGTCCAAGAAATACCTTTTAGTGATATGTTTCTAAGATATTGTTACATGGATGAGGCATATAGTGTATGAGATGGAGGATGTGGTACAAGAGATGCTAACCATAGTTTTTGTTTATAAAATTAAGGTTAAATCACACCGGAGGTTCTTTAAGTTATTTAATTATAATAAATTGGTCTTTTATGTTTTTTTTGTACCACTTATGTTTTTTAAGTTATTTAATTGTAATAAGTTAGTCCTTTAAATATTTTTCGTAACACTTAGGTCTTTTAAGTTATATAATTGTAACTTTTAGGTCATGAATAACTTACATTTTTTAGATCTGAAATCTCCCAAACTGTTAAGGTTAAATAACTTAAAAACCTAATTGGTACATAAAAAAACTTAAATGACTAACTAGACTTTAACCCGTGCGATGCACGGGTTTTGTATAGCTTCATATAAAACTATTAAATTGACTATGAGATCTGGGTCATCTTCATTGATTTTCCTACAAAAGTGTCGAATTTGGCTTAGTAAAGAAATGCATAACACATAAACAGAGATATCTAATCTAATCAAATAAATGCGAAATAGCTAAGTATGTTTGTTTCGGTCTGGAATTGACCAGAGATGAATGACCCGAGCCATGACATTAAAATCAGTCTTACCGCACACGATATCAGAGATGGGGGTTGCTTTCACCAATGTCATCCTAAAACAGATGTGATCCACATTAGTTATGATACATAACACAAAAAATGTGAAGTATATTAATCTCACTAAATTTTAGAACATACTTTGGCTGATTTTTGATTCTAATAGAGAGGATAGATTCAAGGATTTTTGAAGTTATTGAAAACAGAACATGGGCAACAACAAAGGCACATTATAAGGTTTAAAGAAAAACTGCAAAGCCACATCATTATATATATGTTAATAACTTATTTGCCATGACCTGAAAGATTTTCCTATTTTTTAGGCCAAAATAAAAGACATGAGAATAGAGACTCCCCCTTATGGTGAATAGAGACTCCCCCTTACCTTTGGTTTGCAGAATTTGATATTCCTACGGTAAAATCTCTCTTCAGGTTCTTCTCACTTGTCTCCTTGCTTCTTCTCTCCACAACCCTAGTTTTCCTTTGATCTCTAATCTTTTCTTGTTTGTTGTAACCCTAATTCTCTAATGCTCTCCTCTATTTATAACCTTTTAACTGAGCTAGGTTTCTCTCATAACTATTTAACGGGTTTACTCTTCAATTTTTAAAATATATTATTAAGTACAAAAATATATTAGATTTAGTACAAAAATATCTCAAATTGAGTACCAAAATATATCATATTCAATATAAAAATAGTATATTAGATTTAATTCAAAAATATCTCAAATTGAGTACCAAAATATATCATATTCAATATAAAAATAGTATATTAGATTTAATTCAAAAATATCTCAAATTGAGTACCAAAATATATCATATTCAGTATAAAAATATATTATTGAGTATTAAAATATATTTCATATCACAAACCAAAATATATTAGATTGTGCATAAAAATATTTTAGCAAAACTTGGGGACTAAGAAATCACTTTCTAACATATTCAATATAAAAATAGTATATTAGATTTAATTCAAAAAACTTGGGGACTAAGAAATCACTTTCTAACATATTCAATATAAAAATAGTATATTAGATTTAATTCAAAAATATCTCAAATTGAGTACCAAAATATATCATATTCAGTATAAAAATATATTATTGAGTATTAAAATATATTTCATATCACAAACCAAAATATATTAGATTGTGCATAAAAATATTTTAGCAAAATATTTTTTTCATAAATTTCTTTCAAAAGAAAAGTTAGGGTTAGTCATTAGGGTTGTCAAGACTACCTAACATTTATATATATAAAGATTTGCTACATTTAATTAACTTAAAGGATCTAAATGGTACAAAAAAACTTACAGAACCATTTTATTACATTTAAATAATTTAAAGGACCTCTGGTGTAATTTTTTGAAAAATTATCATAGTTGTGTTTAAGTAGGATCAAACTATGACATACTTCCTCCCTTCCAAAATAATTACCATCCTATTTTTTTTAGGGGACTATCATAGTTCTTTTCGCACATATTATGAAAACAATTTTTTTTTTGAAAGAGTTATGAAAACAAATAAATAAATTGGCAAAAATATTAATCAATTGATTTTCATAATCAATCAATTCTTTGAATAGTTCACTATTCTTAGTCATAACTTTTTGTGCTTTGCACTTATCTTAATCGGTATTTTCGTACGTCGGTTCAATTACGCACATTTTCGTACGTTGGAGAGTTCCTATTGAATACTGAATCACCCTCCTAGTTAGAATAATTCATGAGTAAGAGTAGCTGGATGCATATTTTTTTTGGATTATATTAGGATGCATATTATTTCCATGCATTATGATTGTGTTTGTTTATGTGATCCTATGTTTGCTGAATGATCGTAGTATCTATGCATATATCATTGTATATTTTAGGTATGTTGTTGCTGGTGTGGGTCATAGGACTATTCTTTGTTTTCTCGTCAGCGACTTTGAGTTGTTTCTGTTCTTCAATATATGTGTGTGAGGAATCAACCTTCTATGAAGGTGTATTCTAGAAATCAACATCTTTTTATTTTGGACAAAGAAACTAATAATTTTCTTTATAGAAGATATTAAATTAGTATGTTTAATTATAATTTACAAATCTGGGTTTTTCTTAACTCTGAAATTTTTTATTTCTTATCTCGTGGCGTTTCTCTTTGTAATGCAAATCTGCAAATAATTTATATTTTTCAGGTGCCAAAGAAAAACAAATTTATATTTCGTCTTCTCTTCATTTTTTTTAAAACAAAAATTAGAGTACAAAAGTATTAAATGACAACTTTGACATCCAACTATGTTGGCATTCTAAAACTACCGGTTATCATTTGCAACAACTCTAAAAATTTATTAAAATGAAAGAAATGATAAAACAGTTAACAGACACTTGAGGGGCTAGGTCAAAGTCCAAAATAACAACAATCAATAGCTTATACATCAACTACCTCGTTGAAAAAAAAGTGTAGTGCAAAGCATCAAAGTCAACAACCATCATTATTAGCAAAATCTAAATCCAGGAAGATCATATTCCTAGCAAATACATATATGATATTAGAAGGGATGGTATTCCACCATTGCAACTAGTCAGTTCCTTTAACTCAAGTTTTTTGGTTTGTTATGGTGTCTTCTTCGGCACACTGGGGATTGATTGGTGGTGGAATTCAGATAAGTGTTGGAATAAGTCATTTTTGGGTGTTTAATAGGGCCCAGTTGTGGTGATGAGAAGGAGAGTTTTTAGGGATTTTGGTGTGAGTATAACGGCTAAGACACGATTTAGTTACGCTTCAATGTTACACTTAATCTAATTAAGAAGAGGCGGATGGCAAAAAACCTCCTTGATATGAGGCACCAAAGGATCGTGAATATTAACCAATAAAGCTTTAGAATATGAAACACTTTCATGTTACAAGAAGGAAAATCATTCCAATGGTTGCCTCTAAAAGAACACTATAAATAATAATGTTAATGGTCGAGTTCCAATGAAGCTGCTTACCGTAAAACTTGGCTTTGTTTCTTCAATACCAAATGATTGTATTAATGTTGAGCACAACAACTAAAATAGCCATCATTAATTGATTAGACCATCCCCTATACAAATATTAAACGTGTTTAGAATGGAGCAGTATCAATTTAAATTTGTAGAATTTGGCTAAGCTAGCTCCAATGTTTCATAGAATATGGACACTCAAGGAAAATGTGATGACTAGATTCAGCAATGTACTTGCATAAGTCACACTGAGAAACAACTGGAATACCTATAATATGTAGATTTTCATCAGTTGGGACTTTGCTATGAATAAGGCGTCATATCAACATAGACTTAGCCCAAGGCAGATCTTGGGTCTTTACTAATGTTGAAATTATAGGCATTTTTGCAACTAAAATCACCATAAATATATAGAACGGATACATTAGATATTCAATAAACTTAAAAAAATTTGTTTTTTTGCTTATAAATATGACCGGAGTAACAATGTTCAAGTCGGTTATAGTAATGGTTGTCTTCAATGACATTTCAAATTTTCATCTTAATTGCAAAATTATCATCACATTAAAGGGGTTGTATACTACCGAATATAGTGATGTCCGTCTTCAAATATTGAACGACGTTTCAAGTTTTCGTTTTAATTGCTAAAAGCCATTATGTCGCCTTTTATACCGCTTTCTTTGCAACAATTTTTTTTCCAAGTAATTTAGTGGTCAAAAATTCATTTTTTTAAGGTGAATAAGTGGGGTTTTTAAGTCCCTTTTTGCATTACAGATTCCCACGTGCATACACATAAATATACATATAAAATATATTTATATGTTATTGTTCACAAGTTCTAGCTCAACTAGTAAAAATGCTGGAATTGTTAGGTCAGACACCATGATCGGAGTTCGAACTCTGACACCACCACTAATGCGTGTGAGTTTATAATGACTTTGTCATTTCATCTATTTACCAAAAAAATATTAATATGATATTGGTAACTAAAAAGATAAAATACCCTGCTAATTAAGCAACTACTAAATTGAATTCAGGATTATTTTCATAGAGTGAATAGACATTTTATCCTTGACTTTGCACAGGTCGTTCAATTTCGTCCTCAAATTATTCGAAACAACTAAAACGTCCCCGACTTCTACAAATGTCGATCAATTTCATCCCTCTGTCAAGTTGGGTTGTTAACGGTGATGACATGGGACGTTAAGCCCTGACGTGGATTGCAAACTCAGATGTCACGTATTCAGGGACGAAATTGATCGAAAATTTTGATTTTTTTGGATTTTTTTTAAATGAAAGTCATTACAAATTGTTACATTGTCAAATCGATCCCTGAATTATTCATTTAAAATAAAGATGGTCCCTAAATTATGTCACCAACTATTAAATCGATCCCTTAAATATTTATCTTAACTATCAAAATAATTCTTGATACTGTCAAATAAATGCTAAAAATTAAAAGAATGTGTTTAATTGTTATTTATTACCTTTTACATGTTTGAAATGAAGTTTCGTTCATATTAAATGTAGTCTCCAAGGTCTTCATGCAAAAGTGTTGAAAAAAACTTCAAATTTTCTGTTTTCTATCTCCACAAGCATATGCTATTATAAACCACTTGCAACCGTGGTTAGCAGCTTGAGAAGGAGACAATGAAAATCTAGAATATCAACTATCTGAGTTATTGATGAAAACCTTAGTATATAGTTCATAAAAATAAAATTCCAAGACGATGATGAAAACCTTAGTATATAGTTCATATAAATAATATTAGGGGTGGGCAAAAAAACCAAAAAACCGAACCGAACTGCTGAACTGAACCGAACCAAACCAAAAAAAACTGAACCATTACTAACAGTTCTAGAACTGAACTGAAACAGTTCGGTTCAGTTCATAACAGTTCGGTTCGGTTCGAAACAGTTCGGTTCGGTTCGAAACAGTTTGGTTCGGTTTTACCTTCTAAAATTCGATTTTGTTTGGTTTTTTATATTTTTTTCAATGGTACCAATAATAACAGTTCGGTTCAGTTCGAAACAGTTCGGTTCGGTTTAGAACAGTTCGGTTCAGTTCAAAATCCAAACAGTTCGGTTCGGTTCAGTTATTTTAAATTTATCAAACAGTTCAGTTCGGTTCGGTTCAGTTTTCATCCCGAACCGAACCATGCCCACCCCTAAATAATATTCCAAGCATTATTGATGGTGAGTGGTGACACAAAATAAGGCAATGCTAACATGTAGAGGATTTAGGCACCGTAACAATATTTCAAGCAAGGAAATGTGGCTTTAATAAGCTTCCTATTTTTTTCAGTTTCCGTTTTTTATTCTAATCCAATCCAATAATTGAGCAATGTACCCTTATGAGTGAGAATATAAAATTGTCAGTGTAAAAGATACAAATACAACTTAAATGAAGTAGTAAAATGACAATTTAGTTTTAAAAAATTGGTTCTATAAGGACAATTTAAACTTACCATGAAGAAAATAGACAATTTTGCCGCAACTGATGGATCTATGAGATAAAGTCACATTTTAGTTACCTCAGTTACTGTTCTTTTCATTATGACCCCATAAAAATTTGAAAGGGAGGTTAAAAAAGCCACTTTGAAAAATGATGTTATTGTAATTTGTTTGGATTTTCAAGTAACATATATAAGACTAGGACCCTTTTAAATTTGCATACACATTGCATGTAAAGTATTCATTAATGTGGATTATCTAAGACTAATACAATTTTATTTTGTATATCATCTTTTGTTTGTATTTACTTCTATTGGTCACACATTAATGCATACCATATCCCAAACGGTCAACGTGTCTTCTTCTCATGCTACTAGCCACGATTTCAAATGGTGAAGAGTTCTTTCTTCTCCTTATCATGCAGAAATCTCTAGGGCTTTAAGAGCCATTGAGTTTGCTGCAATCAATGATTGGAACAATTTGTGGATAGAATCAGATTCAGCTTTAGTAGTGATGACCTTCATGACTCCTTCTCTTATTCCTTGGAGGCTAAGGAATCGATGGAATAACTGTAAAATCCTAACTTCAAATATAAATTTTATTGTGTCTCATGTGTATAGGGAGGCTAATCAGTATGCTGATGGTCTTACCAAGTTAGGATTAAACTTAGATTCTCTTACTGTTTGGCATGATGGCATGATGTTCCTGATTTCATTAGAGTTTTTTTTGGAAGAACAAACTAAAGGTTCCCTAACTTTAGATTTTGCTTTTGTATCTTCCTCTTCTTTAATATAATTGTAGTGGCACCTAGCCCCTGCTCTTTTTGGCAAAAAAAATAATAATCCTTATTGTGCTACTGCTACCAAATTAGGGATCAATTTGATAGTTAAGCTAATTAATTCAATGAACGATTTGATAGTGATTGACATAATTTAGGGATCATCTTGATTTTTAATGAATAATCCAAAGATGGATGTGACAACGTAACAATTTGTAATGAATTTTATTTAAAAAAATTCAAAAAAATTCAAAATTTTCTATCAATTTCATCTCTGAATACGTGACATCTAAGTTGACAATCCACATCAACACTTAACATCACATGTCATCACTGTTGACGGTGAGACTTGACAGAGAGATCAATTTAACTGACGTTTGTAAAATTCAAAAATATTTTAATTATATTAAATAATTTAAAAGACGAAATTGAATGACCTTTGCAAATTGAAAGATGAAAATACAAATTCACTCTTTTCATGTATTAGAAAAATAGGATCAATTCTCCATTTTAAGGAAACGCATGTGGTTGGATCTGGTGCCATGACAACCGAAAACAGGGCCTAATGAGTTGTTCATTAGTAAAAGGCATGTGCAAATATAGCCATTTGGAATGAATACGACAACCATCACATTTTGTAAATAGTATATATATATAATGGTAACATGTATAACTTATAGGCAGGCCAAATTAATCTCTATTCATTGGTTGCGTGTTGGATTATTATGTGTTTTAGTATACAAAACAATGACTTTAATAATTATGAGTTTATTCAATCAACTTCACCATTTGGCTAGATTGGAATATTACATTATCTTGAGTTGTTGCGCACTAGCAGTACCATTGACATTTGACTGAATGTCATCATTTGCTAGTATAGATCTAGAATCAATCACTAACAACTATATTAATATCTATATATGTACAATGACACGTATGTTATTTACCAATATAAGCTTTCAAAACAACTAGTTGATAGCGGTGGGGTTTAGACAGGGAATGGGAAGTTTTTTCTCACCATCGGAAAAAAAATTTCAACCATTAGATTAATAAGAAACATTAATTTTATCATAGACTGCTTACACTATATTTTTTCCTTTCTCTTTTACACTCTTATATTTTTGATCTGGAAACAATTGGCCGGATTTTCTCGCGTCCACGTAGGCGCGCGCGCCTGTATTATTAAGAGTGACTTAGATGTTGAATTTTTTCACGATTTTTTGTAGGCATGTTTAGGACATAAAAACAACATCGCCCACAAAAAACGAGAATTTTCCGACAAGGGACGGGTTAAATATGAATTTTTTACACGCCAAAAACTCAAAAACGCGAAACAACAAAACATGCACCTAGAAAACAAATTTTGAGTTGGTTTTTTGTAGACACCTCTATACAAATACATATAGAGGATCTGTAAAGTTTCGTAGCATTCCGACAAAGCCTCGATTTATTTTGATTTTTCGACCGACACGCGCAAATTCGCATTTTTTTCCAAAATAAATCGAGGCTTTGTCGGAATGCTACGAAACTTTACAGATCCTCTATATGTATTTTTAAAGAGGTGTCTGCAAAAAAACCAGCTCAAAATTTGTTTTCTAGGTGCATGTTTTATTGTTTCGCGTTTTTGAGTTTTTGGCGTGTAAAAAAATCATATTTAATCCGTCCCTTGTCCGAAAATTCTCGTTTTTTGTGGGCGATGTTGTTTTTATGTCATAAACATGCATGCAAAAAATCGTGAAAAAATTCAACCTCTAAGTCACTCTTAATAATATGGGCGGGCGCGAGAAAATCCGGCCAATTGTTTCCAAATCAAGGAAAGAAAAAAATTTCAAATCTAAACAAAAATATAAGAGTGTAAAAGAGAAAGGAAAAAATATGGTGTAGACAGTCCATGATAAGATTAATGTTCCTCATTAATCTAATGGTTGAAATTTTTTTTCCCATGGTGGGAAAAAACTTCCCATTCCCAGGCTAAATGCCCCCGATTGTATATGATTTTTCTTCCACCACATTAATTGTTCTTAACTACTACTATGCATATGCTAAGCAAAGTGGCATTTTGTTTAGTGTTTACTAGTTCTTATGGTAATATGATCAAAGACTAAACATATAAGCTATTGCACCGAGAAGGCAAGAAGTTTGTTTCAATCTATACATAGTATAGTACTATTATTTTTTGACGAAAATATAGTATAGTACTATAGTATGAGGATATTTCTGTGAATGGTATTTCTGTGAATGGTATTTATGTGAATTGTATGTGTTACTTAGCATTCCCTTCTAATTTGTTTTCCATATGAGATCAAAGAAAATAATAATGATTAAAAAAATCTAAATGGTATCCGTACCGTAATTATGTATCCACAAAACATTTCTATGCTTATCATTTTGTCTAAAGTACTGTTCTCTCTATTCATTTTTAATTGTCACATTTTGACTTTTTATGCAAACTAAGACAACAAACATTTTTACTACTTTTGATACAATAATTTATCTTTTTTCTATAATAACCTTAATCATTTAATTTTTCATTTCATATATTTATCTCTCTGCAATAAATATCTAAAGGTAATATATGTAAAACAACATTTAATGATGTATTGGACTTTGAAAATGACAGTTAATTAAAAACAAATTTTTTATACAAAAGTGACAATTATAAAGGAACTGAGGGAGTAATATTTACGAGTATATAATTACCATTCAAGAAAATTGAGTCCATGCTCATTTATGAATATGTCTTTTAAGAATTTTTTATTCCGTACGCAATGTTCTCAATAATTTTTTAAATAAAAAAATACTTTGCAATGAGTTTTTTTTTTTTATAATAACAAAAGTAAAACACAACAAGAACATGACTCAAATTGGGGTATCAAGCTTCAACACTGCCTTAAACTCAGGGAAGGAGCCTGCAAAAACATCACACTTAACCATGAAGAGTGTCTGAGCTTCGCCAAAAAATTTGTTCAACAGTTGTCCTCTCTAAATACGTGTTGGAAAGAAATATTAGGAATATGCTCATTTAAACCAAAAATTTTGACCAATAAAGAAGCATATACATGTGTATTCGAGTGATCCAGATGTTGAAAAATATGGAGAACTTCTAAAGAATTTGTCTTGCAAATAACTTGTTGAATAGAGTTGTTGATGATCAACATCAAGCCATGATAAACACCAAATAGTTCAGCAAAAAGTGTATTCGTTTGCCCCTCGTTAGAAGAGAAACCAACTATCAAATCTACTTTGTCGTCGAGAAATAGACTGCCAAGACCATTGTCGCTGAAAGTACCACAACTAACCTCAATATTCAACTTTACACATCCATCTTGAGGGGGGGTCCACTTAACAATGTGACGATTGATGTGATGCTCTGAGGAGTGAATATTAACATAAGATAGGTCGGTATGCATGATATCTATCAAATGAAGGATACTTTGGGTGTTCTATTGCATGTCACCAAGAGTATGGTTATTTCTGAAGCGACATACTCCCTCTGTCCCAAATTATAAGAAAAAAAAATCATTTCTAAGGTTGATAACGTCTCAAAAAAAAATCATTTCCAACGTCTCTGAGAAAATCCGATCCGAGAATCCACGTTGACTAGGTTATCTGCACAAAATCCCTTTTTTATTTTTAAAAATTTGATGACGGGCGTCACAGCTGGTGACGGGATGCCCAACAGTGACGGTCTGCACGTCCATCTCATTTTTTTTGGTGACGGCCGTCACAGCATCTGACGGGCGTCATATATGGTGACGGATTTCCCAACAGTGACGGTCTGCACGTCCGTCTCCCTATTTTTTTTGGTGACGGTCGTGCGCACGGTCTGGCCTCTAGTGCGCACGATCGTGCGTTTTGCACATTTACAGTTTCCTTTTCATTCTCCCACATTCAAAACGCACGGTCTGGCCAGTAGGGCGCACGAATGTTTATCTACATACATTTAAATACATTCTCCCACATCCAGTAGGGCGCCGTGCATGTTACTTTTAAATGTATTGTCAAAATACATTTTCAATCCATATCTATTCAAAATCAAAATGTTTATCTAAATACATAATATTACATCACTTTATTAAATCTAACATTCAAACACAAATTCAACATCGGACATACCATGACACTTCACAACATTATTAGTAAAGCATAAGACACAATCACTACATAAACTGCATAAACTCCGTTGGCGCATGTTCCTGAAATACAACATTTTAACAAACTAAATTATAAATCATCACTCATAATATTATAATGAAGAAAACAAAAACATGAACAAAGTATCCTTACATATTCATCAACATTGTTGACATCTTGAGTAACTTGAGTACCAACCGTTCTTTGAGAACATGTTTTCTTATTATGACCAGGATCACCACATGTAGAACAATGGGTGACACGCCTATTGTTTGTTCCACTAGTGGAGCCAACACCACCACCTCTACCTTTGGTTCTAACAGAAGCAGGATTTTGCAAATTTTCTTCCACAAGGTCCTCTACATGGTTTGTCGTGCTAACACTTATGCCCTTCTTTTGTTCAGCTTTCAAAATAGATGCAGCTGCCATGTCCATATGCTCCTTGTAGTCATTACCGTTGTCAACGACTAATTTAGACAATCTCCCCCATCTAAACATCAATGCTCCGTATCTTGTTGCATGGTGCGAGTTCCAATATGTCGGACGACCATTTGATCTGCTACCTAAAACATCATTTGCATGTTTTGTCCATCTACTCATCACAAGGGATTGAGGCAACTCAGCATAATCAATAAAAACCAAAACTGCAATGATATGCTCACACGGAATTCCAAATGACTCCATCCTCTGACAAGAACACTTGAAAATATCTTCTGAAGGGTTAAATGATACACGCCACTCCCGTCCTGGCCTCCTGTACTTACTAATTGTAAAGATGTAGTACCCATATGTTTCTTTCGATCCGGTTACAACCATGGCAGAAGATCGGTTGATTATAATTTGATATTTACAAAATATCTCCTTTGTAAATACCTTCGCACCAGAGAGCTCAAGTTTAGGGAATCTTGTAACGAGAACTGGGTCACCATATTCAGTTTCAAAGTCTGCTTGTACCTCTTTGTACCGCATGAAGTTGAGACAACGGTGATAGTGTAGTAAAAAATCTGACAAGTTGTAACGAGAATGAACAAACTTCCCCATCTCTGAATGCAACCCCTCACATCGAGATGTAGTTCTGAACCCTGCAAAAAAGTGGCCACGTATATGTGCTGTTGCCCATAACTTTCTCTTCATATATGTTTCATTGATCCAATTGTTGTCATGCAACCCAAATGAATCAACAGTTTCAGCCCACTTCCTGGTAAATTCTCCAACGTCATAGTCACCCAACATGCATTTTCTAAATTCACCCACAAATGCAGGATCACCTATGTTGGACGATGCATTGCGAATCAAGTGACGCACACAGTCTATGATAAGCATTTGGAAACACTCGTTTTATGCCATTCTTCATTGCTAAATCACCATCAGTGATTACAGCAGATGGCGAGTTTCCAGACATTGCTTCCAAAAACTGTGAAAGCACCCAGACATAAGTTTCTTCTTTTTCGTCAGCAACAATAGCTCCAGCAAAAATTATAGTAGAGTTATGATTATTTACACCAGCAAACACAACTAAAGGGCAATGGTATTTATTCTTACCATATGTTGCATCAAATGCGACTACGTCGCCATAAACTTGGTAATCGAGACGACTTTTTCCGTCACACCAAAACAAGTGTTGTAGCCTACCTGTAGAATCAGTAGTGTGCTTAAAAAACATCATGGGATCATTTGAACCCAAGCCACGAAGATAATTTAATGCAGATTTTGCATCTGACTTTTGCAAACGTCGTTGTCTCGCTAATTGATTATACAGGTCTTTCCTACGGAAACCAATTTTATCATATCCACCTGATTGATTTGCAAATGAAGCATATATGCGACTAGGTAAAATACCACTTTTTAGCATATTGTTCATTTGCATTATGTCAGAATCCGTCATTGCGCAGTGTGAAGGTAGCAGTCCACAATGTACCTGAGGAACTAGGTCATGGTTGTGGTCATTTTTAAAAACTGTAGCTCGCCAACGTTTTGTTAAAATGTCTATGTGTACCCGAAACATAGCTTGACATCCACATCGAGTCTCAGGTTTTTCCGGACGCTTTCTATTCTCCACACATAGTCCTCTGTCTTCCCTGTATCCTTGTCTATGGCAAACAAATGTGTGTTGAACTACTTCTCCAGTTTTGTTATAAACTAGCTTGGCTTTCCGAACTGAAAATCCATTCGCTCTTCCATAGGACTTATAGAACTCATATGCAATGTCTAGACTTCCAAATTCAATTTTCCTTACATATATAGGCCCTAAACCACTTAGGTCCAATGTCGCAATGTCCTCAACACTATCAGCTTGAAAATAATGGTCTACCCCTTCATCAATTCCATCTTCTTCCATGTCACTTGTCTACCCCTTCATCATCACATACATCTTCTTCCATGTCACCATTTTGAACTCCCTCATCGTCAATTCCATCTTCTTCCATGTCACCATTGTCTACCCCTTCATCATCACTTTCACCTTCTTCCATGTCCCAATTGTCTACCCTTTCATCATCACCTACATCTTCTTCAAAGTCACCAATGTCTCCTACTTCACCACTACCTCCATCTTCTTCAAACTCAACATTGTCTTCCCCTTCGTAACCACTTCCATCATATTCCATGTTTCCATCTTCTTCAGAGTCTCTAATGTCTACCCCTTCTTCATGACTTCCATCAACATTTTCAGGCCCAAGAAATTGAGTAACATCAAAACTTCTATACTCCATTCCCCTAAACATCAATTAAATAAATTAAATTGTTAATTCTCACCCGAATTGTCGTTATATTTTCATACCCACTACAAATCAAATCGAATAACCTAATACATGAATTCAAACAAAAAATAACTGATTTTTACTCTCAACTAACATAATATTTCATGGATTCAACCAATTTCGAAGGAAAGAAAAAGAATCGAAAATATTACCAGTTGTCGGTGATGGTGAGTGACTAAGAAATGACGTTCGTAGATGGTCTTTGAGTTCGCCGTTACTTGTGGTGGTTATATTTGAGTGAGAGAGAGAGAGAGAGAGAGAGAGAGAGAGAGAGAGAGAGAGAGAGAGAGAGAGAGAGAGAGAGAGAGAGAGAGAGAGCGCGTAGATGGATGATGACTTGCCGGTGAGCAGTGCTGGAGAGGTCGCCGGCGATGATGAGTGGGGAGGAGAGAAGTTTGGATCTTAAAATATTTGAAAGTGGGACAATGAGTTGGGAGATGTTAGTATGTGGAGAGGTGTAAGTGTTCCTTATGTTTCATCTAGACCACAAACCTGATCCAATGTTGTTTTTTACACCCTCATGGGTGAGGTCCCTATTGGTACCCTCATGTTAGACGCCACCCTCTTTCTGATCTCCAACAAATTCTCATTTTTTTGCACATACTCTATCTCACTTCCATAACACACAATTGTCAATAGTGTGAATATTGTACACAATTTTTTGATAACTGTAAAGCAAAATAAATTTATTCCAACTTCACATCAATTAAAGTTTAACTATGTTTTTCATTTAGGCAAAATTTAACTTCCTTAAACTCTTTTGATCAATTTAGATTTCAACTATGACTTCAATGTTCCTTTAAAAAAAAAACTTTGACTTCAATTTTTTTTTTAATATTGATATGATATGGTTCAATTAGTCAATTTTAACTTCACAGGATCACTCCGCTAAAAATAAAAAACTCCACAATATTAATTATTTTATGAGTTTTGTTAACGAGTGTCTCCGGACACTCTTTAAACATTTTAAAATAAACAACTATTTTTTAAAAAATCAAATATTTTGATTTTCAAGATATTGATTACATGCAATTTCATAAATACTTACTATTTCTGATGCTTAAAAAGTACCTCAAAAACACTCGTTAACATTTTTCTTATTTATTTATAAATTTCAACTCTTGCATCATTACATGTAACAAAATTTTGTCAAGAAAATTTTGTCCTCCAAAAAAAAGAACACAACATCTGTAATCAAAGGACATTAAAAAAAAACAGAGTAAGTAAATCATAACCGACGATTCATTCAATTTAAGTCACATTATTTTGAATATCTCATAAGATACGTACGTACTATAGTAAAAGTGATCCAATCATCATTAAAAATGATGTAAGCAAATAACAAACTTTTAGATTAAAAAAAACACAATTACTCCATCGATTTCACATATATCCGGTATAAAAAAAACAGAATCGTAAGTAACAATAACAATAATACCTAAAGTTAAGAAGATAAATTCAAATTTAAAAGATAAAGTGAAAAATGAAAATCTAATTAAGAGTTTTATAAATACTAACATTACCTTTCTCTTGTTGTTTATTTATATTTTCTATTCTCTTCTTCTCTGTCGGCTATTTATCTGCATCTACATCTACATCTCTTTCTGTGTTCCCACCCCACTTCCTTATTTCCCTTCATCTCTCTTTTTTTTATCTACACTTTTCATCTCCGTAAGCAATTTTTCAATTTTCTTTGATCTATTCATAATCACGATTTGAAATTTGATTATAATTTTGATTGTGATCCAAACGCGCTTTTGAATTTCTTGAGCTTTTTCAGGAAGTGCTGCGCAATGACAGCGGAGGAGGTGTTCAACGTACACAGCAAACAAATTTCTGATAACACCGACGTCGGCGCCGAAGGCGGCAACGGCGAAAGTGAAGATCGTAATCACAGCAACAAGATCACAGAGCATTGTAATGGTGAGGAAATTTCTGTTAACGGCAATGTCGGTGTTTCTGATTCCGTTGTTTCAGATCCGATCGTTGCCGTTGACGCTAACGGTAACGGTGGAGTAGCGGTAGAGGATCACAACGAATCTGAAGTAACGGTTATTTCTAACGGTGAAACGACGACGGTTGATGTCGTTGAGCGGGAAGAGGAGATTTGTGAAAACGGTTCGGGATCTGATGAGAATAACGTTAACGATGACGAATTTGTGATTGTTCATAACGGTGCGTTGGATGAAGAATTGAAGGAATGTGCGGTGGAGAATCTTGTTGAGAACGAGATTCGTGAAGAAGTGAAGGTGGAGGATCAAAACTGTGTCGTTGAAGGAGGAGTTGTTGAAAACGGAGGTGATGTAGAAGAGATCGAGGAGGTTCCTGTTGCCGTTGTTGAAGAAATTGCTGATTCTACGGATGCGGTGGGGGTGGTTGATTCTGATGTGGTGGAAAGAACCGAATCTAAAGATCACGAAAGCGAAACTCTTTCGGATGGAAAGAACGAAATTCGTGATGTTGAATTGGAAACTGTAGTTGATGGTGAAGTTGAATCAGCCGAGAAGAACGAAATTGAAATTCTTGATGTTGAATTGGAAAGTGTAGTTGTTCCTGAAGTGAGTGAATCAGCTGAGAAGAACGAAATTGAAAATCGTGAGGTTGAATTGGAAAGTGTCGCTGTTCCTGAAGTGAGTGAATCAGCTTCAGCTGAGAAGAATGAAAATCGCGATGTTGAATTGGAAACTGTAGTTGATGGTGAAATTGAATCAGCTGCAAAGAATGAAAATCGTGATGTTGAGTTGGAAACTCTAGTTGATTCTGAAGTGAGTGAATCAGCTGAGAAGAATGAAAATCGTGATGTTGAATTGGAAACTGTAGTTGATTCTGAAGTGAGTGAATCAGCCGAGAAAAACGAAATTCGGGATGTTGAATTGGAAACCGTAGTTGATGCTGAAGCGAGTGAATCTGTCGAGAAGAATGAAACTCCAGTTGATGTTAATGGAGTTTGGGATAATGCAGATGAGAAGGAAACTTCGGTTGATGTTAATGTAGATACTCAAAATGATTTAGAGAAGGTGTCGGTCGAGTCTGTCTCTGATACAATTATTGAAAATGGTTTGGAGAAGGTACCGGTCGAGTCTGTCTCTGATAATGGTTTGATGAAGGTACCGGTCGAGTCTGTCTCTGATAATGGTTTGGCAGAGGTTGAGGTGAGTGAATGCATTGAGGAGAATGTGATTCCTGTTGATGTCGGCGAATCGGAGAGGTCTGCCGAGATACCAGAACCTGCTGATGAAGGTGAAGGTGAAAATGAACCTTCTGTTGTTACGTCTGAGGTGAAAGACATTAAAGAGGAGAGTGAGGCTGAACCTTCAGATAATGCTGTCAAGGGTGAAGGTGAATCTTTTGAAGTTTCTGAGATTAAAAACGATGCAGTTGGGGATGAAGTTGAACCTTCAAAGGAAATAGCTGAGAGTGAAGCCGAGCCTTCAACAGAAACGGTGGAGAGTGAAGCCGAACCTTCAACGGAAACAGTGGAGGGTGAAGCTGAAGTTTTGAACAATGTAGTACAGAGTGAGGTTCAACCTTCTGTTGATGTTGCAGATTTGAAAACCAATGTTGTCGATAGAGAAGTTGAACCTTCCGTTGAAGCTGAAACTTCGGCTGAACTTGAAATCTCAACTGAAACTTTGGTTGAAGCTGAAACCTCAATTGAACCTTCGGTTGAAACCGCAACTTCAATTGAAGCTGAACCTTTGGTTGAAGCCGAAACTTCAATTGAAGCAGAACCCTTAGTTGAAGCCGAAACTTCGGTTGGAGCCGAAACCTCAATTGAAGCCGAACCTTCAGTTGAAGCTGAAACTTCAGCTGAACGTGAAGGTAGCAATCAGACAGATGAAGATTCAAAAATATCCCAAGAAGCATCTGCCATTGATGCTACGGATGCACAGGAGATGGGCTCTGAGGTGGTGAGGAAGCCATTCTATTGGTTGGTCCGGGTTCCGAGATACGATGATGATGACAATGTAAAAGAGCAGATTCAACATGCTCTTCAACAAGTAGAGGAGCAGACTAAAATCCGCGACGAAATTCGAGCTGAAAGCCAGGCTAAAAAGGTAAGCAGTCGACACAATATATTAGAATGTTATTAGTTTGATTGGTAAAATAGAATATATCTGTTAAATGAAGAACAGTATATGATTTAAGATATTTATTTTGAATGATTAATTTGTTCAGGCCCTTCGTAAAGAGTATAATCAAGAATTTAGAGCTGCAGTACAAGAAGAGAGAGCTGCTAGGGAGTTGCTCAAATCCAAACGACAAGAGATGGATTCAGTTCAATCCACCATGAATAGATTAAACAATGCAATTTCTGTAGGGGATATAGATAGCAAGGTAATGCACTCATTTTGTAGTCCAGAGATATTTATCACGATTTGATTCTTATATCTGTTTTGTTGTGTTAACATCTCTAGATTTGTAATTTATATTCAGATTCGAAACATGGAACACATGATCCAGCATGAAACTCTGCCTCTAAAAGAAGAAAAGCAATTGATTCGCCAAATCAAACTATTGAAGCAGAATCGCGGCGAGCTGTCTAATATTATTGCAAAACAGGATCAATCACAATCTCTCGACGACAAAGAAAGCATTGAAGAGCAAACTAAGGTACCAGAATCATGTTGCTTTTCATTATATTTCCCGAAATAATGGAATTAACTACCGGTATCTTTTGTATCAACTAACTGAGCATTGTCTTTGACTTAATTTTTTTTCAGCGATTACAGCTTTTGAGGAAGGAATTGGATGTGCTTAGAAATAATCTCCTGAAGGCAGAAGCAATAACTAAAGCAGCAAAGAAGAAATTTGAGGAAGAATGTAATCAAGTGAATGAGGTTATGGCTCGGTATAACGCTGCTGATGACACTCGTCAAGAGGCATTTATCAAGTTACAGACTTTGAAAAGGCAATTGCATGAGAAGGTTTGATGTTTCTTTCCTATCTATTTCATTCCCTTTTTTCTTGAGGGAAATATTGTAGAAAGGTATCTGTTTTGTTTATCAGAACAGTACACAATCTACTCTTTGATTGTTTTGGCTTTAATATTTTGAAACTTGAGTGCTTATTCACAATGAGGAAGGTAGGAAGATTTATTTTGATACTAATGCCAAATCTAGGGGTATGAGTTCCAATACTAGCTTATACTGGTCTAGTTGCTTGTAGAAATCTAGATGGTCTAAGGAAATTAAAACCATGTACTCATGAAGTAATAATCGATTATTGAGTAGCTAGTGCAAAAGGAATATGTTGCTTTGTGGTTTGCTTGTGCCATTAAAGTACACAACAAATGCCACACACCTTTGTGGATTAAAGAATTTAATGCTTAGACTGTTACCCAGGCTACACTGAATAGTTTCTGGAGACTAGTGTTAGTAGGCATACACACATCACCTCAGTTTTTTTTTTCTTTTTAACTTTGCATAAAATATTATCTACTGAACTCGGTTGTTCTGCAGGATGATGTGTTCTTTGGTGATACATCTTTGATGAATTTAATAACTTTTTCGGTTCTAGAATCAAAACATTTGTAACTTACTCTATAAAAATGTACAACGCTAATAGCAAATACTTAGCCTAGTTTTGTTCACCATACTGCAGAGCAAATATTTTTGGGAATACAGAAGTGCTTCAATGAGACTGCAAGAGCTAGGAGCACAGGGGAAGAAAGAGGACGTGGAGCGCTTATGTATTGATCAGGTGATCCTTTTTACACTTGAAACAAGTAGAGAGTTTATTATTCTATTACTGCACTGTATTATTAGGCGAATAAACTTGAGTGTGGCACTTAACAATTAACTTTCAGGCTGAGAGAATGCATGAGCTGTTGAAGAATGATGAGTTCAGAAGGGACTATTACCGGTGCAACACCAGGAGTACAGTGAGGAGACTGCAAACTCTAGATGGCCGAATGCTTAATCCTGGTGAAGAGCCGCCCATGATTCCTGCCTTCATTGAAAGAGCTTCCAAAAATGATTCTTCAGTCTCGCAGTCAACTCCTGAACAACAAAAGAAATCAATACCAACAGAACCTGTTGCTGTTAATACAAAGGATGAACCTGCTTCCAAGGCTGTGGTACAAAAATCTGAAATAAGCCAGACAAGTAAACCTAAAAAGCCTGCAAAACTTGCTCCTTCAGAGAAGAAGTCAGCAGATCGAGTTTCTCGTTGGGGGGATGAGTCCGATGAAGAGAAGGAACTTAAGGAACCTGTGAGAACAAAGGAGGAAGAGGAGCAGATCTTAAAGGCTGAACAGGTGAGGAAGAAGGAAGAAGAAGCAAAGCTGAAGGAAAAGAAAAGGCTAGAGGAAATTGAGAAAGCTAAGGAGGCACTGCAGAGGAAAAAGCGTAATGCCGAAAAGGCCCAACAAAGGGCTCTCTATAAGGCACAAAAAGAAGCTGAGCAAAAAGAGAAGGTAATAACATTATGAGTTAGACTCTTAAAATGATTAGTTTAATTACACATGTAATCACATTACATTATGATTTCCGTTTGTCATAATGTGATTCAATATTTCTAAATATCTATCCCATTAAATGTGATTAATTGACCATGATAAATATTTTTATACTGCATAGTGAATAGTCAATAAGCTTAAACTAAAATTCATTTATTGGTAGTTCTTCAGCTATATAATATAACCATGCCTATTTGTGCAGGAAAGGGAGAAAAGAGCAAAGAAGAAGGGAAAAAGAAAGACAGTTACTACTGAAGATTCTGTGGAGAATACAGAACAAGATGCTGCAGCTTCTCCTAGCTCTGAAACTCTGACAAGAACTTTGGAAGAATCTGATCAGATTGAGAAACCAGTTGAGGTAACAAAACGACCGGTGAAACCATCTCAATTCACAAAACAAAACAAGGTGAAAGCTTTACCCATGGCTATTCGCAACCGTGGTAAGAGACGAATTCAACCATGGATGTGGTGGGTTCTAATTGCAGTTCTGGTTATTGCTGCCTTGTTTTATATGGGAAATAACAGCTCCTTGAGATCTTCGTTTCAAAGCTTTGGTTTTTAAGGACACTCCAAAGTTAAAAAACTTGCTTCGATGCTAAGCAATCATTAGGTGTTTGCCCTGGGGGATGGTAACCCTTACATATTTATTACATATACATATAGAAGCAATTTTTTTGGTGCCTTTACAATTTTTTTTGCTTCTAGTTTTTGGTCTGTAGTAGTCATTTTTATTATTATTTTTATTTTCTTCAAACCAATATTTGTTTCTGATGTGATTTTAACTGGTTGATTGCTTCTGCGACCAATTATTATGGTAATAAATTATTGTGATTGTGGTGGGTTTTTATATTCGTTGTTGTTTATTATATTTATTTTTCTTCTTTCTATCGTGGCCACTTCTTACGATTGAGGATATATGTTAATGCGTGTTTATGCTTTCATTTCTCCTTTAATTTGGATACCATGAAACGCATAAATCATAGGACAACTTATCTATGGATCACAACAGATCAGATTGACAACATTGGTTTATGGCTTAACTTAGGGTTAGGTTACTTATCGGTAAACTTAAACCTATGTTTTTCTAAAAGGCAATTTAACTATGACGATCAGATTTAAGATCATAAAAAAATGTCAGGTAAAAAATATTGATTTAATTAAGTAAATATAAATTTTAACTTTATTACGATCGTAACTAATTTGGTCACTTTTTTTTTTTTGACAAATAACAGCTCAGTTATTTTTTCTAAGTTGAGTTTTAAATTTAAATTCGAAATCTAACTTCTGTTGTAGTTGAGCATTTATTTATGTTTCAAATTTTTCCTTAACAAAATTTTCTACAATTTTAAAAAATCTTGTAAGGGAGCTATGATTTTTGCTGTACACATTTTTGCTGTTTCTAAGTGTGATCAGCAAGTGAGGGAGCTATGATTTTTCTAGAAAATCTTGTACACATTTTTGCTGTTTGAAAGTATGATCATAGTGACGGGATACGTGCTTTTTAAATCTAAAGGTATCTTGTTACTATTAGAGGAAAATCTCTTTTTCCACATGTTCATTTATCTGGTGCCTTCTAAAATCTTCATTTTACTTAACGAGGCCTTAATATCATTTAATATGTGTTTTCTGAGTTTTTAGAGGATTCAAATTATATAATCCGAAGTAGTATAAAGAAAAGTTTTAAATTATATAATCTGAATGTAGTAAAATGAAAAATTTAGAGGGTACGTAGGAGGGTGGAAAAAGAAATTCTCTTACTATTATACAATTGAAGATAAAGTGAATTGGGCCCAATAATCTCAAAGGGCTTTATAATCCCAATAATCGCACACCCTCTGTTTTGTCCATTTTACCTCCATGCAGATTTTATGATACAAAATGTTTTAATGTTTTTCTGATTATAAAATTGGAAATGTATTTGGCCTTATATGGAGTAAATCCTACATTATCAATACTACGAAGAACAACAACAAAATTATTAAAAAACAACTAAAACTAAATTTGTAGTACACGAAGAAAAAGGAAGAAGATGAGAACAATCACATAACCAAATTGATTTGAAATACAAGCTGATTGAGACAACTCCCTTTGGCCAATCATACTAACCCCTTAACCACTGATATGAAGATATTTGTTGACCATCATACTACCCCCACAAATACCGCAAAGCAACTTTGGAGATAATATGAATGACTAACATTGAAATCATGTCATCATAAGAAACAAAAAAGAAGATGGAAAATGATGACTTAGAATGAAAAATGAAGAAGAATCTCACCCTATTTATAGACACAACTATAACGAAAGTTCAAAGGAGACCATCATCCAAATTGGATGAAATACACCATCCACCGGCCAAACCTCACTAGTAACGACGCCGTCCACACATGTTTCATATTATATAATCCAAAAACAATATTTTATATATTCAGATTATATAATTTGAAACATGTGCATTCAAGGGTTTGACACGTTTTGGATTATGTAATTCGAACAAATCAAATACAAGATTTTTCTGTGATCCATATTGTACCTATGGTTTATGTGGTCGACAACACATACAAATTTCTATAAATTGGTGTGTTTAGTTTATTTTCAAACCACAACACATATTCATGAAAACTTATACGGTAGACATTAACATTAAACTAACTGTCGTGTACTATAGCAGAGAGAAATCCAATTTGTTTAGGGTATGTGTTGATGTTACACTGCATGTATTGAAGGATCAGCTGAACCAAATTAATGGTCGTCTCAACCACGAAGAAACAAGGGTGGACAATGTTGAGCATCGCCGCCCGTCAATCGACTCAGATGGGCATGTTGATTCGCCTAGATGAAGCTCTAAAACGATAGCGACATGAGAACCATGTTCTCTATATTTAGTTAGTATAGTTTGATGGATCGATCGAGTTAGACGCTTCCATGGTGAGATCTTGTCATGCAATTCAGGAAAGTTTGATTTGGCCCAGGACATACAAAGAAATCGAGGCTTGCACGGAGGAGTCATATGAAGTTTGTCTGATCCATGATCTTTTATTGTTTGTGTTTAATTATGTTGTTGCAATTAATATTTTACGTTGTTGTATTATGTTGTTGAAATTGTTTGGATTAAATTATGTTGTTGTTGCTGTTGAGGTAGAATGTGATTTAACGACAATTTTTTCTCTTTTATGTGTTCTGAACACTTTCAGATTATATAATCCGAAATATATAAAAACAATTTCAAATTATATAATTCAAATTAAGTAAAATGAGAATTTTTTAGGAGCCCATAAGAGATATGTAAGTTGTGAAAAGAAATTCTCAAAAAAGAAAAACTCACATATGCAGGGCTGGCCTATGGGGGTTGCCACTAAAGCAAGAGCTTTAGGCCCCTAAATTTTGGAGGTTGAAGCTGATTTTGACAGGAATTGCTGGAAACATGGGAAAACAGGGTGTTGCTCGTGCAGATCTTGGGAGAAACAATGGAAAAGGTGTGCTGCACTGTGCAGAGGTTGGGAGAAACAATGGGGAAAGGTGTTGCACACAGAAGAAGGAAGAAATGCTGGAACAGGGTCAGCGGTTTCAGAAACAGGGCAAGCTGTTTCAGAACCAAGGGCAGCAGTTTTGCAGCAATCCTTGACTGGTTTTGATAAAGGATGAAAGGGAAGAAATGCAGGAAAGGTTGTGTGCTGGAACCCAGGGTCAGAGCGCAGGAAATTGGAAGGGATGAGTGCTGCCCTTGGGGCAGCCACTTGCTTCTGAGAAAGTGTGCCAGGCACGTGCTTGGCTGGGCAGCCACTTGCTTCTGAAGCAGTGTGCCTGACACGTGCTCCTTTCTTTCTTTCTTCTTCCTTCGTTTCTGAACAAACGTGTCAGGCACGTGTTCTCTTCTTTCTTTCTTCTTTCCTTTTCTTTTTTGTTTTCTTTGAAATAAACAATAAAACAAATAATAATAAAAGTAATAATAATAATAAAAGTAATAATGAAACATAATAATAATGATAATAATATAAGATGATAATAATAATAATTAAAAAGATGATAATAGATTGTAATAATATATAATATAATAATAAAATAATATAATATAATAATAATAATAATAATGAATAAAATAATAATAATAATGTAATAATGATAATGTAATAATAATAATAATAATAGACCAATAGTAATAGTAATGATAAGTAATAATAATAAAAATCAATAGTAATAAATGATAAAAATATAACATAAACATAAAAAAACAATAAGAAAAACTAAAAAAATAAAAAGTAAAAAATAAAAATAAAAGTTTATAAAAATAATAATAAAAATAAAAAAGATAAGATATAACTAATAACATCCTCCTTTTTTTCTACTTATTTTTCAAAAAAGAAAAAAATGAGTCAAAAAATGGGGTATGACAGAGGTCTCATATTAGACCTCCGAATATTTTTTGATTTAAATATATTTTCGAAAGTCAAATTCTTTAAACATTGTTGCGCCTAGCTCGGTTATAGTAAAATGAAGAGTTATATGCTATTAGTTTATGCTTGCAAGGTTGATCCCAAAGGCAGCTATTTTATTGGTTATACGTATCTTAAATTTTTTTTCTTCATATTTCTATTAATATGATGTTAGTTGTTGGAAATATATTAAAACAAGTTTTATGCAACCAAAATATGCAAAATTAAAAAAGCAATTTATATTTGTGTTAGAATTCAATTTCACTTAGCTATTTCAAGGTTTAACAATTGATAAATAATGTCTATATTCAATATTATTCTCAATATATATTATCAATTAAACTAAATTTTTGTTTAAAAAAGTTCTTGCACTAATGAGGTCGAGTCTAACGGACAGAGTTAGACTCATACTACCTGATGAATCAATGTACAAACTCTGACTGAGAGTGATATCTATATTTAGTATTCGACATGCCTCAACTAGAATTACACATTAAATGTTATTAATTTTTATGTTTCTTTGTGAATACACTTAAAAGGCTTCAATTCAAAATTCGTTTTGGACCTACAAATGTTGGGCCGGCCCTACACATATGTCTCTTGTTTTCTTTTTGTTATGTTTATACGTAGAAAATTGCTCTTCTCACAAAGAGAATTGCTCATTCTCATAGAAACTTCCCAAAATACCCCTACGTGACTTAAGTCACGCTCGGTATATATCAACGTGAGTTAAATCACGCTCGGTATATACCAACGTGACTTAAGTCACGTTGCGTTCTGGTATAGAAACTAAACAACAACCATTCTGTCATACCTTTTCCAAAACATCAAGTGCGATTTTGAGAACTCTCAAGGGCGATTTTCATCAACTTTGATCAAAACAACATCAAATTCTACTCCAACATCAAGTAAGTGATTATGATCATTTGACATTGGTTTTTTTTTGTTTAAAAGTTAGATTTTTTTTAATGAAATTTCATAATTTTAGGTTTTTAGGGTAGAATTTGCATGTTAGAAATTTTTATTGTTAATGATGAATTAAGTTAGAAATTGTTGTTTAGAGTAAGTTTGACTCAAATGTGGTAGGTTAGAGTTAGAAATTGTTAGATTTTATGTTGAACTTTAGGTGTATAATAAAATGTCTCAATGAATTTTTATTTTTATTTTTGCAATGTTAATAATGAAATTAGTTAGAAATTGAATTGTTAATGTTGATTATAGTGAGTTTGAGTACGATGTGGTAGTTTAGAGATTGAAATGACACAAGGTGGTAGTTTGGGTACTGTTGGATATTTGGTTGTTGGCTTCATGTTTGCTAAAATCAAATATACAAGCAGTTGTGCGTCTTCAGAAGCAGTACGTCTTCAGAAGCTGAAATCTCAATATGTGCATCTTCAGAAGATGGGTAAGAAGCTGGGTCTTCAGAAGCTGAACAGTACTTCAGAAGCTGATGTTCAGACGCTGAACAGTACTTCAGACGCTGACCTTCAGAAGCAACTTTTAGTAGCTGAAATGTTCAGACGCAGAACTTCAGACGCAGACTTCAGAAGTACCTTCAGAAGCTGGTTTTCTGCGTTCTGTTTTCATGCCTTGGGTGTTTATTTTCTCGTGTGATCTGTTGAAGATTTGTCTTAAGAATTCTTTTGGATTTGTTTCTAGAAGGAAGATTATTTTGCATGAAGATATTTGTTGAAGATTGGTTTTTTTATTTGTGAATATATTTTCAAAGTAATCTTTGGAAAATATATTTCTGAAGAATAATTGCTTCTATATGTTTCTAAAGAATTTTGGAAATATATCTTTGAAGATTATTTGGTTCAAGATTATGTTGCTGCTGGAACTATAAATAGATGACGCTACCTTTGAAGAAATTCAGTCAAAAACAAAAGTCATTATAGAGAGAGTTATTTTTTGTTTTTGAGTCTGTTCATTGTGAGCTTTGAGCTCTGTTTTTGTACACCACTCAATTGTTAGAGTTGGTTTGTTTTATTGAGTTGTAATCACTTGAAGCTTTTAAGCAAAAGTGACTGTTTATGTTTTAGGAGAGTGTCTTCATCTTTTGTTTGTTTAGAGTTTAAGATCACTGGGGTAGTGATTGCTTGAGTAGGAAGTAAGAGGGGTCTTATATCTAGGAGTTCCTAGGTAGAAATACCACGGGTAGTGATTAAGTGCGAAGGCTGTGAAACAGGGGCTGTTCACATAGGACTTCGAATTGATACTATTATAGTGGATTTCCTTCCTGGCTTGGTAGCCTCCAAACGTAGGTGTATTTGTCACCGAACTGGGTTAACAAATAACCTGTGTTTTTACTTTCTGTCAGTTTTTATTTCTGCTTCTGAACTACTGTTTTGCGCACTCTGTTCTACTCTGTTTTCCGGTTCAGAATTAGCACCTGCCAGGAATATCAATTGGCATCAGAGCCGGCACCCTGCCTATTTTAGGGTGAGCTCCAGGGAAGTTATTTTCTGGCAGAATGGACAAGGAAGGAGGATTTGTGAACAGACCACCTCTGTTGGATGGTTCCAACTATGATTATTGGAAATCTCGTATGAGTGCTTTCCTGAAATCTATAGATAGTAAGACCTGGAAAGCAGTTCTGAAGGGTTGGGAACATCCTGTTGTGCTTGACAAAGATGGAAAGAAGACAACTGTGTTGAAACCAGAGGAAGAGTGGTCCAAGGATGAAGATGAATTAGCTCTTGGAAACTCCAAGGCCTTGAATGCTATATTCAATGGAGTGGACAAGAATATGTTCAGACTTATCAAGCAGTGCACTGTAGCTAAGGATGCCTGGGAGATTCTCAAAACTACTCATGAAGGCACATCAAAGGTGAAATTGTCCAGACTTCAACTTCTCACCGCCAAGTTTAAAAATCTCAAAATGTTGGAGGATGAGAACATACAAGATTTTTACATGAATGTTCTGGATATGGCTAACTCATTTGATTCTTTTGGAGAGAAAATGTCTGATGAGAAAATTGTGAGAAAAATACTCAGGTCTCTACCTAAGAGATTTGACATGAAGGTGACTGCCATTGAGGAAGCACCGGACATCTCCAGCATGAAGGTTGAGGAACTAATAGGATCTCTTCAGAATTTTGAAATAGCCAAAACTGATAAGAAGGGGAAAGGTGTTGCTTTTGTAGCAGATGCTGATACTGTGGATGATGAAAGCACATCAGAAGCTCTTGTGATGCTTAGTAGACAATTTAACAAGATTCTGAAGCAGGCTAACAGGAGACTCAAACCAAATGAATTGAAGAAGACAAGAACTGATGAGAAAGCATTCAATCCAAAGGTGTTCAGTGTCATGAGTGTGAAGGATATGGCCACATCAGGACAGAATGTGCCACATATCTCAAGAATCAGAAGAAAAGTTTGGATGTGTCTTGGTCTGATGAAGATGACTCAGAAGGAGAAGTGGGGAATGAATCAGCCAAGCATGTTGCTGCCTTTACTGGTAGATGCATGACTGATGATGAAGTTATGGGTTCAGAAGCACCATCAGGTTCTGAAACACCATCAGGTTCTGAAGCACCATCTGATTCTGAATCCAGTGATGAATAATTGTCTTTTGAAGAACCAGCTGCCTCTTATGAAGAACTATACCTCAGAAATGAAGAAGTTTGCAAGTTATTAGAAAATCAGAAGAAGACTATCAGTCAACTGCTTGCTGAAAGAAGTGAACACTTAGAGCAAATTTCTGATCTCAAAGATGAGGTAACCCAGCTGAACTCTCAACTTGAACACATGAAGAAGCAAATCAGAATGATGAACACTGGTACTGATATGCTTGAAAAGATTTTGGAGAGACAGAATCAAGGGAAACCAAATGGTATAGGATTTGATGATAGGACCTTGAACAAACAGCAAAATCCAGCTAAAAGGTTCATTGCTGCTGTTAAAACATGTGATCCATTGATGGATAAACCTATGTTGGAACACCAGAACCAACCTCATGGATCTAAGAGCAAGAGGGCATCTTATCCTTGGGTATGTCATCACTGTGGTAAAAAGGGGCACATAAAGCATTCTGTTACAAGTTGCATGGATACCCCAAGCACTTTCAACAAAGAAAAGTGGAACCCATTGTAAACAAAATCAATGTCAAGAAGGAATGGAGACCCAAATGTAATATTGTTGGTCTAACAGCTCACACCTCTCTGAGAGCATCATCTAGGGAAAACTGGTACTTTGACAGTGGATGCTCTAGACACATGACTGGAGTTAGTAAATTTCTTGAGAATATAAGACCTTACACCAGTGACTATGTGACTTTTGGTGGTGGAGCTAGAGGAGAAATTCTTGGAATTGGAGATTTGGTCAGTGATGGACTACCAAGGTTAGACAATGTGCTGTTAGTTAAAGGGTTAACTTCCAATTTGATTAGCATAAGCCAGCTGTGTGATAAAGGGATGAAAGTGAACTTCAACAAGACTGAGTGTCTGGTAACTGATGGGAAAAGAGAAGTGCTAATGAGAGGTAAGAGATCTAAGGACAATTGTTACTTGTGGGTACCTGAAGAAGAAGTCAGACTCTGTCACCAGAAACTTGGGCAGGATCTGAAATTCCTGGCAGGATCTGATTCTGAACGTAAAACAGAGTACTGGTGCGGTAAACCAGAGTATGCAAAACAGTAGTTCAGAACAGAATAAAACAGACAGAAAGTAAAATGCACAGGTTATTTGTTAACCCAGTTCGGTGACAAACACACCTACGTCTGGAGGCTACCAAGCCAGGAAGGAAATCCACTATAATAGTATCAATTTGAAGTCCTATGAAAACAACCCCTGTTTCACAGCCTTCTCACTTAATCACTACCCGTGGTGTTTCTACCTAGGAACTCCTAGATATAAGACCCCTCTTACTTCCCTCAGTCAATCACTGCCCCAGTGATTATCAGACTCTAACAAATCAAAGATGAAGACACTCTTCAAAACATAATCAGTCACTCTTGCTTAAAAGCTTCAAGTGATTACAACTCAATAAACTAAACCAACTCTAAACAATTGAGTGGTGTACAGTGAAGGTGAGAAAAACACACACAAGAAGGGGGGGGGGTTGAATTGTGTGTACTCAAAAACAGGTTTTCTTTCTTTTCAAAGCTTAAGACTAGTTCAAAAACAAGTTCTGAACTATTATCAAAGAGTATTGCAGCGGATTCAAAATGAAAAGAGAGAGGGAAAGAGAGACACACAATGTTTTATACTGGTTCCTTCCAAATGTTGGAAGTAGTCCAGTCCCCTTGTTACTAACAAGAGATTTCACTATAATCAGATGATTACAATTGCTCAACCACAAAGGAAGAGGCTTCTAGTTGCTCAACCACAATGGAAGAGGCTTTCAATTGCTCAACCACAAAGGAAGAGGCTTCTAATGCTCAAGACACTAAGTCAAGAGGCTTCCCAATGCTCAGACACAAAGTACTGAGACTTCTTGCTCAGACCACAAAGGAATGAGGTTACAACTTGCTCAAAACACTAAGTAATGAGACTTACAATGCTTAGTACGCAGACTAAGACTTAGACCAAACTGATTTACAAAGAAGGTAAGTTTGGGTTGAACACTTGATAAAATATCAGAGGTGTTCACTTAATACAACACAGGTTAAGACTCTTAACCTTAAGAAATTCTAAGTTACAAAGACTGAAGGAATTTCTAAGAGTTTTGTGAACTTATGAGTTTTGACAGCAAAAACAGAGCACAGGTTCAGCAGTTTTGTTTCAAGAGTCTTAGACAAATTCTTCTTCAATTATTCTTCCTTTATAGAGGAAATTAGAGCTGTTGAAGATTTGCAGAAATTAAGCAAAGAGCCGTTGCAAATTGAGAGCTAGGATAGCTGCAATTGTGTGCTGAACTTTTGCAGAAAACAGAGTGCAGCAGCCATTTTTGAATTTGCTTTCCTTAAAAGCTGGGGAATGTTTGAGTCAGGGAGACAACTGTTCCATTGGAGTTGTTCTGACATATCCAGGCATTAAATGCGCACAGTAACAGTTGCTTTTCTTGCCACATCAGACTTCAGAAGCATCTCTTCATCAGAAGCTGGCTTCACGTACTGAACATCAGAAGCTGCCTTCAGTTGTACGGATCAGAAGCTGGTCTTCAGAACTTGATCTTCAGAGGCTGATCAGGAGCAGCCCTTCAGAAGCTGATCAGAAGCACCACTTCAGAAGCTGATCAGTAGAACCACTTCAGAAGCTGATCAGTAGCACCTTTCAGACTCAGTTTTCCTTCAACTTTGCAACATAGCTTCTAAGCTTTCCTTTCTTGCTCTAAGCTTGTTCTTCCATAACCATTATCAATTACCAATCATTAAACACGTGGTTCTGAAATAACTTGAACAAAGCATTAGCAAATAACCAATTTTCTATTTAACACTTTTGTTATCATCAAAACCACAAAGAGAGATATGTTTATACATAATGTTTCAACAATCTCCCCCTTAATTCAGAAGAGAGTTGTTTAACACATTTTGTTCCAACAATCTCCCCCTTTTTGATGATGACAAACATAAGTATTAATCAGAAAATTGTTGTTAACTTAATTAACAAGTTAACTGCAGGGTGTGAGGTTTGTAAGCTCCCCCTGAGTTTGATCTATGTTAATTAAGTTCAGTTTAAATTACAAATGTAATAATTTCAAAATTGTTGTTAAGTTTAATTAACAATCCGACTTCAGGAGAGGTTTGTAAGCTCCCTTGATTCTTATCTAAGTTAATTAAACTCAACTTTAAACAATTAAGTGAAATTAACACTCAGAATTGTAAATATCTTGCTGACTTCAGGTTCTGAGGTTTGTAAGCTCTCCCCCTAAGTCTGATAATCCACAGGATTAGTTTTGTAAGCCCCCTGAGTCTTATCCAAGTTATTTTAAATTCATTTTAACTCACTAAGAGTTATGTATCTCACAGAATTTCAATTCAGAGGCTAAGAGTTAAAAACAGTTCTCATAAGTTAAATTCAGTCAGAACTTAACTTATGTTTCAGAGCCTCAGGTCTTAATACCTTTTACTCCCCTTTCATAAGTTAATTACTGACAGAATTTAACTTATATTTTGAGCTCAGGAGCTTTTAATACTTGTTTTACATCTCTCCCCCTTTTGTCATCAACAAAAAGTTTTAAAAGAAATTTCAGAATTTTGAGAGAGTTAGAAAAACATGTGAGATAATTATGCAATCATATAGATAATCAAGCAGCAAAGATGAGCATCAGAGCATATTTGATTTTCAATGAGTATATGACATTGCATTGAAAATAGAATGTTGTTCAGAAGCAAAAAAAATTCAGAGCTTCTGATCAGAGCATTCTTTGTTCAGACATAGCTGTTCAGTATAATTTGTTCAGTATCAGAGCAAACCTGAACTGTTTTAACCAAAATTGTTCAGATCATATACTTACTTAAAGGTTTAAGCACAACTGAACTTATATCAGAGCCTGATACGAAAATATGGTTCAGTGCTGATACTAAGATATAGCATTTGGTTTAGTGTGGACTCAAAAGTTCAAGTGCTGCTAAATTCTTTCAGACCAACTGATACCAATTAAAATAAGTTCTAAAAGCTGAACATGTCTGATACACTTGAGCATTTGAAAAATGTGTCTGTGTTAAAACATTTTAAAAACAGACTGATACCAGCTGAAATTGTTTGTTAAGCAATTGTAGCATTTGATACCAAAACAGAAAAACACATTTTTATATTGATGACTTTGGGAGGGATAGAGTATAAACTTTCAAAGCCTTAATCATCATTGCCCAGGGTTATACTTATCAGATTCTGACCAACCATTAGATTTTTATCAGATTCAGAAGTCAGAAAATCCAGGTTCTGAACCTTCAGACTCTGAAGTTTTTCAGGGCTTAACTTTATTCAGACTTTCAAAAATGAATGTCTGATAAGTCTTAGCTTCTGATGAACTTAGAATCAAGGTTTTCATTCAGATTCAAGCATATTTTTCAAGAGATAAAGTGCATGTTCAGATTCTTTTTGATAAAATTGAATCTTTCTTCTGTTAAGGGTTTTGTGAAAATGTCAGCCCATTGATGATCAGTATCAATGAACTGAATATCTAAAACACCCTTCTGAACATAATCTCTTATAAAATGATGTTTTATTTCTATGTGCTTGGCTCTAGAATGCAGAATTGGATTTTTAGATAGATATATTGCAGCAGTATTATCACAATAAATAGGAATATTATCTGCATGAATCTGATAATCCTCTAACTGATGTTTCATTCAGAGCAGTTGTGTGCTACAACTTGCAGCTGAGATGTATTCTGCTTCAGCTGTTGAAAAAGCAATGGTTGCTTGTCTCTTGCTGGCCCAGGATATCAGATTTTCACCTAGAAACTGACAGTTTCCACTGGTGGACTTTCTTTCAATCCTGTCCCCAGCATAGTCAGCATCACAGAATCCAACTAGCTTATAATTCAAGGATTTCTTATACAGAAGTCCCAAATTAGTTGTTCCTTTTAGATATCTAAAGATTCTCTTGACAACAGTCATATGAGATTTTCTAGGATCTGACTGGAATCTAGCACACAGACATACACTAAATAAAATATCTGGCCTAGAAGCAGTTAAGTATAAAAGAGAACCTATCATACCTCTATACAGCTTCTGATCTACTTTTGAGCCATTGTCCTCTTTGCTTAAGGTGCAGGTAGGATGCATTGGTGTTGTCATCAGCTTGCAATCATCCAACTGGAACTTCTTCATAAGCTCCTTAGTGTATTTGGACTGATGAACATAGACACCATCTTTGCATTGGTTGATTTGAATTCCCAAAAAGAATTTCAGCTCACCCATCATGCTCATTTCAAATTCATCATGCATTAACTTTGAAAACTCTTTGCAAAGAGAGGCATCAGTAGAACCAAATATGATATCATCAACATATATTTGCACAATTAAGATTTCTTTCTTAACAGTTTTTCTAAAGAGTGTATTATCAACTTGACCTCTTACAAAATCATTTTTAATCAAGAAATTGCTCAGTCTTTCATACCAAGCTCTGGGAGCTTGTTTCAAAACATACAAAGATTTCTTAAGTTTAAAAACAAAGTCTGGATTTTTAACATCTTCAAAACCAGGAGGTTGTTTTACATACACTTCTTCAGTAATTACACCATTTAAGAAAGCACTCTTAACATCCATTTGATACAAGATGATATCATGATTAACAACATAAGAAAGAAGTAACCTGATTGCTTCCAGTCTTGCAACTGGAGCAAAAGTCTCAGTGTAATCAATTCCTTCTTGCTGGCTGTACCCTTGAGCTACTAATCTAGCCTTGTTTCTGATCACTTCTCCTTGTTCATTGAGCTTGTTCCTGAACACCCATTTTGTTCCAATGATGTTCTTATGGTCAGGTCTTGCAACTAGATCCCAGACATCATTCCTTTGAAACTGGTTCAGTTCTTCCTGCATTGCTACAATCCAGCCATCATCTGCAAGTGCTTCATCAGCTGTTGTGGGCTCAATCATGGATAGCAGGCCAAGCATAGACTCATTTTGACTGAATGCTGATCTTGTCTTTCTTGGATTGTTCTTGTTCCCAATGATCAGCTCCTCAGGATGTGAAGACTTGTATTTGAATGAGGTTCTGCGTGGATTAGCTTCTGAAGAACCATCAGGGTTTTGTTCAGAACCATGCTGCTCTTGATTTGCTTCAGGAGTAGTGTCATTATCAGAGAGTTTCTCAGATTCTTCATCATTTCCAGCTTCAGCACCTTTTTCAGACTCTGAACTAGGTTCAGCTTCTGAAGGTTCTTCTGAGAGTCTGATATCTGCAAAACTCTCAACTAGCTCTGGTATTTCATTACCAGGCTTCTTATCATCAAACCTAATATGTATAGCTTCTTCAACAACATGTGTTTCAGAATTATACACCCTGTATGCTTTAGATCTCTCTGAGTAACCTAAAAAGGTACCCTTTTGAGCCTTAGCATCAAATTTCTTTAGGTAGATTTTATTGTTTAGTATGTAACATGTACAACCAAACTGATGAAAATAAGAAATACTTGGTTTTCTTCCTTTAAACAGTTCATATGATGTTTTATTCAAAATAGGTCTGATATAGATCCTGTTCTGAATATAACATGCTGTGTTTACAGCTTCTGCCCAAAAGTACTTAGCAATTTTAGATTCATGGATCATGGTTCTGGCCATTTCCTGTAAAGATCTGTTCTTTCTCTCTACAACTCCATTTTGTTGTGGAGTTCTAGGAGATGAGAACTCATGGAGAATTCCATGATCTTCACAAAAATTTTCAAAAGGTTCATTTTCAAATTCCCCACCATGATCACTTCTGATTTCTAAAATTTTCAAATCAGTTTCATTTTGTACTTGTTTGCAGAATTTGTGAAACACATCATATGTTTCATTTTTGGTTCTAAGGAATTTAACCCAAGTCCACCTACTGTAATCATCAACAATTACAAGTCCATACTTCTTCCCATTGATTGAAGCTGTTCCAACATGACCAAACAAATCAATGTGAAGGAGTTCTAAGGGTTTTGAGGTGGAAACAATGTTTTAGATTTAAAGGAGGTTTTTGAACACTTTCCAATTTGGCATGCACTACACAGTGCATCTGAGTGATAGTCAATTTTGGGTAGGCCTCTAACCAGCTGTAACTTGCTAAGCTTAGAGATGAGTCTCCAGTTAGCATGTCCCAGCCTTTTGTGCCAAACCCATTTCTCATCACTCACAGACAGAAGGCAAACTACCTTCTGCTGAACCAATTCAGAAAAATTGATTTTATAAACATTGTTTTTCCTGTTCCCTTTGAACACTACAGACTTATCCTTGATGTTAATTACAGTACAAGTGTTCTTATTGAACAAGACTTCATAATTACTATCACATAATTGACTTATGCTAAGTAAATTATGTCTAAGTCCATCTACCAGCCAAACATCATCAATGTACAGGGAAGAGTTACCTATCTTACCAGTACCAATGATCTTTCCTTTCTGACTTCCTCCAAACCCCACAGTTCCTCCCTCTTTCAGAGTCAGGGTTTGGAACATAGACTTGTCTCCTGTCATATGATGCGAGCATCCATTGTCCAGGTACCAGGACCTTTCCTTTTCTTTGGATGACAAGCATATTTGTAATAAAAATGATCTCAGACTTAGGTACCCAGATTTTCATGGGTCCTTTGGGGTTAGTCCTGAGAGGTTTTGGCTTTTTCATCTTGTATCTGAAGTTATGATATTCAGACTTGTTTTGATACTTAGGATATGAATCCTTATATCTTAAATAAGTCTGAGTTTCAGAACCTGAGTTCTTCAGAACCTGAGTTCTCAAAGGTTTGGACTCAGATTTCTTCAGAACCTGAGACTTGAAAGTCTGGTTCTGAGTTGTTTAAAGTCTGACCCTTTGAGTGCTTTGGTTTTGATTTCCTCAGAATTCTAACTTTGTTAGCTTCAGACACAAGGCAAGCTTCAGTTTTGCCTTTCTTAAAACAATTAGAAGCAGAAAACTGATTGGTTTGCTTTTGCTTGCTTTGCTTAACATTCTGAGATTGAAAATGTTTTGTATTGACTGGTTTAATAGATTTTGAAGTTTTAATAAACTCAGTCTTAGAAAATTTTGAGTTTGAATTCTTCAGACTCTGAGACTTACTAGTTTCAGGTTCTGAACTCTTCAGACTCTGAACATTTTCAGGTTTAGAGTCTGATTTTCTCTTACTCTTAGGCTTAGGACCTTTTGGCTTAGATTTAGACAAGGTTTTAACATCTGCCTTCATCTTACCCTTAGGTTCAGAAGCTTTAGAGTCTGAGCTGTTCAGAACTTCAGACTCAGTCTCAGTTTCTGACATTTTCAATTTCTCAGAGTTATCAGAAGTAGGCACAAGGCATATACCATTGCCTTTTAAAATATTTCCAGAACAGGAAGGTGAGTTTGATTCATTTGAGGGTTTGAATGAATCATAGCCAATGCCTTCACCTTTGTTTCTGACCATATTATAAAGCATAGAGGCAATTTTAGTTCTATTGATTCCAGTTAAAATGAAATCCTGAAGAGCTATTTCATGTTCATTAGGAATCTCTTCAGATTTCTTATGAGCCTCTTTTCTGAGTTCTTCAACTTCTTCATCATATTCAATTATTTGATTCTGAAGTTTAAGATTTTCTTCAGACAGCGAGTTAGTTTTATATTTCAAAGATTTAATTTCTCCTAACTTGCTTTTTAGATGACTCATAAGATCTTTAACTGTTTCAATTAATTCAGATCTAGTGAGTTTAGAATATACCTCATCTTCTTCATCTCAATCTGAACAAGATTCTGCATCAGAAAATGCAGTTTCCATCAAGGCTAGGTTTGCTTCCTCTTCATCAGATTCAGACTCATTGTCCAGATCATCCCATGTTGCCATGAGACTCTTTTTAAGCTTCTTTCAGAAGTTACTAGACTTTGAGCTGGGTTTCTTTGCTTTCTCTTTAGACTTTTCCTTCTGAAGATCAGGACAGTCTGCAATAAAATGCCCAGGCTTCTTGCAGTTGTAGCAGCCCTTCTGATCTTCCCTCTTTGAACTAGATCCTCTAAAGTTACTGCTTTTGTTAGAGAATTTTTTCTTTCTATTCATTAGATACTGAATTCTTTTAGAAAGCATTGCAAGCTCATCAACATCTGAATCTTCTTCAGAATTTCCTTCAGGAAATTCTTCTTCAGATTCAATAGCTTTCAAAGCTTTAGCAGGCTTTCTTTTAGATTTCAGAGCTAATGATTTTGGTTCTCTAACATACTCATCCTCATTGAGTCCCAGTTCATGCACCTTGAGGGAGCTTATAAGATCCTCAATACTTAAAGTATTCAGATCCTTAGCTTCCTCAATAGCAGTCACTTTGGGTCTCCATTTGGATGGCAGACTTCTCAAGAGTTTGTTCACATGATCAGCTGTGGTATAACTCTTCTTCAGAATCTGAAGTCCAGAAACCAGAGTTTGAAATCTTGAGAACATTGTCTCAATATTTTCATCCTCTTTCATTCTGAACAATTCATATTGCTGAACAAGGATGTTAGCCTTAGCTTCTCTAACCTTTTTATTACCTTCATAGTTAGAGCAGAGGGATGTGAATATGGCTTTGGCTGTTGACTTGTCACTCAGCTTCTGATATTCATTGTGAGGTAATGAATCAATAATGATACCTCTGACATTGTGGTGCTTTCTATATATCTTCCTCTCAGCATCACTGAGCCCTCTTCTGTTGACAGCAACACCTTCTTCATCAACTGGGATTGTGATTCCATCTTCTATAATATCCCATAGTGTATCATCTATGCCAATGATATGGCTGTACATTTTACTCTTCCACCATGAGAACTTCTCAGGATCACCAGTAAACATTGGAGGTTTATTGTGTGACCTGGATTTTCTTTCATCAGTGCCATAATCATATGAATAAGATGTTCCAGTTCCTCTTTGATTTCTAGGTTGGGATGGAGGTGAACCTTCATTATCAGATGACATGTTTTTCTCAGGATCCTACTGACACACTGTTAAGTGTTAATATCAGAACCGGAGCTCTGATACCAACTGAAGGTGAGAAAAACACACACAAGAAGGGGGGGTTGAATTGTGTGTACTCAAAAACAGGTTTTCTTTCTTTTCAAAGCTTAAGACTAGTTCAAAAACAAGTTCTGAACTATTATCAAAGAGTATTGCAGCGGATTCAAAATGAAAAGAGAGAGGGAAAAAGAGACACACAATGTTTTATACTGGTTCCTTCCAAATGTTGGAAGTAGTCCAGTCCCCTTGTTACTAACAAGAGATTTCACTATAATTAGATGATTACAATTGCTCAACCACAAAGGAAGAGGCTTCCAGTTGCTCAACCACAAAGGAAGAGGCTTCCAATTGCTCAACCACAAAGGAAGAGGCTTCTAATGCTCAAGACACTAAGTCAAGAGGCTTCCCAATGCTCAGACACAAAGTACTAAGACTTCCTGCTCAGACCACAAAGGAATGAGGTTACAACTTGCTCAAAACACTAAGTAATGAGACTTACAATGCTTAGTACGCAGACTAAGACTTAGACCAAACTGATTTACAAAGAAGGTAAGTTTGGGTTGAACACTTGATAAAATATCAGAGGTGTTCACTTAATACAACACAGGTTAAGACTCTTAACCTTAAGAAATTCTAAGTTACAAAGACTGAAGGAATTTCTAAGAGTTTTGTGAACTTATGAGTTTTGACAGCAAAAACAGAGCACAGGTTCAGCAGTTTTGTTTCAAGAGTCTTAGACAAATTCTTCTTCAATTCTTCTTCCTTTTATAGAGGAAATTAGAGCTGTTGAAGATTTGCAGAAATTAAGCAAAGAGCCGTTGCAAATTGAGAGCTAGGATAGCTGCAATTGTGTGCTGAACTTTTGCAGAAAACAGAGTGCAACAACCATTTTTGAATTTGCTTTCCTTAAAAGCTGGGGAATGTTTGAGTCAGGGAGAAAATTGTTCCATTGGAGTTGTTCTGACATATCCAGGCATTAAATGCGCACAGTAACAGTTGCTTTTCTTGCCACATCAGACTTCAGAAGCTTCTCTTCATCAGAAGCTGGCTTCACGTACTGAACATCAGAAGCTGCCTTCAGTTGTACGGATCAGAAGCTGGTCTCAGTTGTACAGATCAGAAGCTGGTCTTCAGAACTTGATCTTCAGAGGTTGATCAGGAGCAGCCCTTCAGAAGCTGATCAGAAGCACCACTTCAGAAGCTGATCAGTAGAACCACTTCAGAAGCTGATCAGTAGCACCTTTCAGACTCAGTTTTCCTTCAACTTTGCAACATAGCTTCTAAGCTTTCCTTTCTTGCTCTAAGCTTGTTCTTCCATAACCATTATCAATTACCAATCATTAAACACGTGGTTCTGAAATAACTTGAACAAAGCATTAGCAAATAACCAATTTTCTATTTAACACTTTTGTTATCATCAAAACCACAAAGAGAGATATGTTTATACATAATGTTTCAACAATCTCCCCCTTAATTCAGAAGAGAGTTGTTTAACACATTTTGTTCCAACATACAGAAAAAAAGCACAAAGCTTACAGACTTAAAACCTAAGAATGACTCTATATGACTTCTGTTTTGAATTAGTTTCTTCAATAGCAGCGTCCTCTATTTATAGCTTCAGCAGCAACATAATTCTTGAACCAAATCCTTTCAAAGATATATTTCCAGAATTCTTTTAGAAGCAAATAAAACCAATTATATTTCGGAATATATTTTCCAAAGATTACTTTGAAAATATATTCATAAATAAAAGAATCCAATCTTCAATAAAAATCTTCACGCAAAATAATCTTCCTTCTAGAAACTAAGCTTGGAGAATTCTTCAATTAAATCTTCACATAAAAGATAATGTTCTGAAAATACACAGCTCCAAAGCACACAAAATAGAACGCAGAAAACCAGCTTCTGAAGTTACTTCTGAAGTTCTGCGTCTGAACATTTCAGCTTTTGAAGGTTGCTTCTGAAGGTTCAGCGTCTGAAGTACTGTTCAGCGTCTAAACATCAGCTTCTGAAGGTTCAGCGTCTGAAGTACTGTTCAGCTTCTGAAGACCCCAGCTTCTGAAGTACTGTTCAGCTTCTGAAGACCCCAGCTTCTGAAGTACCGTTCAGCTTCTGAAGTCCAGCTTCTGAGGAACAGCTTCTGAAGTTCTGCTTCCTGCTTCTAAAGATGCACATTGCTTGTATATTTGATTTTAGCAAACATGAAGCCAACAACCAAATATCCAACAATCTCCCCCTTTGGCAAATTTTTGGCTAAAATCAATTTGAGCACAGAGAGAAACACAAAGCAAATTCTTCACACATCAAAATACGCAACCATGAAGAACATAACACAAACGTAGCAACAGAGTCAGCAGCGGCATAAACACTACGTTTCACACAAAAACTCCCCCTGAAACATGACATTCAGGAACAAACAGAAACTCTCCCTGAACTGTTGAACTGCTTCTGAAACAGACACACATGAACAACACTCTGAAACAGAGACACAGAGACTCCCCCTGAACAACTGAACAACTTCTGAAACAACTATACTTTTCTCCCCCTTTTTAGCCAAACAATCTTGACAAAAACAATCATGCAATCACCAGGAGTAGAAAGAACAGAAAAACAGCAGAGGTTACAAACAACCATCACAGCACCATACACATCAGTAACATCAGTGACACTTCTCAGACCAGCAGAATCACACAAACAGTACCCACACACAGGCTTCACACAACTGCAGAGTAGTACAAAATGCAGATCAGAAACACAAAATGAAACCCAGAACATAAAGCCAGCACATAGCTTGCAGTCTTCAGACTCAGCATCAGAAGCTGCACAGTCTTATACTATGACTCTTCAAAAAAGACAAATGCCCGGTTGACCCCTCAAATCTTCAAATTGCTTGGCATTTAAGGCTTTTGTAACTATATCAGCACCATCTTCATCACCCTCAATACACTGAACATAGGGCATGATGTTTTGAACATCTTGCTCAACATGATCCTCAGACTTACTAGGATCCACTTCCTTTCTTATTAGTGCCTTCTTCTTTGGGACAGGGACCACTACCTTGCTCCAAACTTTAGATGGTCCAACAACAGCACTCTTCTTAGCAACATGAGTAGACTTGCTGGCAGCAGCAACAGCCTTTCCTTTCCTATTATTCAGCCTCTTGTTAACACTTTCACATTTTGGTCTCCATTCCTTCTTGACATTGACTGCAACAGGTTCAGATTTTCTTTGCTGAAGGTGCTTGTGGTATCCATGCAGCTTGTAACAGAATGGCTTTATGTGCCCCTTTTTACCACAGTGATGACATACCCAAGGATGAGATTCCTTCTTGCTCTTAGATCCCTGAGGTTCCATCTTCGGTTTGCCCATCATTGGATCACATGTTTTAACAGCAACAATGAACCTTTTAGCTGGATTTTGTTGTTTGTTGTTCAAGGTCCTATCATCAAATCCTATACCATTTGGTTTCCCTTGGTTCTGACTCTCCAATATTTTTTTCTAACATATCAGAATCAGTGTTCAACATTCTAACTTGTTTCTTCACATGTTCAAGTTGAGAGTTCAGTTGAGTTACCTCATCTTTGAGATCAGAGATTTGCCCTAAGTGCTCACTTCTTTCAGCATGCAGTTGACTGATAGTTCTTTTCTGTTCTTCCAGCTACTTGCAAACTTCTTCAAACTTAACATGCAACTTCTTGTAAGAATCAGCAGGTTCTTCATAAGACAGTTCTTCATCACTGGATTCAGTATCAGATGATAGAACCTGATGGTGCTTCTGAAACCTTGACTCCATCATCAGACATGCATCTACTAGTTAAAGCAGAGACATGTTTAGCAGACACATACTCCACTTCTCCTTTTGAGTCATTATCAGACCAAGAAACTCCCAAACTTTTCTTCTGTTTCTTGAGATATGTGGCACATTCTGTCTTAATGTGACCATATCCTTCACACTCATGACACTGAACTTTTTTGGATTGATTGTCTTTCTCATCAGTTCTTGTCTTCTGCTTCAGAATGTTCTTAAATTGTTTACTCAGCATCACAAGATCCTCTGATATGCTTTCATCATTTGCTACAAAAGCAGCACCTTTTCTCTTCTTATCAGTTCTGTTATTGAAGGCTATCTCAAAATTCTGCAAGGATCCTATCAATTCCTCAACCTTCATATAGGAGATGTCATGCGCTTCCTCAATAGCAGTCACTTTCATGTCAAATCTTTTGGGAAGAGACCTGAGTATTTTTCTCACAATTTTCTCATCAGACATTTTCTCTCCAAGAGAATCAAATGAGTTAGTCATGTCCAGAACATTCATATAAAAATCTTGTATGTTCTCATCCTCCAACATTTTGAGATTTTCAAACTTGGTGGTGAGAAGTTGAAGTCTGGACAATTTTACTTTTGATGTGCCTTCATGAGTAGTTTTGAGAATCTCCCAGGCATCCTTAGCTAAAGTGCACTGCTTGATCAGTCAGAACATATTCTTGTCCACTCCATTGAATATAGCATTCAAGGATTTGGAGTTTCCAAGAGCTAATTCATCTTCTTCCTTGGACCAACCTTCCTCTGGTTGTAATTCAGCTCTCTTCTTACCATCTTTGTCTAGCACAACAGGATGTTCCCAACCTTTCAGAACTGCTTTCCAGGTCTTACTATCTATGGATTTAAGGAAAACACTCATGCGTGATTTCCAATACTCATAGTTGGAACCATCCAACATAGGTGGTCTGTTTACAAATCCTCCTTCTTTCTCCATTATGCCAGAAAATATCTTCCCTGGAGCTCACCCTAAAACAGGCAGGGTGCCTGCTCTGATGCCAATTGAAATTCCTGGCAGGACCTGATTCGGAACGTAAAACAGAGTACTGGTGCAGTAAAACAGAGTATGCAAAACAGTAATTCAGAAGCAGAATAAAACAGACAGAAAGTAAAATGCACAGGTTATTTGTTAACCCAGTTCGTGACAAACACACCTACGTCTGGAGGCTACCAAGCCAGGAAGGAAATCCACTATAATAGTATCAATTCGAAGTCCTATGACAACAGCCCCTGTTTCACAGCCTTCTCACTTAATCACTACCCGTGGTATTTCTACCTAGGAACTCCTAGATATAAGACCTCTCTTACTTCCCTCAGTCAATCACTGCCCCAATGATTATCAGACTCTAACAAATCAAAGATGAAGACACTCTTCAAAACATAATCAGTCACTCTTGCTTAAAAGCTTCAAGTGATTACAACTCAATAAACTAAACCAACTCTAAACAATTGAGTGGTGTACAGAAAAAAAGCACAAAGCTTACAGACTCAAAACCTAAGAATGACTCTATATGACTTCTGTTTTGAATTAGTTTCTTCAATAGCAGCGTCCTCTATTTATAGCTTCAGCAACAACATAATTCTTGAACCAAATCCTTTCAAAGATATATTTCTAGAATTCTTTTAGAAGCAAATAGAAGCAATTATATTTCAGAAATATATTTTCCAAAGATTACTTTGAAAATATATTCATAAATAAAAGAATCCAATCTTCAATAAAAATCTTCACGCAAAATAATCTTCCTTCTAGAAACAAAGCTTGGAGAATTCTTCAATTAAATCTTCACATAAAAGATAATGTTCTGAAAATACACAGCTCCAAAGCACACAAAATAGAACGCAGAAAACCAGCTTCTGAAGTTACTTCTGAAGTCTGCGTCTGAACATTTCATCTTCTGAAGGTTGCTTCTGAAGGTTCAACGTCTAAAGTACTGTTCATCGTCTGAACATCAGCTTCTGAAGGTTCAACGTCTGAAGTACTGTTCAGCTTTTGAAGACCCAGCTTCTGAAGTACTGTTCAGCTTCTGAAGACCCCAACTTCTGAAGTACTGTTCAGCTTCTGAAGACCCCAGCTTCTGAAGTACTGTTCAGGTTCTGAAGTCCAGCTTCTGAAGTTCTGCTTCGAGCTTCTGAAGACGCACATTGCTTGTATATTTGATTTTAGCAAACATGAAGCCAACAACCAAATATCCAACAGTTTTTAACGTAGTGTATTATCCGCTGCTGACTCTGTTGCTATGTTTATGTGTTGTTCTTCATGGTTGAGTAATTTTGATGAGTGAAGAACTTGCTTGTTGTGTCTCTCTGTTCTCTAATTGATTTTAGCCAAAAATTTGCCAAAGGGGGAGATTGTTGGATATTTGGTTGTTGGCTTCATGTTTTCTAAAATCAAATATCAAGCAGTTGTGCGTCTTCAGAAGCAGTACGTCTTCAGAAGCTGAACAATACTTCAGACGCTGAACCTTCAGAAGCTGATGTTCAGATGCTGAACAGTACTTCAAACGCTGACCTTCAGAAGCAACCTTCAGAAGCTGAAATGTTCAGACGCAGACTTCAGAAGTACCTTCAGAAGCTGGTTTTCTGCGTTCTGTTTTCACGCCTTGGGTGTTTATTTTCTCGTGTGATTTGTTGAAGATTTGTCTTAAGAATTCTTTTGGATTTGTTTCTAGAAGGAAGATTATTTTGCGTGAAGATATTTGTTGAAGATTGGTTTCTTTTATTTGTGAATATATTTTCAAAGTAATCTTTGGAAAATATATTTCTGAAGAATAATTGCTTCTATATATTTCTAAAGAATTTTGGAAATATATCTTTGAAGATTATTTGGTTCAAGATTGTGTTGCTGCTGAAACTATAAATTGATGACGCTACCTTTGAAGAAATTCAGTCAAAAATAGAAGTCATTATAGAGAGAATTATTCTTTGTTTTTGAGTCTGTTCATTGTGAGCTTTGAGCTCTGTTTTTGTACACCACTCAATTGTTAGAGTTGGTTTGTTTTATTGAGTTGTAATCACTTGAAGCTTTTAAGCAAAAGTGACTGTTTATGTTTTAGGAGAGTGTCTTCATCTTTTGTTTGTTTAGAGTTTAAGATCACTGGGGCAGTGATTGCTTGAGTAGGAAGTAAGAGGGGTCTTATATCTAGGAGTTCCTAGGTAGAAATACCACGTGTAGTGATTAAGTGCGAAGGCTGTGAAACAGGGGCTATTCACATAGGACTTCGAATTGATACTATTATAGTGGATTTCCTTCCTGGCTTGGTAGCCTCCAGACGTAGGTGTGTTTGTCACCAAACTGGGTTAACAAATAAGCTGTGTTTTTACTTTCTGTCAGTTTTTATTTCTGCTTCTGAGCTACTGTTTTGCGCACTCTGTTCTACTCTGTTTTACGGTTCAGAATCAGCACCTGCCAGGAATATCAGGTACAATGTGAATTGTTGTTGTTGATTAGTTAGAAATGACACAATGTCCATATGAAAATCATTGATTTTTTTGCATTGTTTTATGTTGTATAGATATGTCTGAGAGACCGAACAGACTGAGAGCAGGCAGGGAGAGCATGACACAGAGTGCACGGGCCGAAAAGGAGGGTGAGGCCCAGCAGGAAAAGGAGAGTGAAATTGGATATGATGTTACTTAATTGAAAAAGAAAGCAAAAACCATCATGACATGACACGACATCAAATGCGAAGGATCTCAAAAACAAACCAATGCCAAAGTGCCAATATACAATTTCAACAAGCTGAGGAGGAGTGGAAGGACCTGTTATTTTGGTCCACAACCATAATTAGGTGCCCCAGGAACTGCAGAGGACAATCCTATTGAAATTGAAATTGATAAGGGAGAAGAATAAAAGAGATTCTTGTAATGGCTTATAACAATTTCTTTGTTTTTAGATGTTTTTTTGATGTTTTTATGACATTTCAGGGGATTTTGATGTAATATATTTAGCCTTTACGCATTTTTATGACATTTTGGTACATTTTCAATTTTATTTTTGCGTATTATAACTTTGAATGAATTTGCGTATTTTAACTTTGAATGAATGAATGATTGAATTATTGATTGAATGGATGAAAAATGGATGAATGAATGAATGGATGAATGAAAATAGGGAAAACACTCATTTCTGTTGTTCTGCATGTTGACACAAACAGAACGTGAGTTAACTCACGTTGAGATATAACCTACGTGACTTAACTCACATTGGTGTATAACCTGCGTGACTTTAGTCACGCTCGGTAGATGTCAACGTGACTTAAGTCACAATGCGTTCTTTTATAACTCAGTCAGTGCCTCATTTCTCCATTTCACATCTCAAATCTCTAAAAACTCTCTCAAATCATCCAACCTCAAATCTCTTCAAGTTCAAATCAACCAACACTCCAATAACAAGTAAGTTTTCATAATTAAGTACCATTGGCATTTTATGTTTATATGTTACATTTTTTCTCTTAAATTAAAATTTTTTAGTTTTAGGGTTTGTTTAAATTGTGATTTTTTTTGGCAAGAAATGATACAATGTTTACATGTAAATGACTTATGTTGCTTAAATGTGTAGATGTTTGCATGTTTATGTTGTTGTTTTTAGTTTTAGGGTTTATGCATAATTTGCACTCCAAGTGTTTGATGAAATGGTTGAATGAGTTTTTCATTGATTGTTTTTAATTTTTTATGGTGTAGATCTAAAACAATGGACAATTTGTTCAACGCTCAACTATGCTTCAATGGTGGAAACCCTAATTTGTTCAAGGATCGATACGATGTAACGTTAAAAGAGCTGAAAGACCAACTTGATGAAATCAACCAACGGCTCAACCACGGAGACACAAGGAGGGTGGAATACGTTTGGTATGAACGTCCATCGTTCGACTCGGAGGGGAGATTGACGTTCAGTTGGCCGAAGTTAACGAACGACGACGACGTGAGGAGCATGTTCTCGATATTTGGTCATCACATCATGTTCCCGAGGATCGAAATGGATGCTACGTTGCTGAGATCGCCTGAAGATGTTCTCAAGAGTTTGATTCGGCCAGACGAAGATGTTTAGGTAGTATTATTATGTTATGAAATTATTTTGTTGGATTTTAGTTTAATTCTTGTTAGTTTGCTGAAGATGTCGGCATTGAAATGTCTTATACTTAGCGTAAAGGTTTGGTAGTCTGTTTGAAATCTCGAAAGAATGAAGAGAACACAACATGTATTCTGCTGAATCAACTATATAGGTTCTCACATTGAATTCCTTCGTATAGGATGAGTTGGACATAAGGGAGTGCACTTCTAAGATGTTGTTTTGTTCTTGATCATGCTTCTCTGTCAATTGAAACTTGTCAGTTGACAGGGCAGTATGATTAAGTTCAAAATAATATATTGGAATGCACACCTTTTTGTGACTACTCATCCTATATGAAGGAATTCAATGTGATAATCTATAAAGTTGATATGGTAGAATACATGTGTTGTGTTCTCTTCATTCTTTAGAGTTTTCAAACAGACTACCAAATTTTTACATTAAGTATAAGACACTTCAATGCCGACATTTTCGGCAAACTTTCAAGAATTTAATTTAAATCCAACATCATGATGATACCACATATTTAGGGAGAATGTAATGTAACGTAACGCTTCGTTTATTTGAACAGAGATGAAATTAAAACTAAATAAATTTGTCGTATTTTATTAATTTTGGAATTTATTACGCGTACTTGTTTATTTTTAGTTATGATTTATTTTGGATCATGAATGAATTGTTGTTATTATTGTTTCTAAGACATGACATGCTTTTAAAAAATGAACATAACATATTGTACATTTGAGGTATTAAAAAAATAGCATCGTTGTGAAAAATTGATGAAATCTTAACTTACCTAAAACCAACATAAGTTAACTCACGCTAACTTTATACCTACGTGACTTAACCCACGTTGGCTCAACGTGACTTAAGTCACGCTAATGCTGCCGAACGTGACTTAAGTCATGTGGGGGGTAATTTAGGCAATCACGTGGGAGTGAACGATTCTTTTTGAGAGGAGCAATTTTCTTATACGTAAATATGTATAGCCTTTTTTTTTTCTTCCTTTTATGACTCATAGAAAATATTTTTTAAAAAAACTTATAAATGGAAAATAGTATAACGTCTGTATGTGTCAAAAGAAAATTCTGGTCCCCGAGCATGCAATAACGGAGATCTAGCCATTTTGTTCTAATTTATCTTTTAATTTAATCATGCTTTTACTTCTCAATCATGCAAATTAAACTAAAACATTGATCACTCTTTGAACATATGGGTTATATTATATAAGATGTATTATAATTCATATATACAAACTCACAAACAGAAGCAAATTAGTGGATGGCATGCATAGGCCTTTTTTAAGGATTATCTTTTTGAAGATATTAGTTTGATCACCCGATGTTAGAATATTAGAAAATATTTTTATTAACCTTTTTTTATAGAATTTTTATTATCTTGTATATGAAGGTGAGAAAAACACACAAGAAGGGGGGGGTTGAATTGTGTGGGTAGTTTCTTTTTCTTTCTCAAAAACTGTTTAAGTTCAGAATCAACTTCTGAAACTTTTTCAGAGTGTTTATGCAGCGGTTAAAAATAGATAAGAGAAAGGAAAGAAAGAGACACAATGTTTTTATACTAGTTTCTTCCACAAGTTGGAAGTAGTCTAGTCCCCCTGTCACTTACAGGAGATTTAACTATAATCAAACTGATTACAATTGCTCAAAACACAAAGTTAAGAGACTTCAATGCTCAAACACCTAGTAAGAGACTTCTAATGCTCAAGACACTAAGTCAAGAGACTTCCAATGCTCAAGACACAAAGTCCAGAGACTTCCCTGCTCAAAGCACAAAGCTAAGAGACTTCTAATTGCTCAGAACACAAAGTAATAAGACTACAGGATGCTCAGCACGCATACTGAGACTTTGGTTCAAATTGATTTACAAAGAAAGAAGTTTGAGTTGAACACTTGATCAAATATCAGAGGTGTTCACTTAATACAACTCAGGTATAAGACTCAACACTTAAGAAATTCTAAGATGCAGAGATTGAAAGAATTTCTAAGAGTTTTGTGACAGACACGAATTTTTACAGCAAAACAGAGCACATTTCAGTCAGTTTAGTTTCTTGAGTCTTAGCAATTTTCTTCTTCAAATCTTCACCTTTTTATAGAGCCAAAGATAGCTGTTGAGAATTGCCAGAAATCCAGCAAAGAGCCGTTGCAAATTGGAAGCTAGGTTAGCTGAAAATGTGTGCTGAACTGAGCAGAAACAGAGCACGCATTTTTTGAAATCTTTCCTTAAAAGTTGGGGAATGTTTTGGCCAAGGAGACAACTGTTCCATTGGAGTTGTTCTGACATTGCAGGCATTAAATGCAGACAGTGACAGTTGCTTTTCCTTCCACGTCAGACTTCAGAAGCTTCTTCAGACACTGTTCATCAGAAGCAGGTCTTCAGACTCACCCTTCAGAAGCACTGTTCATCAGACGCTCCCTTTCAGACGTTGACTTTTGTTGACCTTCAGACTCAGCCTTCAGACGTTGACTTCTGTTGACCTTCAGACTCAGCCTTCAGACGTTGACCAACGTTGACCTTCAGACTCAGCCTTCAGAAGCACCCTTCAGACGCAGTCTTCAAACTCAGTCTTCAGAAGCTGCTTCAGACCCAGTTTTGCTTCAGACTTGCAACAAAGGCTTCTATGCTTTCCTTCTTGCTCTTAGCTTGTTCTTCCAAAACCAATATTAATTACCAACATTAAGAACATGGTTCTGCACACTTAGAACAAAGCATTAGCAATTCCAATTTTCTTTTTAACACTTTGTTATCATCAAAACCCAAAAGAGAGTTGTTCATACATTTTGTTCCAACAATCTCCCCCTTTTTGATGATGACAAACATAAGTATTAATAGAAAATTGTTGTTAATTTAATTAACAAGTTGACTACAAGGTGTGAGGTTTGCAAGCTCCCTCTGAGTCTGATCCAGGTTAATTAAATTCAGTTTAGATCAAAACAGGTGAGAATTTTAGAATTGTTGTTAAGTTTAATTAACAAGCTGACTTCAGGATGAGGTTTGCAAGCTCCCCCTTAGTCTGATAATCCTCAAGGTGAGGTTTGCAAGCTCCCCTTGATTCTTATCCATGTTAATTAAATTTAACTTAAAACAATAAAGTGAAATTACCACTCAGAATTATAAATAACAAGCTGACTTCAGGTTATGAGGTTTGTAAGCTCTCCCCCTAAGTCTGATAATCCACAGGATGAGTTTTGTAAGCTCTCTGAGTCTTATCCAAGTTATTTAAATTCATTTCAACTCATTAAAGAGTAATTTATCTCACAGAAAATTAATTCAGAGGCAAACAGATATTAAACTGTTCTCATAAGTTAATATCAATCAGAATTTAACTTATGTTCTGAGCTCAGGAGTCTTAATACTTGTTTACTTTTTCTCCCCCTTTTGTCATCAACAAAAAGAAAATTTTCAGAAATTTAAGAGAGTTTGAAAACATGTGAGATAAAAAATGCAATCATATAGGTAATCAAGCAGCAAAGATAAGCATCAGAGCAAGCTTGATCATACATGAAGTATATATCATTGCATTTGAAAATCAAAGAATGTTGTTCAGAACATAAAAGATTGTTCAGAGCATTCTGATCAGACACAATCTGTTCAGAATTGTTCAGTACCACTTAACTGGTTTTAGAAAACTGAAAACAGATTATTTTGTTCAGAGCATTTTTGTTCATTACATTCTGTTTAGTATCACTGAACTATTTTAGACAAAATTGTTCAGATCATATACCAACTGAAGATTTTAGCACAACTGAACTTCTTTTCAGAAAACTGAAAAATATAGTATTTAGCTCAGTGCTTCTGAACTCTTCCAGACATAACTGTTCAGGATTTTTAAAATAGGTTTTGTAAAGCTGAACATGTCTGATACCAAAATGAGACTTTCAGACAGAACTGTTCAGAGTTTTTAAAATGTGTTTTGAAAAACTGAACATGTCTGATATCAATTTGAGCAATTTTGATGAAAAAAGTGTGTCTGTGTTTTTGTTAAAACATTTCAGAATTGAAAACAGAAAAACACATTTGTTCATTGATGACTTTGGGAGGGACAAAGTATAACTTTCAAAGCTTAATTCATCATTGCCCAGAGTTATATCTTAACAGATTCTGACCAATAGTTAGATAACTAAGCAGATTCAGAAGTCAGAAATCCAGATTCTGAAACTTAGATTCTGAAGTTTTTCAGAAACTTAACTTTCTTCAGACTCTCTAGTGAGTGACTGATAAGCCTTAGCTTCTGATGAACCTTAGAGTCTCAGTTTCTATTCAGAGTCAAGCAATTTTTCAAGAGATAAAATGCATGTTCAGATTCTTTTTAATAAAATTGAATCTTTCTTCTGTGAGGGGTTTTGTAAATATGTCAGCCCATTGATGATCAGTATCAATGAATTGAATATCCAAAACTCCCTTTTGAACATAATCTCTTATAAAATGATGTTTAATTTCTATATGCTTGGCTCTAGAATGCAGAATTGGATTTTTAGACAGACAGATTGCAGTAGTATTATCACAATAAATAGAAATGTTGTTTTCAAGAATCTGATAGTCTTCCAATTGATGTTTCATCCAGAGCACTTGTGTGCTACAACTTGCAGCTGAGATGTATTCTGCTTTTGATGTTGACAAAGCAATAGTTGCTTGTCTTTTGCTGGCCCAGGATATCAGATTCTCACCAAGAAACTGACAGTTTCCACTGGTGGATTTTCTTTCAATCCTGTCCCCAGTATAATCAGCATCACAGAATCCAACTAGCTTATAATCCAAGGATTTCTTATACATAAGTCCCAGATTAGTTGTTCCTTTCAGATACCTGAAGATTCTCTTGACAGCAGTCATATGAGATTCTCTAGGATCTGACTGGAATCTAGCACACAGACATACACTAAACAAAATATCTAGCCTAGAAGCAGTTAAGTATAATAGAGAACCTATCATACCTCTGTAGAGTTTCTGATCTACATTTGAGCCTTTGTCCTCTTTGCTTAAAGTGCAGGTTGAATGCATAGGTGTTGTCATCAGTTTACAGTCATCAAGCTGGAACTTCTTCAGAAGCTCCTTTGTGTATTTGGACTGATGAATATACACACCATCTTTGCATTGGTTGATTTGAATTCCAAGAAAGAATTTCAATTCTCCCATCATGCTCATTTCAAATTCATCATGCATTAACTTAGAAAACTCTTTGCAAAGAGTGGCATTAGTAGAACCAAATATGATATCATCAACATAAATTTGCACAATTAAGATGTCTTTCTTAAGAGTTTTTCTAAAGAGTGTATTATCAACTTGACCTCTTATAAAATCATTTTTAATCAAGAAATTACTTAGTCTTTCATACCAAGCTCTGGGAGCTTGTTTCAGACCATATAGAGATTTCTTAAGTTTAAAAACAAAATCTGGATGTTTTATATCTTCAAAACCAGGAGGTTGTTTAACATAAACTTCTTCAGAAATAACTCCATTTAAAAAAGCACTCTTAACATCCATTTGATATAAGATGATATCATGATTAACAGCATAGGAAAGAAGTAACTTGATTGCTTCCAGTCTTGCAACTGGAGCAAATGTCTCAGTGTAGTCTATTCCTTTCTGCTGACTGTAGCCTTGAGCAACCAGTCTTGCTTTGTTTCTGATCACTTCTCCTTGTTCATTAAGCTTGTTTCTGAACACCCATTTTGTTCCAATAATGTTCTTGTTATTTGGTTTTGCAACCAGATCCCAGACATCATTTCTTTGAAACTGGTTCAGTTCTTCTTGCATAGCTACAATCCATCCATCATCTGCAAGTGCTTCATCAGCTGTTGTGGGTTCAATCATTGATAGAAGTCCAATCATAGAATCATTCTGATAGAATGCTGATCTTGTTTTTCTTGGACTGTTCTTGTTCCCAATAATCAGCTCCTCAGGATGTGAAGACTTGTACTTAAATGAGGTTCTGGGTGGATTAGCTTCTGAAGAATCACCAAGGGCTTGTTCAGAACCATGCTGATCTTGATTATCTTCAGGAGGAGTGTCAGCATCTGAGAGTTTCTCAGTTTCTTCAGTATTTCCAGCTTCTGAACTTTCTTCAGACTCTGAACTCTGTTCAGGTTCTGAAGGTTCTTCTGAGATTTTGAAATCTGCAAAACTCTCAACCAGCTCTGGTATTTCATTACCAGGCTTCTTATCATCAAATCTTATGTGTATTGATTCTTCAACAACATGTGTTTCAGAATTATACACCCTGTATGCTTTGGATCTCTCTGAGTATCCTAAAAAGATACCCTTTTGAGCCTTAACATCAAATTTCTTTAGGTAGATCTTATTGTTCAGAATGTAACAAGTACAACCAAACTGATGAAAATAAGAAATGCTTGGTTTTCTTCCTTTAAAAAGTTCATATGCTGTTTTATTCAGAATAGATCTGATATAGATCCTGTTTTGAATATAACATGTTGTGTTAACAGCTTCTGCCCAAAAGCACTTTGCAATTTTGGATTCATGGATCATGGTTCTGGTCATTTCTTGCAAAGATCTGTTCTTTCTCTCTACAACCCCATTTTGTTGTGGAGTTCTAAGAGATGAGAACTCATGGAGAATTCCATGATCTTCACAAAATTTTTCAAAAGGTTCATTTTCAAATTCCCCACCATGATCACTTCTGACTTTTAAAATTTTCAAGTCAGTTTCATTTTGTACTTGTTTGCAGAATTTATTAAACACGTCATATGTTTCATTTTTAGTTCTAAGGAATTTAACCCAAGTCCACCTACTGTAATCATCAACAATTACAAGCCCATACTTCTTCCCATTGATTGAAGCTGTTCCAACAGGACCAAACAAATCAATGTGAAGCAGTTCTAAAGGTCTTGAGGTGGAAACAATGTTTTTGGATTTAAAAGATGTTTAAGAAAATTTTCCTGTTTGGCGTGCTCCACACAGAGCATCTGAGTGATAGTTAATGTTTGGCAGGCCTCTGACCAGTTGCAACTTGCTAAGCTTAGAGATGAGTCTCCAGTTTGCATGTCCCAACCTTTTGTGCCATACCCATTTCTCATCACTCACAGACAGAAGGCAAACTACCTTCTGCTCAACCAGTTCTAAAAAATAGATTTTATAAACATTGTTTTTCCTATTTCCTTTGAACACAACAGATTTATCTTTGTTGTTGATTACAATACATGTGTTCTTATAAAACAGGACTTCATAATTACTGTCACATAATTGACTTATGCTAAGTAAATTATGTCTCAGTCCATCTACCAACCAAACATCATCAATGGACAGGGAAGAATTACCTATCTTACCAGTACCAATGATCCTTCCTTTCTGATTTCCTCCAAACCCCATAGTTCCTCCCTCTTTCATGCTCAGGGTTTGGAACATAGACTTGTCTCCTGTCATATGACGCGAGCATCCATTGTCCAGGTACCAAGACCTTTCCTTTTCTTTGGATGACAAGCGTATCTGCAACAGAAATTATCTCAGACTTAGGTACCCAGATTTTCATGGGTCCTTTATGGTTAGTCCTGAAAGGTTTAGCCTTTTGCACCTTATGTCTGGAGTTATGGAACTCAGACTTGTTCAGATATCTTGGATATGAATCCTTAAATCTTGAATAAGTCTTAGTTTTTGAAACTGAGTTCTTCAGCACCTGAGTTCTCAATGATTTTGACTCAGATTTCTTCAGATCCTGAGACTTGAAAGTCTTTGGTTCTGAGTTGTTTAGAGTCTAAACCATTGAACACTTTGGTTCTAATTTCTTCAGAACTCTAGTTTTGTTAACTCCTGACACAAGGCAAACTTCAGTTTGACCTTTCTTAAAACAATCAGAAACAGATGACAGTTTGGCTTTCTTTTGCTTGCTTTGCCTGACATTCTGAGATTGAAAATATTTTGTATAGACTGGTTTAGTAGTTTTTGAAGTTTTCATGAACCCAGTCTTAGTAAAATTTGAGTTTGAATTCTTCAGACTCTGAGACTTACTAGTTTCAGGTTCTGAACTCTTCAGACTCTGAACATTTTCAGGTTTAGAGTCTGATTTTCTCATACTCTTAGGCTTAGGACCTTTTGGTTGAGACTTTGACAAGGTTTTAACATCTGCCATCATCTTTCCCTTAGGCTTAGAAGCTTTAGAGTCTGAGCAGTTCAGAACTTCAGACTCTGCAGTCTCAGTTTCTGTTAAACTCAGTTTCTCAAAACTGTCAGAAGCAGGCACAAAACACACCTCAGTGCCTTTCAAAATATTTTCAGAACAAGGTGATATTTTTGATTCATTTGAAGATTGAATGAATCATTTTTAAAACCAATGCCTTCACCTTTGTTTCTGTAAATGCTATAAATCATAGAAGCAACCTTACTTCTATTGATTCCAGTTAAAATAAAGTCCTGAAGAGCAATTTCATGTTCATTTGGAATTTCTTCAGGTTTCTTATGAGACACATCTCTGAGTTCTTTAACTTCTTCATCAATCTCAATGATTTGATTCTGAAGTCTGAGATTCTCCTCATTCAGCAAGTTATGTTTATTTTTCAAAGATTTTAATTCACCTAACTTGCTTTTGAGATGGTTCATAAGATCTTTAACTGTTTCAATCAGTTCAGATCTTGTAAGTTCAGAGTATACCTCATCTTCCTTATCAGAGTCTGAACATGATTCAGCATCAGAGAAAGTTGTTGCCATTAAAGCCAGGTTTGCTTCCTCTTCATCATCAGACTCAGAATCATTGTCAAGATCATCCCATGTTGCCATAAGACTTTTCTTGAGTTTGTTTCTGAAGTTGCTTTTAGAACTGGTCTTCTTTGACTTTTCCTTTGACTTGTCCTTCTGAAGTTCAGGACAGTCAGCAATAAAATGACCAGGTTTCTTGCAATTGTAGCAGTCCTTCTGATTTTCCCTCTTTGAACCAGATCCTTTAAAGTTGCTGCTTCTGTTAGAGAATTTCTTCTTTCTATTCATTAAGTACTGAATTCTTTTGGAAAGCATTGCAAGCTCTTTAGCATCTGAATCTTCTTCAGAATTTCCCTCAGGAAATTCTTCTTCAGATTCAATAGCTTTTAGAGCTTTAACAGACTTTCTTTTGGATTTCAGTGCTATTGATTTAGGCTCTCTAACAGAATCATCTTCATTAAGTCCCAGTTCATGCACTTTGAGGGAGCTTATAAGATCTTCAATACTTAAAGTATTTAGATCTTTAGCTTCCTCAATAGCAGTTACTTTGGGTCTCCATTTAGATGGCAGACTTCTTAGAATTTTGTTCACATGATCAGCAGTGGTATAACTCTTCTTCAAAATCTGAAGTCCAGAAACCAGAGTCTGAAATCTTGAGAACATAGTCTCAATATTTTCATCCTCTTTCATTCTGAACAATTCATATTGCTGAACAAGAATATTAGCCTTTGCTTCTCTAACTTTTTTGTTACCTTCATAGTTAGAGCAGAGGGATTTGAATATGGCTTTGGCTTTTGATTTATCATTCAGCTTCTGATACTCAGTGTGAGGTAGAGAATCCACAATGATACCTCTGACATTGTGGTGCTTTCTATAAATCTTCCTCTCAGCATCACTCAAGCCTCTTCTGTTGACAGCTACACCTTCTTCATCAACTGGAATAGAGATTCCATCTTCTATTATATCCCATAAAGAATCATCAATACCAATGATGTGGCTGAACATCTTGCTTTTCCACCATGAGAACTTTTCTGGGTCACCAGTAAACATTGGAGGTTTATTGTGTGACCTAGATTTTCTTTCCTTAGTCATATGAATAAGAAGTATCAGTACCTCTTTGATTTCTGGGAGAGGGTGGAGGTGAACTACTGGATGACATGTTTTTCTCAGGATCTCACTGACTCACTGTTAAGTGATTTAATATCAGAACCGGAGCTCTGATACCAAATGAAGGTGAGAAAAACACACAAGAAGGGGGGGGGGGGGGTTGAATTGTGTGGGTAGTTTCTTTTTCTTTCTCAAAAACTGTTTAAGTTCAGAATCAAGTTCTGAAACTTTTTCAGAGTGTTTATGCAGCGGTTAAAAATAGATAAGAGAATGGAAAGAAAGAGACACAATGTTTTTATACTAGTTCCTTCCACAAGTTGGAAGTAGTCTAGTCCCCCTGTCACTTACAGGAGATTTAACTATAATCAAACTGATTACAATTGCTCAAAACACAAAGTTAAGAGACTTCAATGCTCAAACACCTAGTAAGAGACTTCTAATGCTCAAGACACTAAGTCAAGAGACTTCCAATGCTCAAGACACAAAATCAAGAGACTTCCCTGCTCAAAGCACAAAGCTAAGAGACTTCTAATTGCTCAGAACACAAAGTAATGAGACTACATGATGCTCAACACGCAGACTGAGACTTTGGTTCAAACTGATTTACAAAGAAAGAAGTTTGAGTTGAACACTTGATCAAATATCAGAGGTGTTCACTTAATACAACTCAGGTATAAGACTCAACACTTAAGAAATTCTAAGATGCATAGATTGAAAGAATTTCTAAGAGTTTTGTGACAGACACGAATTTTTATAGCAAAGCAGAGCACAGTTCAGTCAGTTTAGTTTCTTGAGTCTTAGCCATTTTCTTCTTCAAATCTTCACCCTTTTATAGAGCCAAAGATAACTGTTGAGAATTGCCAGAAATCCAGCAAAGAGTCGTTGCAAATTGGAAGCTAGGTTAGCTGAAAATGTGTGCTGAACTGAGCAGAAACAGAGCACGCATTTTTTGAAATCTTTCCTTAAAAGCTGGGGAATGTTTTGGCCAAGGAGACAACTGTTCCATTGGAGTTGTTCTAACATTGCAGGCATTAAATGCAGACAGTGACAGTTGCTTTTCCTTCCACGTCAGACTTCAGAAGCTTCTTCAGACACTGTTCATCAGAAGCAGGTCTTCAGACTCAGGTCTTCAGACTCACCCTTCAGACGTTGACTTCTGTTGACCTTCAGACTCAGTTTGACCTTCAGACTCAGCCTTCAGAAGCACCCTTCAGACGCAGTCTTCAGACTCAGTCTTCAGAAGCTGCTTCAGACCCAGTTTTGCTTCAGACTTGCAACAAAGGCTTCTATGTTTTCCTTCTTGCTCTTAGCTTGTTCTTCCAAAACCAATATTAATTACCAACATTAAGAACATGGTTCTGCACACTTAGAACAAAGCATTAACAATTCCAATTTTCTTTTTAACACTTTGTTATCATCAAAACCCAAAAGAGAGTTGTTCATACATTTTGTTCCAACAATATATTACATCACCACAAAAAAAAAAAAAGAGCAACTTAGAGTATCTCTTAGGATTATATATTTTATATTGCTTATTTTTATTATAATTTCTTCTTGATTTATGATTGAGTCTATGTATCCTGTAAATAAGAATTACTATTAGTCTTTTGTATTAAGTTAACATTGAGAATATGATCTTCTTTTTTTTTGTTTTTCGACGTGATTCTTCTCTAGTTTGTAGATTTTGGTTTTCCATTTTCCTCTGTTTTTTAATGCTTTTGTTGATGTACTTCTTTACGATTTGGTGTTTTATTTGGGTCATTTGTCTAACCGATTTGTTTGGTTATTAGCTTATTCATCCATCCTCTCTTTGTTTTGGTTTTTGGTCTAAAAAATTGCAATGTTGAACTTCTTGTTGGTTTGGTTCCTCTCTTTATTTGGTTTTCTCTTTATTGGTTCTTATGTGTGATTGTTTGAAATTGTTTCTTGTTGCTCCTTCTTGGGTTGTCCATCTCTCAAATCAATCTCTCTCTCTCTCTCTCTCTCTCTATATATATATATATATATATATATATATATATATATATATATTCATTTGTGATTGATTTGATTTGATTGTGGTCCATTCTTTGGATGCGTCTCCTTTGGTTGTTCATCTCTCTAATGGTTTATTTTTCTATTGACTTCTTCTCTCTGGTTGTTGCACCCATCTCTTATTGCTCTTCATCTCTATCATGATTCCTCTCGTTGGTTGATGTTTCTCTCTTATTTGGTTCCTTTCTTTGGCTATTGCTCATTCTTTGGTTGTTTCTCCTTTGTTTGTTTCCCTCTCTGATAGTTCATCTTGTTAGTTGTTGTTTCTTTTTTGTTTGCTCCTCTCTTTGTTAGTATGTTGGTTTTTCTCTTCGACTGATGCGTCTGATAGACTTTTAGCAAGTGTACTAAAAATGCATCGAAGTAATAAAATTTATAAGTTCGTCTCCACATGGATTGTTTCAATCTCAACTTGACAATTTAATTATAATAAGGATTTAACAAATATGGAGTATATAGTGCATATATTTGAGTTCAATGGAAAATAAAAATAAATTGTTTTGGAAAAATAACAAGGATTAAAGTGATCAGGTCTTTCGAATCAATTAATTCTCGCTGTTTGGTAAATTGCACCTAGTCTCTACAATTATTCTCCTAGTCTCACGACAAATTAACAAAATAGTTCTGATCAATTCCTTGACTCAGAACTCTCTTCTCGAATTACAACACCCTAATTCCTTAGGTGAGTCCGTAACCGTTGAAGGTTTTATATGAGCGTTAATTTCTATGTCATAACCTAACAATCATCTATCCCTAGATTGACCCGTTAGATTAACCGGAATTATTAGGTCCAATTCAATAGCTAGTGTCAATAGTCAATTGATATTTGAAATCATTTTATATATGATCAGTATAGAAAAAGCATTAAGAACAAATAATTCTGAATAATATTAGGATTGTAATTGCTTTGAAAAGAGTTTATACAATCACATGGTTCAAACAGCTCAAATTAAAATCATCTAAGACCTAATCAAATGAAATTAGCTAGACATGATAAAAGAATAAACAACGTAATAGAGAAAATAAACCCAAAAGAGTTACTTCTTTCCATGTTGCTCCTCGTCGTGTAGCTCTATTTCTTTCAATCCTCCAAAATGAATTCAGCTTGCTGCCTCCGTTCCTCCGTGCGTGATATGTTTCTTTCTCCAAAATTGTGATCTCTCCTATGCAACCTCCCTTTTGGTTGTGCGGCTGCCTTCCTATATAACATCATGTAACCTAGTTTTCATTTCCATTCCATGGCATGTTACGCTTTTCTTTCTTTTCTTTTGCTCAAGCCCAATGTTTTATTTCTTCTCATAACTTTTTATTCACACCACCCAAGGTTTGTCACGTGGCCCATGAGTCTAATTCAAACAGCCAAGATTTTTCACCTTTATTCCTCTTCAACTAATAATAATCCATCACTTAACTCAATAGATCAAAAACAATACTTTATTTAAAATCACTCTAAATTAAATAGTAAACTAATAGAGATGGACTGAAAACTTAATTAAAAATACTCTAAAACTATGATATGACACAATGTCATCAGCGTCTCATTGTTAGTTCCTGTTATTTACCGCTTCTCCTCTCTATGATGGTTCCTCTATTTGGTTATCTCTTTTGGTTATTATATTAATTGATTTGGTTTGATTTCTTATGTTTAGGATTAATTTGTAATAAGCTTTAGCTTAACATGCTTTAATTTGAGTGAGTGTGTTAGAACATTAGAAAATATCTTTATCAACTTATGTGCACATAGTTCTAAGATTGATTCTTAAAATACAAACCTCTCAAAAAATCATTTCACATCAAAATTTATGTCAAGACATACATTCCAATCTTTTTCATATCGACATCATTTCAATATTTAAGTGATTTGTAGCTAAAATGTCAATAAACTAAAGTACATATTGATACCAAAAGCCTTAAAAGTAAATAAAGGACGACTAAGAAAATTCAAAAAGGTCTGTTTTTGCTTCTTGTTTTTTTGTTGTTGAAAGAAAGGTCTTTTTTTGCTTTTGTTTTCTTTCTAATAAATACTTTAACATGCATAATTAGTAAACTAAAAATTACAACAATCATCTATTCACTATGCGAAAAGTTAATTAAATTTTTCTCAATCATGGGAAAATTATTCTAGAGGTTTGCTAATCATAAACATACAAAAAAAATTTCTAATATCTACTCTAAACTCTAAATTCAGTTGTTTTCACAAATTGTATCTACTCTAAACTCTAAATTCAGCTGCTTTCACAAAATTACATATGCCTAAAGACACGTTCTTTAAATTGTGAATTGTGTATTTACGATCACATAATCTCAACGAACACATTTTGAGGGATGGAATAATCTTGTCATTCTTTAGAGCACCAACCCAAACCTAAATTCCTACCTTACCGTATTTGTATAAGTATGAGAAAACTTTGGTTAAAAATATATAATTTTGTTTTATTTTTGATGAGTGTGATTTATGGACACATTAATTTCTCTAGAATAGTCTTGTTCCATTTGTTTGGACCCCATTCCATAGGCTAGACTAATTTTGTTATAAAATATCACTTCTTATGTTTCATAATGTATGTCACTTTACCAAAAAAATATTTATTTTAAAATGAATATCATTTTTAATTTTCATTTTTCATGAAATTTTTTAATTTTTATATGTAATATTAATTCATTTATATTTTAATGAAAATTTATTTTTTAATTGTACAATCTAATACTATATAGATAACTCTCAAAACATTATGTTTCATTTTCCATTTATAATAGTGGCAAACACACTCTTACAAAAACAAAAAATTGTGGCAAACACACTAATAAATAATAATGATAATTTGATAAAATTAGAATTATCTTTTATTATTATTATAACCATTACTTAATATATTTGTGAAATGAACAAAAATACCAACATTTTCTTGAGAGAAACAAAAATACCAACATAAGGTGATATAATTGACAGATAACTAATCTCCTTTTAACATGTGATCATAGATTTGATAGTGTGTATGATTCAATCCAAAAAAGAACAAAAGTTACCCTCATCGTTGAAACAAAGTGGGTTTTAACTAAATTATTTTACAGTTACTTTTAGATTATTACTGCACCCTTAAGTTGTGACCGTGAGAATGAATTCAACGGGATTGCCATCATTACATACCTTCCCTTCTTCCCTCATTTGTGTTTAAAGTCTTCTGTACTATTGTTACGTAACAGATCACCTTCCCTTAACTTTTACGTATAAAAAAGTAATAAAGAAATCGTACGGAACAATACCTAGTGCTAGTGGGAAGAAGGAACTGTCTTGGATTCTTCCTCAGTCGGCTACTTCCCTTCCCATCAAATACTCTTCATTTTACATTTCTTGCCATCCTCATCTACCCCACACCAACAAGGTGCGTATGTGTTTGATGCAACTTGAGTTGAGGACAGCAACAACTACATCAACAATAGAAAAGACTCAACATAGCATGAATCACATGTATGATCCATTTCCAACTATATACCAAACCAATCCCCATACCCAATTAAAAGATAACAATATCATTACTTCCATTTAATTATTCAATGAAAATATTTAACTTTAACTAAAATTATCTTAAATTATTTATAGTGAAACAAGGTAAATCTTAAGGTTCAACGATGATCGATAACAGAGCATAACCTTACATATTAGTAAACTTTTTATTGACTAAACCAACTTTATTGACAAGATTTCTTAAGTATTAAGTAGTAGTTGTGATTACTTATTTTACAAAAAAAAGTTTAAATGTATTGGATTCAAGCTCGTCAAACTCAAAGAAGATTGACAAACATATATAGTTACTAATTATGTCAACAATAAAAGTTGAATTTACTTATATATTAGATTCTTATACGAGAGTTAAATTATATAGATCAATATATCTTACAAAAACGTGTAAATTCAACTCTTGTATAAGAATATAATAAATCAGTAATTTATGTTTTGTCCAGCATAAATTCAACCATTCTAAATTGATATGAAGTATATGAAAATTATTACAATGATATTATATCAAAAGTAAACTCATGAAATAAAAAAGAAATGAAAACAAAAGAAAGTAAACACTTGCAAACTCAGATCCTTATGTTACTTTAGATCTGAATTATCATCAAACCTTTCACATGAATTTCCCATAGCTCCTCTCTCCTCAAACACCAAACCTAAAAAAAAAAAAAAAATACACAAAAATAAAAAGTAAGGTACTTAGTACCTACCCTTATTCTTAGTCTCATACCCTTACCTTATAGCCTTACATGTCTATTGATTAATTAATAAAAAAAATGGAAAAAGTAGCTCCTCCTCTTCTTCCTCTTCCTCTTCCTCTTCATCCTCCTATGACGTTATCATCACATCAATTTTACGATTCATCAAACACCAAAAAACGCGATCTTTTATCATCATACGACGTCGTTCACATCCCAAACGATAATTGGAACCCTAAAGAATGGAATTGGGACAGTATCCGTTTCATGACAGCAAAATCAACAGTCGAACCACAACAACCCGAACAATCCCTAAACTTAAATCTCGGCAGCACCGGCAGTTGTCATGGCGGTGGACTCATACGAGCAAACAAACGAATCCGTTCAGGATCTCCAACATCGGCTTCGTATCCGATGTGTCAAGTTGATAACTGTAAAGAAGATCTATCAAAAGCGAAGGATTATCATCGACGTCATAAGGTGTGTGAAGCTCATAGTAAAGCTTCTAAGGCTTTGTTAGGGAATCAAATGCAACGGTTTTGTCAACAGTGTAGTAGGTTTCATCCGTTGGTGGAATTTGATGAAGGGAAACGGAGTTGTAGACGGAGGCTTGCTGGTCATAATCGGCGTCGGAGGAAAACGCAGCCGGATGAAGTGGCGGTTTCGGGTTCGCCGCCGTTGAATCAGGTTGCTGCTAATTTGGAGATTTTTAACTTGTTGACTGCTATTGCTGATGGTTCTCAAGGTTTGGTTTCTATTTTTGGTTAAAAAATTAGTTTTTAATTTAATTTTGTTTAAATAGTAGTTTCTATTACTATTTTGGTAATTATTATGTAAATTTTAGAAATTTTAAACAAATATTTTGTTGGTATTTATTTGAAATAAATAAAAGTAAATATTTTTTTAAAAAAGTAAAAATTATGGTGAAATTACTATATTTATCTGAAGAAGCTAATTAAGTAGTTCTTTTACAGCTAAATTTTGTATCAATAATGTCTTTTTTGTGGTGTTAGGATCAATAATTTATTTTATAGATTACATAAGTTTTCTTAGTTTTTTTAAATTATTGGAACATGTCTTAATTATTATTTTAAGGACTTCGAATTTTTTTGATCATGAATTACAATAATTTTGATATTAATTTTTTGAGATTTTTCAAGAAAGCAGAAGTTGTGTTGTATTTGTTTACTGGAATGAAAATAGTTTTTTCTTGAAAATCAATTATGATTGTGAAGAATGTTTTTTTTTTTGGAGAAGCTACAAAAAACAGCTAATTTGACACCGTTTTTAGACTTTTTTTTTTTTCCTTCATAAGATTCTCAATTTTTTGAAAATTTGTTAGAAACGAATGAAATTTTTAAAAGTGATAGTTTTGTTAAAAAAACTCGATTTTTTCAAAATAAAATTTGTAACAAACAGACTCTAATTTGTTTTTGAGAAGTAATTATTTTTCTTAATTTTCTAAAATCATTTCTGGGAAAAATGAACAGAAACTAACAAGCAAGTGCTACTTTCGATTGTTTTTTCTTTTCTTATGTGTGGGCTAAGATTGTTTGTGTTGATGATATTGTTTAGGAAAATTTGAGGAAAGAAGGTCACAAGTTCCAGCTAAAGAGCAGCTTGTACAAATTCTGAATAGGATCCCTTTACCTGCTGATCTTACTGCAAAGTTGTTGGATGTTGGTAATAATTTGAATGCGAAAAATGATAACGTGCAAATGCAAACTTCACCCTCCTATAATCATCGCGATGATCAACCGAACAACGCCCCCTCTGTCTCGTTAACTAAGGATTTTCTTGCTGTTCTTTCCACCACTCCATCCACACCTGCTCAAAACGGCGGCAACGGGTCCACAAGTAGTGCCGATCATATGAGAGAAAGAAGCAGTGGCAGTTCTCAGTCTCCAAATGATGATTCAGATTGCCAGGAGGATGTTCGAGTTAAATTGCCGCTGCAACTTTTTGGCTCCTCTCCAGAAAACGACAGCCCATCAAAATTGCCATCTTCACGAAAGTATTTTTCATCGGAAAGTAGTAATCCTGTGGATGAAAGGTCGCCGTCGTCATCTCCTCCTGTTGTTGAGATGAATTTTGGTCTGCAAGGTTGTATTAGAGGTCTCAATTCTAATGGTATTTCGACTGGATTTGGACGGCAATCCAAATAAGGAAACTAGCCAAAGTCTTAGTTGTAATACTATCCCTCTTGATCTCTTTAAAGGGTCAAAATCAAATGACATGATTCAACAATCTAGTTCAGTTCAAAGTGTTCCATTTAAAGCTGGTTATGCATCTTCAGGTTCTGATTATTCACCTCCCAGTTTGAATTCAGATACTCAGGTTGGGATTTTGCAAACCCTGGTTCATGCTTGCTTTGAATTTGTACTTTGCTTTATATATGTATGTTGTTATTCTTTTAATTAAGAGGCTTAGCCATTTCCGTCTTTTGGGTTTTAATCTATTTGTGATGGTATTCCAACAGGATCGTACTGGGAGAATAATGTTTAAATTGTTTGACAAGCATCCTAGCCATTTCCCAGGAACGCTGCGAACACAGGTGAAATTATTGTTGCACTTTCCCATTAATATTTTGCGAATCGGATGATGTCATTTTATTGAATATGGCAAAATGTCCTTCGCCAGATGCAAAGACGTGATAGTATTCATAATCATTTTGTCTTTTTCAGATTTACAATTGGCTTTCTACACGACCATCAGACTTGGAGAGTTACATAAGGCCCGGCTGTGTTGTCCTATCAATTTATGCTTCAATGTCTTCTGCTGCTTGGGTGCAAGTAAGCAAACTTCTGTGAATCGTGATGCACATTTTGAGCTGGTAGAATTCTGCTTGCTGTTGCTGATTACTTGCATATTGTATTTTTTGCAGTTAGAAGAAAACTTCCTCCAACGTGTTGATTCTTTGATTCATAACTCAGATTCTGATTTCTGGAGAAATGGAAGATTTCTTGTTTATTCTGGCAGTCAGTTAGCATCACACAAAGATGGTGAGCACTGTGACTAGTGTTGATTTCTGACTGGTTTCGATCATTTTTTATCTTAGGCCTCATATTTTTATGTTCGTGCTTTAACCTTTGGAGGTTGTACTTATTTTTCACCTCTAATTGGATTGTTTATTACTGATTTTACAACAAACTTTAGACGGTTAAATATGCCATCATAGCTAGATTTTTATTATCAAGGAGTTGAATCAGATTTATTTAAACTGAAATTCCAGGAAGGATACACATGTGCAAACCATGGGGAACATGGAGGTCTCCAGAGTTGATATCAGTGTCTCCTTTGGCAATTGTCGGTGGACAGGAGACTTCTATTTCATTGAAGGGAAGAAACCTGTCTGCTCCTGGCACAAAGTTAGTACTGATTTCCCCTCATCTGGACATTGTGTTATACTTCTTTCTGGTCTGTTCTCTTACTGTTTGTCCCTAAATTTTACAGGATTCATTGCACTGGTGCTGACTGTTATACATCGTCAGAAGTTATAGGATCAGGGAATCCTGGTATGGTCTATGATGAGATAAAATTGAGCGGTTTTGAAGTTCAGAATACATCTCCTAGTGTTCTAGGTCGCTGTTTCATTGAGGTATATCTCTACATTCTATTGACTGCACATGATTACTGTGTATGGTTGCATACACTTGCATGTCTTGAAAATTTTCATGTACATGAAGTATATATTTGTGAACTTCTATTCAAAAAAATAATTGCAACTTACATGTTTGTGAACAGGTTGAAAATGGTTTCAAGGGAAACAGCTTTCCAGTGATAATAGCCAATGCATCCATTTGCAAGGAGTTGAGACCGCTTGAGTCTGAATTTGACGAGGAGGAAAAAATGTGTGATGCCATTTCAGAGGAGCATGAACATCATTTTGGGAGGCCCAATTCAAGGGATGAGGCTTTGCACTTTTTGAATGAGCTTGGTTGGCTGTTTCAAAGGGAAAGATTCTCGAATGTGCACGAGGTTCCAGATTATTCGCTCGACAGGTTCAAATTTGTACTGACGTTTTCTGTGGAAAGAAACTGTTGCATGTTGGTCAAAACCCTTCTGGATATGCTGGTTGATAAACACTTCGAAGGAGAAGGGTTGTCAACAGGGTCAGTGGAAATGCTGAAAGCAATCCAACTTCTAAATAGAGCAGTGAAAAGAAAGTGCACAAGCATGGTTGATTTGCTCATTAACTATTCTATAACTAGCAAAAATGACACATCCAAGAAATATGTATTTCCACCGAATCTTGAGGGCCCTGGTGGTATTACTCCCTTGCATTTGGCAGCATCTACAACGGATTCTGAGGGTGTAATTGACTCTTTAACAAATGATCCACAGGAGGTAAATACTTCCCCCCTACTTTGACAAAAAAGTTTATAGAGGAAATGTCCCTCATTCGGATTTACTGAATTGTTTTTGCTGAGTATCAAAAATAGTCTAATTGGATTGCCTATGTTTTTTTTTGGGTTTAAATAGGTCATGCATGTCAGTCAACAGGGGGGGCCCTACTGCATAGTCTATGTTAGGCCAGACTGTGTCAGAGTTTTTTTTATAGACAAGGGGATTTTGAAAAGTCTATTTAGCTGAAAATGACAAGTTATTATACATATCTTTTAAATCCTCTTGTGCCTAACAGGCCAGGCTATTTAAATAAATTTGAAGGATTTTTTTTATAATGTTGTCAAAAAGAAGAACAAAGGATTTAGATGTGTTAACAATCTAATACTTTATATCATTCTAAAGATTTAAACATATCGACCTACATAAAAGAATTAAATCTATGAATTTTTTAGTGATAAATTTTGAAGGCCTTATCAACCTTAAAGTATGTCCTTGTCAGCCTACTTAGAATATAAATCAGTAGTTATCATGTTGTTTGGACTTCAACTCATCCTTTTCTCTACAACTTAGGATTATATTTCAATGTACATTAATGATGCTTGCATGCTTCTATTTTATTGAGTCCTTGACTTCTTGTCTGTATTTTTTATGCTGTTGTGTAGATTGGGTTGAAGTGCTGGGAAACCCTTGCGGATGAAAACGGGCAGACTCCACATGCCTATGCCATGATGAGAAATAATCACTCTTATAATATGTTGGTTGCTCGTAAACGTTCCGATAGACAAAGAAGTGAAGTTTCAGTTAGAATTGATAATGAGATAGAGCACCCATCACTGGGAATTGAGCTAATGCAAAAGCGAATTAACCAAGTCAAACGAGTTGGGGACTCCTGTTCCAAGTGTGCAATTGCAGAAGTTCGCGCCAAAAGAAGATTTTCCGGTTCACGGAGCTGGCTTCACGGTCCCTTTATTCATTCGATGCTAGCTGTTGCTGCTGTTTGTGTATGTGTTTGTGTGTTATTCCGTGGAACCCCTTTTGTAGGCTCAGTTTCTCCCTTCAGGTGGGAAAACTTGAATTATGGCACAATGTAATTCTATTGGTGAATGAAAACTCAAAGGTAATGAGAAGCATAATACCAGGGCGAAAAGATGAACTTCAATGGGGGAGGTTGTGCATTTTGTGATGAGAGCAAAAAATGAACATATTAGAGGTTAATTTGGAGCTATAGCTTGGCAGATTGAGAAGAAAAGGAAAAGTAGAGATGGACTTAATGCTGCGTATTTCGCTGTGATGCCAGAGTTGAGGATAAGTTGCATCTGAATGTTGGGTGTTGAAATTTTATAATTGAAGAAATCTTCCACTTTTTAGACCAGAGAGAACATGACCTCACAGTATAAGGACAGAAAATTATGAGAGCAGTAAGCATTGGGAATAAAGAGAAACTGAATTGGGTAGATGATGCAGTCAAATAATTTGGTTCATTGCCTCCCTTTTTTCTCAAGGATCAATAAGTAAAAATTACCTGCTATAAAACTATGCATCATGTTCTGATGCATATTGATAGGGGATGACCACACTATATGATTACAAAGTGTAATAGTAAATTTTAAGTTATATCTAATGTAATTGATGTTTCAGTCAGCACTTCACCCAGCTACCTTCTGACATGATTTTCCATTTGTGAATTTTTTGATACCATTAAAATATGTTCTTGTAGACGGATAAATGCTTTGAAAAAAAAAAGAAAAAGTTCTGACCATTATTGATATTTGCTTGGATACCACAGTTCTATCATTCTATCAGATACTAGTATACTACTACGATAGATATGCATTGATATACTGGGTGATTTTATTGAATTGCGTAGCTTAGAAGGCTGTATCATTAATATTGTGAGTTAGTATTATATGTGCATGAGTTGTATCAATAATGTTTTTAAGCCAACAAAACAACTGATATGAACATATATTAATATTGTGAGTTAGTATTATATGTGCATGAGTTGTTTTGTTGTATCCAACTCAAATTTTTGAGTTTTTAAACTTCTATAGTGATGTTTTTGTTGTAAATTGAAGAATTTAGCTCTCATGTTATATTATATAACAAAGCTCGTGATTTTATTTATATATCTGTACCTTAATTTTTTAAAAATTATTGTATTCTAGTATCGGTATCCGTATCGTATTGGGTACCGTATCAATGTCTATGCAGCATAGTCTAGAATGAAAGTGGGGTATATATTGTACAAATAATTTATTACCTTGGTTTAAAAAATATAAATACTATACAAATAAGGAATAGGAATGACGATGGGTAGGGTCTATGGTGGCCATCCTCATATCCGCGGTTTGAAAAAATACCCATGCACTAATACGTGTCCGCATGGGTAGCAACTTCAGTACCCATTTTCCATGGGTACTTGAGTGCGCGTACCAATACATGCACTTTAACTTCAGAGAAAAAACCTTCTACAATCCTTTATCTTATATTTTTGTTACAATTTAGTCATTTATCTATTTTTTTCTCGCTCTGGTCATTTATCTTTGTACACAATTTTTTTCATTGTATCATTTTACAACCAAAATGTTATACTGACTCAAATAATTATTACACCGTGCCCTACTTTATGTGTGTGTATAATTTTTGTTAGCAATATATTGTTGGTTTACAAGTTTTAGCAAGTTTCTTTATATTGTCATTATGTAAAAAATAGTTTATTAAAAACAAGGTTAGATTAATGTAATATTTAAAAATTATATATATATATATATATGTATGTACATTTTTCTTACATATAAAAAAAAATTCTCTTATATATTTATGCGGTGTGATTGGGTATTAGAGTGCTCGTACCCGCACCCTTAGGAGTTTAATTTTACCCTTGTCCATACCCAATGTGCGGGTACTGATTAGGTAATAGGTACGAATCCAATTATTAAGGAAGCACAAATCAAACTCAATCTAGTTTTGTCTGCAGTTACTCATAAGCAGATCAAGCACAATATTTTTGTAAACCATCTTCCATCCAAATCCAATTGTTAATCAACATAAACTTAAAAAACAATTAAAAAGAAAAACCTTCACCAGTATTTCTAATTTCATATATTACCATTCCACTCTCCCAAGTCAATAATATGGGCCTCCTTATCTTTAAATAACTGATTCTGAAACAAACTTAGGCAAATTAAAAGAGTCAATCTAGAACCTAATGCCATTCACGTTTTGTTAAAGTTGAAGAGAAGCAAAGAGAGAGCACACTTGCCAGAAAGTTCAATTTAAATTAGATCTTCCAACAAGTTGTAGCTTCCTTATTCTCGGAATTTTCTCCAAATAACGATTTTTTTTTGTGACCCCCTATCCAAAAAAAATTATTTTTTCGACCCCCTTTGAAAATTATTTATCAAAATGACCCACTTTCATTTTTGGTGTGTTTTTTTTTGTCGTTTTGTGCCATTACCGCCATTCCAATTGGTGGTAATGGCAGATTTTACACAGGGGTGCAGGCTGCAACAGTAGGTGTGGCAGGCAGCAGGCTTTTTTAAATATTTTTCTGCCCATTACCGCCGTTTGGATTGGCGGTAATGGGCCTACCCATTTTTTTTAATATTTTTTTTTTCTCAGAACAAGGGTTTGCAGCCATAATTGGTCCACAATCATCCGCCATAGCTCATTCAATTTCTCAAATAGCCGATGCAGTCCATGTTCCCTTTATTTCATATGCTGCAACTGATCCAACCCTATCATCCCTTCAATTTCCTCTCTTTTTTCGTACCATACAAAGTGACTCAGAGCAAATGGCTGCAATGGCCAATCTAATTGATTTTAACGGATGGAAAGAGGTCATTGTTATATTCTTGGATGACGGAAAAAAAATGGGTAGGCCCATTACAAAAAAAAAAACACCAAAAATGAAAGTGGGTCATTTTGATAAATAATTTTTAAAGAGGGTAAAAAAAATATTTTTTTTTGGATAGGGGTCACAAAAAAAATTTCCCAAATAACACCTGCATCCACAAAAAAACTTTCAACTTTATTTGCCCAATATATATCAGTTGACAACTCCAAATATTTTATTCCAAGACACCCTTTTTGTTTAGGCCGACATACATTTTTGGGTTAGAGTAAATTACACTCTTCTTATTTAAGAGATACTTAAATTATATATTTTTTTTCTTATGTCAAAATATACACTTCATTTTTCTCGGTACAAAATATATTAGAAAAATTACACTCTACTCCCTTAAGAGAAGCTTGAATTATATTCGTCTCTAATGTTTTTTTTTTGTTGAGGGAGTCTCCCCTCTAATGTTAAAATCCACACTTCTCTCCCTTAATTTTATTTATTTATTTATTTATTTTAATTTTTAATAGTATAGCAATGAAAATATAACATATATAGGACAATGAAAAATGGTGTGTATCTATTTTATTATAATAAAAATTTGAATAGTATTTTTCTCTAGTTTTGATATACAATATTATTAACATATTTTTTAAACATTATTTTAAAATATGAAACAATACAAAATAAACTAATTTTAAAAAAAAAATTAAAAGCAATAAAATACGGGTATTTAAAAATGTATTTTATATTCTAAATCATTAAGTTAATAATAAAATGATAAAAAAATTGTATCATTTACATTGAGATTAAAAAGAAATAAATTAGTTTTACTTGAATGGTGGATCAAAATATGTAGATATCATAAAAATATTTATATAAGTAAAAATGGATTAAAATGTAGTACATAAATAATTCTTAGGAGAGGGGATTGTAATCCAAGCATCTCTTAGAAAAGGGGAGTATAATTTATTTTAGATTTTTACTTTCAAGGAAAGGTGGTGTATATTATAACATAAGATGATAGGAGAGTGTAATTCAAACTTCTGTTAGGAAAGAAAAGTGTAATTTACTCTCTATTTAATTTGATTAACCATACCATGACGACAAAAACCTTCAACGGAAAACTATATGTGTATAATACTTTTTAGAACCTTTGGACATCTTGAAAAAGACAAAATATAGTGATAAACAATTCAATGTCAAATTTGGACTATCTTGCAAGACAAAATTAAGATTGACTATATGAATTTAGAACACCAGAGCACTTGTCATAGACATAATTAACAGTTACTAGTTTATGATAATTGTCGTGTCAGATAATCTGAGATAGCAGTTTTTAGTGGAGAAATCCAAGAACAAACAACTATAATTCATGAAGACAAAGGGTCCTACAGTATAGGGAGAATTTGTAACTGATATGGAGAGACTTGGGGATCAAGTACTCCGCAGATCAGTTCAAGTAACAAACAGATCAGATAAGCTTGCAGCGCGCGAGCAAATAAGTATGGAAATATTCAGATAGTTTGTTGCATCAGATATGAATGAAACTTGTTTGTTAAGAAATCACTATCGGATAATGATTAAATTAATTAATTTAACATTTTCAGGTGACAAAAAATATATATATCTATTGACGCAAACACAAGCCCAAGCATGGATGGTGGCATAATCATGTGAGGTTACATATAGACAGAATCAAGTGAGGCTAACATAGGTAAGGCAAAAAACGTGGGAGGAGTGTACTCGGGAAAGAGATGCACGAATGCTGAATTACATGCCTTGTTCCTCCTAAAATGCAATATTTGGCGGGACAACTGAAGAATAAATTTCAGGTGTCTTTTATGTCAATATTGCAAATCATGAAAATATCAGAGTTCACTTAGGCTGTGTCTGGTAATGCAAATAAGCTAGCTTATAGCTTATTGAAACAACTTATAAGCTTGTCCCAGAGCCTATGAGTGCTATGCAAACAGCACTGATTCACCAGAAAGACCGTGACGGTTCATGTCCAGCTCCTTCTATTCTATAGTTCCTTCCCCCTTTCCTTCACCACCAGCTGGAGCGCAGTCTTCGCCGGTCTCAAGGTTATCAACCGATAACGTGGCTACGAGCTCTTTCCTTACTCAGACAGACCCCAACCCCAAGCGGGCACGGTGACAAGACTTTGATGCGGGGTTCGGAAGATAGGCTTGCAACGGATTCAACCGATCGATTCCCTGTGGCATATAAAGATTAAATGTCTTTGGTAATAATTTTTTTTCATTAGCTTATTGCTTTTCTTCATATGGTATTTCAAGTAGCTTTTAACCTTTATTTTTATTTTATTATTATTTTTTATACAAATGACAACTAATGAAAAACTACCCACGTTATCAAAACAACTACCTCTCTGTTTTTTTTTAGTTTCGTGAACAACCCTGCACTTTATTTTTTCCATTTATATATAAATCATCTTACGTTATATATTATTTACCATTTTAAATAAACTATATAATTTTCCAAAAATAAAAAAGATATATTATATGGAAGTTAAAAAGTTTAATTAAACAAAAATCTCAATTTAATTAATATACCATATTCCTTGTCAAAAAAAAAAATTAATATACCATATTTACCATTTTAAAGATGAAATAAATTAAAATATTAAAAAATAAATATATTAGGCAAGGTTGTCAAAATTGAGATTTTGCTTCGGATCGAAAGGAAATAGAAAAATCGAAAATCGTAAAATCGCAATTGAAATCGAAGGATTTTACTCAACTACTTCTATAGAATCGATATAAGATAGCAAAATAAAAATCGTAAAATCGCAATCAAAATCGATGGATTCTACCAAAATAAAATAACGCTAAATATATGTTATAAATTGCATAGTCATAAATGACTCAAACCTTCAAGTCCACAAAATACTTATATAGATGACTCAAAGACTAGATGCCAAATATTCTTTAGTAGTTATAATAATGCTAAACAACCTAGACAAAAAACTTAGAGACAAATCTTAGATGTCTTACAAAATGCTTGATCATAAGTGAGTAAGTGACTCTTAAGTTTCAAGGCAAAGACTAAATGCCTGACAAAATACTTAATCATAAATAACTCAAAAGTTTCAAGTCCACAAAATATTTAAAGGTCGACAAAGCTTGTTGAAGACGCAAGCTTGACCTGGTTGAAGACATAATCGAAACAAATGGTGATGATTGAAGACAAAATGGAAGGAAACGATTTGGTAAGGTTTGGTCCATTTTGAATGGAAGGAAACAATTGTATGGTGAAGTGGCACTTGTGGTGAAAGAGTGAACAAAAACAATTGTTTGAGTTCATTTATATAACCGGTTCAATTTGTAAACTGGATCAATGGACGAACCGGGTCAAAATTGACCCGTTTAAAAGAATCACAGAATCCTTCAAAATCATGTACAAACCTACAATTTTGCAAGGATTTCACGATTTTGTGCGATTTTACTAGGATTTTGTCTGTTTTTAGATTCTGCAATAAAATGTGTATGGCAAAGCATCTTGACAAAAAAAATGTATCTCATTCCCTGTTACAATGAAATGTTGGTACATGTTTCGTTTTTTTCCTTTAAAAAAAGAATGCACAGGTTCTCTCAACATCGCAGAACACTGTCCCCATACTAAAAGCTAACTCTACAAAAATTCCAAAAGAATCAAAATGGAACTGTGTATGGCAAAGCACATATGTCAACCTCAGGCATAAATTGCGCCCTAGGCCATAGCGATTTTGAACACTGAAAGGCATCAATCTTCTGTTTCTTGGATACATGCTTTGCTTCTATCTTCACTGAACTAAATAACCAATCTTGATCCAGTGCATCGAATATTTCATATCTTACCGGCTGAATGTGAAGTAAGGATTTATACAATGATTGCACACTTCGACTTTCATCATCAACTGTTTTATTTACTGCTACAGCATCATCATGAACCAAATTCCACAATGGTTTGCAAACTTTGGAAGCAGAATTTCCATGAAGCTGATTGGGGGTCTCAACTTTCGTGAGCGAACGATCGATTCTTCTAGTTTCTTGAGTGAGTGAATCTCCAATTCCAACACTTGTTGAACAAGACCCAAATTGAAATCCTTGTTCCGATTTCTCAGATTCACGATGTTTCATAAATGGAAGATGAGTTTGAATGGCGGGTCCTGTTTCAAAAAAGAGTACACATTAGTTTTAAACAAGGGTTAAACAACACTGCAATGAACAAGCAATTGACAAGTTTCTAAGCTTTCTCACCATGATCTTGATTAGGTAACAAGGTGCACCTCTTCCTCTTGCTGCTTTGAGTACTGTCAGAGGAATAAGGCTCTTGAGGAGAAGAGACAGGTTGGTCAAGTTCCTCGGTAATACCACTCCTTTCAAGTTGTTCATTCTCATAATCTTCACCCATTAGAAACTTTCCATTGTCTTTGAACTTCATAGCACCACCAAAACTTGCATGAGAGGTAGTTGAATCTTTCTGTTTCAACTCTTTCTCCCTTTTCTTTTTCCTCTCATTTTTGTCTTTCTTGGGCTTCTCCAAATCGAAACGGAGCTTTAAAGAACCACAACAACAATGTTAGATAGTGGATATGGAAGGCCAAAGAAGCAAACATGCTAGCTAGTATATATATGCAAACATTTCAATCTAAATATCAAGTAACCACATCTTGTTTAAACTATCTTACAACTATCATGCGACAATATTGTAACAGAAGATCGATCACAAGGATTCGTAAATGATAAAAAAAAACGAGCATAACTAGTCACGCATCAAGCAAAACTGACTCGCAGATTAATCAACCCTAATAGCATGTTATATACAAAGGAAATCCAAATCACACGCGAAGTTGAGCACAAACGCAAAAACGAAACTGGCTCAACAAACCTTAATCAAATACCCTGGAGGTGGAAAAGGGAAGCAACGAGACATCTTCGAGAAGGAAGAAAAGCTAGGCTTTGTTTGGTTGAAGATTGAACAAGTTTTCTTCTCGGGCACGAAAACAAACCCTAATATCTGAAACGCACAAAGAAAAATATAGAGAGATATCTATTAGGGTTTAGGGTTTGTATTTATAGACCGAAGTAACTGACTTAAAGGTCACACGCGTATTTATAGCAACAGAATTTTTAAGGGTACGGTTGTTTAAAATTATACCAATTAAATATAAAACCGAAAATCAAATCTAAACCAAACCGAAAACCACCTTTGGTTTGGTTGTGTTTGGGCCACTTTTTCACTCAACCACATGATTTGATTTGATTTACGGTTTTTTATTTTTTCACTCAAACCGAACCGAACCAAACCGTATAATTATAAGAACACCAATTCAACCCAAACTCTCATTCAACCCACCAAACACCCTCGCCCTTTTTTATTTTCTTTTATTTTCTCTCAATTCATTTTTTTTCAAAAAAAAAATCCATAAAAAAGGGTACAAAACCGTATCAAACCGTATCAAAAATCCATAAAAAAAAATAATCCTAATGTTTTTAGCCTCAAAACCGTATCAAACCGCATTGTTGACAACTCTAAGGGTACAAAAAAATCCCCTAAAAAAAGGTACAAAAACATATTTATAATAACCGAATCATAATTAATTGATAATTGTTTGAGAGTAGTTAAAATATGTAGGTATCTAGAGAATGCTTGGTTTTTTTCTTTTCCGTCAAGTACATCTCAATAACCAAGCTAAGTGATTGACTGTTCAAGTGGTTTAATTAATGAGTTTTTCTACCTTTTTTTTCTTTTCTTTTCTTTTCCGTTAAGTACCTTTTTCTTCCAATCACAATATTCACTTAAATTATTGTAGTTACACTTTTATCTTTTTTACGATATGAATTACATCTTATTAACAAAATCAGTTAAATCTTATTATAATGGGAACAATATTTGACATTATAAATGTTTTTCTTGATCTTATTTGCTAGATAATTTATAGTTAGGTACAGTAAAATAGATATATAATTCAGCAAAATAGAAAAGAAGACAATTTCTCATCCGTCTAAACTAACATATGTATGAGGAATGCTAGCAACTTTCTTTTTTCAACACTCTCTCCAACACTCATTTTTTTATTGGGTGAAATCAATATATGTTCCACCACTTTATGTAGGTTCCATTTTTAAAACGTAGGACCCATATTGATTTAAGCCAATTAGAGAGAGAGTGTTTAAAAGAAAGTGTTGCTAGCACAACACATGTATGTATATAGGTAGGATGGATTCTTTGAAGAAGCGTATTTCTTCTCTTGATAGTAAAGGGGAGGTGACTCTGTTATTTGAGGAGGAGGTGGAAGAGTTGCATGGCCTGACATCTGATTTACATTCTCTTTGTCAAATTAATTCTAGTATTTGTTGGCAGCAGTCTAGATTGTTATGGCTTCGTGAAGGAGATGCTAATTCTAAGTATTTTCATGCTATAACGTCTGGCTGGCGGCGTGGCAATTCTATTTCTTCTCTTTTTGTTAATGGCGCTGAAGTGGAGCGGGTGGCGGAAGTTCGCGCGACGGTTTTTTCACATTTTGCGTCTCACTTTAAGGCACAATATGTGGAACGACCAGGAGTCGATAATCTCAATTTCCGTACCTTGTCTCATGTCGAAGGGGTGAATCTGATAAAGCCGTTCAGTGAGGATGAGGTGAAAGCTGCTATTTGGAATTGTGATAGTTATAAGAGCTCGGGGCCGGATGGAATTCACTTTGGATGGAATTCACTTTGTGATATTATGCGTTTCATTACTGATCTTGATAGGAATGGTCGGTTGTCAAAGGGTATTAATAGTACTTTTACTGCCCTCATTCCAAAGGTTGATAGTCTTTTGAGGTTGAATGAGTTCCGTCCCATTTCTCTTGTTGGTAGTTTGTATAAGATTTTGACAAAGTTGTTAGCAAATAGATTATGGATGGTATTAGGGAGTGTCATCTCTGACTGTCAATCTTCTTTTGTGAAGGATCGTCAGATTTTAGATGTTATCTTGATTACTAATGAGGTGGTGGATGAAGCTCGTAAGTTGAAAAAGGATTTGATGCTTTTCAAAGTGGATTGCGAGAAAGCTTATGACTCTGTGGATTCGGTGGGGTTACTTGGATGTCGTAATGGGAAAAATGTCTTTTCGGACTTTGTGGCGGAAGTGGATGAAGGAGTGCATAGGTATGACCACCGCATCTGTGTTGGTTAATGGTTGCCTTACTGATGAATTCTCTTTCGAGAGGGGGTTGCGCCAAGGTGATCCTCTTTCTCCATTTTTAATTCTTTTGGCCGCAGAAGGATTGAACGTGCTAATGACAGCCTTGGTGGCGGCCAACATGTTTACGGGTTATAGTGTTGGCAATGATGATTCAACTGTTATATTGCATCTCCAATATGTTGTTGACACTTTGCTCATGGGGGTTAAGAACTGGGCTAATGTTAGAGCCTTACGAGTTGTTCTTGTTCTTTATGAAGCTTTTTTGGGTTTGAAGGTTAATTTCCATAAGAGTATGTTGGTGGGAATTAATATTAATGACTCATGGTTAAATGAGGCAGCAATAGATTGGTGGTGATGCTCGACGGTTGTCTTTTTAGGATCCGGTTGTGGCTAGAATTAAATCTAGATTGTCTGAATGGAAGACTCACAATTTATCGTTTGGTGGTCGCATAATCCTCCTTAAGTTTGTCCTATCTTCCCAGCCTGTCTATGCTCTTTCCTTCTTAAAAGCTCCCTCATGTATCATCTCCTCTATCGAATCTCTCTTTAATAGTTTTGGGGTGGGTGTGAGGATCATAGGAAAATTGCTTGGGTGGATTGGGAATTTATTTGTAAGAATGAGGAGTTCGGTGGTTTGTGGGTTAGGCGGATGAAAGATTTCAATACTGCTCTATTAGACAAATGGTGTTGGAGGTTGTTAGTTGATAGGGGGTTGTGGTTTAAGGTGTTGGCAGCCCGGTATGGTGTGACAGGAGCGCGTCTGTAGTAGGGAGGGCATGTTTGCTCTTCTTGGTGGAGGGAGGTGGGGAACATACGTGATGGTAGGGGTGTAGAGGGGGATATATGGTTTGCGGATAATGTGAGGAGGAAGGTCGGTAATGGTGTTGATACTCTTTTCTAGACGGATAGGTGGGTTGGGGCGGTGCTTTTGTTTGAGAAATTTGGTCGACTTTACCTTTTGTTTGATTTTAAGGGGAAGTCGGTGGCTAAGATGTTTTCCTTAGGCTAGGGGTGATAGGGGAGGAGCTTGGAAATGGCGGCGTTAGTTGTTTACCTGGGAGGAGGAAATGGTAGAAAAGTGTAGGACTATTTTACTTGGTGTATCTTTATAGGTTAATAACCCGGATGAATGGAAGTGGTTTCCCAATCAAGGAGATGGTTACACTGTTCGTGGTGTCTACCAATTACTCACTCATCAGGAGGATCTTACCTTGGATGCGGTTTTGGAGAATGTCTGGTATAAACAGTTTTCGTTGAAGGTGTCTATTTGTGCATGTCGCCTTTTGCGCAACAAATTATCGACATAGGACTACTTGGTCAGACGCAACATTATTTCTCCAAAAAATCAGTTTTGTGTTAGTGGATGCAGTCAAGTTGAATCAGCTCAACACTTGTTCCTTCATTGCGATTTCTTCAGTTTCCTTTGGCTGTAAGTGCGGTCTTGGATTGATATTTACCCGACAGATCCTCAACATATTATGGATCATTTTAATCAGTTATCTCATTCTACAGGAGGTTCACGTGCCCGCCGTAATTTTTTAGTTACTTTGGTTTGCATTGGTGTGGGTTTTGTGGACCGAAAAAAATAATAGGCTTTTTAAATTTAAAGAAAGGTCTATTATGCAGTTGTTAGATAAAGTAAAATTGATCTCTTTTTGGTGGTTGAAGGCAAAGTATGCTAACTTTCCTTTTGGCTATCATATGTGGTGGGTAAATCCATTAGCTTGTTTGTGTATTAGTTGATGTCGCCGTTGTCTTGATTGTAATGCTGTAAACTTCTAGTAGTCTCTATGGTACACCTTGTGCTGGAGGGATTACCATTTTGTTGTTAATATATATATATATATATATATATATATATATATATATATATATATATATATATATATATATATATATATATATATATATATCATTTTGGCTTGTTCAAAAAAAACTAATGTATGTATATTTATAGCCTTATCCTTTTATGATAGTATTAAATGTTTAATTAAAAAAAATCATTAAGTTCTCTACAAGTCCTAGTTCAACTAAGAAAAATATCGAAATTGTTAGGCCGAATGCTGTGATCGGGGTTCGAGCCCGGGCTACTCCATTTATGTATAAGTTTTCAATGACTATTACCATTTCTTCTATCTAAGAAAAAAAATATAATTTAAAGCTCATTATAATAGGAAGAATTAAACACAATACCAAACAATATAAAGGGAGCTTATTTTGATGTGTTTTTTTACTAAAAATAAATGATATTCATTCATTCAAATTGATAGAGTACATCAATACAATGAAAATTCGCTAAAAACAAAAAGGATAAATCTGCGAACAAACTCACATCATCCATGTTAATAGCATAAAGCGGTAAAATACAAAAACCTACACATATGACTATATTCAAGTCTTCGGAATACCCATGTCTCCGGATCTGCAACTTTGACGACGCCAAAGTTATCGATTGGATCTACACTAGATCGAAGTTGATATGACAATCTGAACCGAACAAATACCTGAACGAAATAAGAAAGACAAAAACGCCGCACAAAGACGACAAACAAAACAATGTCGCACTAAGACGACGAAATCACGAAGAAAAAAAAACAAAATAGATGTGAAAATCATTTATTACAATAAAATGGAAAGAGTAAAACGAGTTAGAGGGGTGAATTTGGGTCAAAAATTGACCCTAAATCACCCTCTCTTTGGTAGATAAAGGAGAAGAAATCGAGGTTTTGGTGACGGCTCACAAGGAGAAAAAATTGACCATAAATCATCTCTCTTTGTTTAAATTTGAATAAAATCTGTTCTAATTTAAGTTTTGAGTCAAATATAGTTTAATCATTAAGTCATTCGTAACAAATCAAATTTAAGCTAATCAAAATTCAATTTTAAACTAAAAACGCTTGTCATTTGTTCTAGTTTTGACAAGTTTTATCTTCAAATTGTTTTGGTAGAAACGCCTTGCCATCTCTTGGCTACCCCTTACTGTCCCTATTTTCCCATTGTCAGTGGATATTTTAAGGTTAAGCACAAGGTGGAAAGGGATGTTTCTAGTGCGTTTAGGGCCGGGTGATCGATGATGATGTTATAGGAAGATAAGGAGGGAACATGCCACTAAATACCCAACCTTGTTATATCCATTTGGGTTGACTTGAGACCTTGGAGTGTGTTCATCTCAAAGTCTCAGGTTCGATTCTGTCAAGTACCAATTTTGATGGACTAATTTGACTTCTTCAAAAAAAAAAAAAACTAACTTTGTTGCTTTTTGAATTTTTCCCTCGCCAAAGTTGGTGTTGTGCGCTTGTGGCTGATATACCCCTTCAGATTAGTATGTTCGTCTGAAAACCCTACTAGCTTGGATTCCTCTGTAACGTTGAAGGTTTTCCATTTTTAGCTACAAACCATCGAAGGCCTACTTCCGATAAAGGATGTCGGTTAAACTTCCTAGGTCAATCAATACTCTTTTCAAATCCCAGCTGAAGAATTTAACTTTTATTACAATTAGATCTATCTCGTGAGAGATGATTCTCTCGCCATCTTTTGCTAAATATGTGATATAAGGGAGCTTTGCAAATGGATTAAGGATTTTGGAGTTTCAGGCTTCTCTGGTTCGATATGAGTTGTTGTTTCTGGATGTTGGTTGGTTTCTCCCTGGTGGATTCATGATTTTGGCCTCTGTTTGTTTTTTTTTGTTGGTTCAAGATTCATGATTTTTTTTGTTACGGTTTGGGTGGTAGGTTGAAGATGAGTGTGGGTTTGTGGGTCACTTTTCACTAGTTAGATTCGGTTTAGTGGGTGTGGTTGCGGTTTCCGGATACGGGTTCATGTCTCCACTTTGTAGGAGATTTTTTGTTACAAAATTGACAGTTATCTTCGCTCTCCTCTAAAATGATTTTTTTTGTTACAAAAAACGCAAAATGGTTAAAAATGTTGAGGTGTCAATAATTAGAATGGGACATAACTGTGTTTTTGCTAGTAATTAAGTTTCTTATGTAGAAAATATACTATAAAAAACGGATAGAATGCTCATTTGCTACGCATTCAAATAAAAATAATTTTGACATTCTATAGTTTGGATATTATTTTTTAAAAGATTTTTTAAAAATCAGAATCGATTTTATGTTTTTTTATCATATAAAATACTTTTTTTTTTAAAAAAAATAGTTTAGGTTGTTTAGATACAACTATATAAAATGAATTTGTTATAAAATCTCCTCAATCTTTAGACGGATATTTTCTCTCACCTCTAAATAGTTTAAGGAAAATGGCACTGGTCAAGGAAACAAGTATAATAAGCATTTCTTGAAACTTGTGTAATGAATTACTTTAAAGTGTAGAAAATGTTGTTTTCAATGCAAAACTTACATTTTTTGTTTCCTTAATAACTCATAGTTTAAATAGGATTATTTGTTCCAAATGCCATAGAACAGTAAAAATATGTTGATGTGTCAAATAATTAGAATCGAACAAAATTATGTTGTCGTTTGTCATTAACTTTCATAATTACTTTTGTTTGTCATTAACAAGGTGTGTCCCGTTTTTTGTTTCGATTGTGATTATATAGGCATTAAATTCAACATAGATAAAATGAAATAAGAAGAAAGAAAAAGTAACAAAAATTTTCATCGATAACTTTCATTCATAGCTGAGTAGTAAAATATAATCAAAATGATAGCAAACTACAAGTACCAAAGTTCTTCAAAAACGACCGCCCTCTAAAAGAGTACATCAAAGTTAAGCTAAGATACATAGGATATAATAGACCAGGCTTCGTCCACTTCGAGTTCATCTTCAATTTCTTCAACCAATTCCCTATCTTTTTTAATCTTGAATGAACATATCGATAAAAGGAAAAACACTGGATTTTGTATTTTTCCCGCACATTGATAAGTATGTTGGTTTTTATCAAACAAATAAAATATTTGTATCAATAGAGACCGCACTTAGTTAACTTGAGTTTATATCGACATATTTGAACAGAGTTTTTATAAAACGTTTTGGTGGTTTCAATCAAATTAAACCCCACACACACACACACACACACAGAGAGAGAGTTATGCTGGAATTAAATTTCAATAACTATTCCTCATATGGTTCCTCTTAATCGATTCTATACTTATGTCTCATATATAACTTCACCCTTTCCTCAACGTACGTCTCCAAAAACTGAGGTTAACGATGCGAAATAACATAGAAACAACTTATTTCTGATGCATCTTTTGGCAAAATAGCTGATTGTTTCTCTGACCTATGCTCGAAAAGTTATACATGAATATATACATACCCTCGATCTCTCGAGCGATAACACCTATACATAATCTATACCATGTCTCTTAGATAGCCATCCTTACTTGGGTCTGACTAAACCAAAAGATCAATTACGACAGACTACATCGGCGGCAAAACATTAAGTAAAGATTTAGACTAAAATTATATAGAGAACATAAATCATACACAACCATCCATACTAAGAGTATTACATAGATTTCCAGTTATTTACATCTAATCCTAACACAAAAGAGAGTTTAGTTACTCGTTTGTCAGATGAACAACATCAAAGAGTTGTTGAATCTTTGAGTTCCAAGCTTCCTTGGTCCTCCAGAGGCTCCATCCACTCTCTTCCCTCGTTCTCTCTCTATTCTATAGTTGGTTTACAATTGATTGAGTTTTACAAATGACTTGCAGAGTTTCTGAAGTTGCAGATTTGATAGGGTCAAACAAACTTATTATCCATCATAACCATTTCCAATGAGTAAAGTAGTTTGTCCTTGTTCATATCTCTCACAAACCACATTCGAACGAATCGAACTCTGATATTCCAATTTTCTTTCGAAGGGGAAATATCATAAACGAAATCAATTTTCGGTGTCATTTGGATTGTTAAGAGCGAAAAAGAAGAAACAACAAAAAAAACTAAACAGAGAGAAAGACAGTCGAGGTTGTGATGTGAAAAATTTGTGAAGTCATATGTCTAATTTATATTATTTTTCACAGGGCAATTTGGTAAAATAATCAAATCTAATTTGGTATCAAAGTAATTACACGCGGTCCTTTTCTGCTTTACATTTTTTTTCTTTTTTGCTTGTCATCCGTTTTTTTTAATTAAAGAAAGAATACAACTTTCATCCGTATATTGCTGCAGGCGTTTGTACAGTTGACCAACACCCCAATCATAGGATTTCCTTCGGTTTTATTTCACTCAAAAAACGTGTGGTTTATTTTCTTTTCTAATATTAATAAAATCATATCATATAAGGTTAATTAATTGTTTTAATGCCACTTATAAATATATCTTTGACATGTTTTAACCAAATGAATTGTCTCACATCAATATTATTGTATTATTATAACGAAAATATAAATAAGAAATAAAAATTGTCTATTCAATAAAATATATAATATTAAAATTGTCTCACAATACTATTATTATAAAAAATCATTTTTTTATGAGAATAAAACCCAAAATTAGTTTATTTCATGAATTCAGTAGTTTAAATAATTCATAAATTCATTAGTCCATATATACAAAAAAGAAATGTTTTTAACATGGTCTTAACCAAATAATTGTCTCACAATATTATTATTATATTATTATTACGAAAATAAAAATAAAAATTAAGATATTTAATTCCACCCATATTTCTTTGGTATTCAATAAAATATATGATATTAAAATTGTATAACAATACTATAATTGTTATGAATATAAAAATATAGATTAAATTCATTTCATTAACTCATTGATTTCATTTCATTAACTCATTGATTCATTAATTTCATTAATCCATTAACACATTAATTGCCAATTGCATGAAAAGACTTGGTTTATTTCAAGCTGCCACGTGTCAATTTAAAAAAACAATACCATATACACATTTGAGAATAAGCCTCAAATCTACAGGATATAGATGATAGATTTTTTTTTTTTTTAAGAATGGAATGAAGGAGGTATAAAGAAGAAAGTAAAGCATAACTAAGAAGATGATCTCTAGGAAGAATTAAACAATATATTAAGAATGTTGTGAGATCTTAAATTGGCGAGTGAGAGAGAAAAACGGGGTTAACCGTTAATGGTGTAAATTCATTCTTGCCTAAAGTTAAAAATATTTAATTTTTATAATTTAAATATGAAAGAAAAACGGTGCAGTCAATTACTCAAGACATATAATTATAAGTACGAACCTTCAAGTAATTTTTTTGTCAAATACCTCTCGCGATATATGTTTTATACGTTTTTTCTAGATTACCTTTAAAGAATGGTGGGTAATTTACCCACCAACCAATGAAAATGAGCAATTTATTAGTGGGGTCAAGATAGTTCATGGATACCACTTAAAAATGTGTTTATGTGGCTAATGTTTATTGGTTGAGGTAAACTACCCACCATTCTTCCATGGGTAGCCTAGTAGTCACCGTGTTTATAAGATATTAGTTATTTAAGTTTTTTTTGTTACCAATTGGTCCTTTAAGTTAGTTTTTGTTACAAATTAGTCCTTTAAGTCATAAAATATTTACACTATCATCCATCTTTTCAGCCAACTTCGTTAAAAAGTGCTTATAGACCATTTAACATTAAGATGGTAGGTCCAAAAGTGCTTATGACATCAAACATGATTACTTATACACATTTTCTCCTTCATGTTTTTGAATTTCAAGCCTAATTTTACAAATAAATATTTGATCAACAATATTATAAATCCAGTAATCGGTCAATTTTGTTTTGAATCAAGACCAAATAACACACCTATAAGCTCTAGTTTTGAGAGCAATGAATTTGGACAAACCAACTTAACATTAAATATCCACATAAACAAATTTTGATTGAGTTTGATGAAATTAGGATAATAGTGCAAACACTACAATAAACATTACCATTTGCCAAGGGCAGATTCCCTTGGGAAAACAACAAAAAACTTTCTTAAAAGGACGTTTGTCAGAGATTTTGCCAGGGGCTGAATCCTTCGCAAATACGTCCATCGCAAATTATAAACGAGGGGTTAAACCCCTGGCAAAAAAGCGAGGGGCAGGACCCTGTCAAAATCCCTCACTTTTTCCCTGTCAAAAGCCCTGTTTAAACCTCTGTCTTTTCTACTAACGTATCTGCTTTTTCTGTACACTGTTTTCTGACGCACTGTTGAACTGACACAATAGTCAAATCAAGCAGGTGGACCATATCAGGGGTTTTGTGAGGGGTTAAACCCCTGTGAAACGGTATATTTATTTTTTTAAAAAAGATTTTAATAAATAATTAATTGTTTTAAAAATCATTTTAATTAATAAAATTTATTTAAAATAATAAAAAAATCATTTTTTTTCAAAATTGTTTTTTTAAATATAATTAATTATTTTAAAAATAATTTTAATTAATAAAGTTTATTTAAAATGATAAAAAAATCCTTTTTTTTTCAAAATTGTTTTTTTTTAAGAACTCAAGGACTATTGGAACAAACAGTAAGGAAAGGGTAAGACAAGAATGAAGATAAAACGCAAAATAGTAGTCCAGGAGTGAGATAGTTTCCGTTCTATTGCAGATTTGACAAAAAAATAGACACTCATATTCATTTTCCTGTATTTTTTTCAACTTAATATTAATTAGTTCCTCATTTCACTCGTTAGGGCAAAGAGTACATTAAGAGTTTCTACTTCTAATATATCCATGAGTCACAGTTAGATTTTAGATATTTTTCAAGCACTGCTCCACTATGGAGCAGCTATAGTTGTCCACTATAAAATATGCCTATAATATTAATCATGCTATATTTGTTCAAAAATTGTATAATTCAAGACATGATAAAAATAATAAATTGCCAATTTTTAATATAAATTGTTCCAACAAGATACTAATAAAGTGAAAATGATATGAAATTTAAATAGTTATTAAGAAAAATTAAAAATATGAATTAAAACTACATAAATAAATCCAAAAAAGCATCATAACTTTCCAATAAAAATCGAATTAGTGAGTCTGCAGATATTATTTTTCATCCATTGTGTTGGATATTTGGTTGATTGGCTTCATGTTTGCTAAAATCAAAAATACAAGCAATGTGCGTCTTCAGAAGTTGGACCTCATAAACAATACTTCAGAAGCTGAACAGTACTTCAGAAGCTGGGTCATCAGACGTACTTCAGAAGTTGGGTCTTCAGAAGCTGAACAGTACTTCAGAAGCTGAACCTTCAGAAGCTGATGTTCAGACGTTGAACAGTACTTCAGAAGCTGACCTTCAGAAGCAACCTTCAGAAGCTGAAATGTTCAGACGCACAACTTCAGACGCAGACTTCAGAAGTACCTTCAGAAGCTGGTTTTCTGCGTGTTGTTTTTCGCGCCTTGGAGTGTTTATTTTCTCATGTGATTTGTTGAAGATTTAATTAAAGAATTCTCCAAGCTGCATTTCTAGAAGGAAGAAGAATTTCGCAAGATATTTTCTGAAGATTGAATTCAATTATTTGTGAATATATTTTCAAAGAAATCTTTGGAAAATATATTTCTGGAAAATAAATTGCTTCTATATGTTTCTAAAGTATTTTGGAAATATATCTTTGAAGGATTTGGCTCAAGTTTATGTTGCTGCTGAAGCTATAAATAGAGGATGTTGTCATTGAAGAAAATCATCTCAACCAAAAGATGTCATTGAAATAGTATTCTTAGGTTTTGAGTCTGTGAGCTTTGTGCTCTGTTTCTGTACACCACTCAATTGTTAGAGTTGGTATGTTTTATTGAGTTGTAATCACTTAAAGCTTTTAAGCAAAAGTGACTGTTTATGTCTTGAAGAGTGTCTTCATCTTTGATTTGTTAGAGTCTGATAATCACTGGGGCAGTGATTGACTGAGGGAAGTAAGAGGGGTCTTATATCTAGGAGTTCCTAGGTAGAAATACCACAGGTAGTGATTAAGTGAGAAGGCTGTGAAACAGGGGCTGTTGTCATAGGACATCAAATTGATACTATTATAATGGATTTCCTTCCTGACTTGGTAGCCTCCAGACGTAGGTGAGTTTGTCACCGAACTGGGTTAACAAATCATCTGTGTTCTTTACTTTCTGTCTTTTATTTTGATTCTTCTCAACCACTGTTATACATACTCTGTTCAGCTCTGTTTTACGGTTCAGAATCAGTCCTGCCAAGAATTTCAATTGACATCAGAGCAGGCACCCTGCCTGTTTTAGGGTGAGCTCCAGGGAAGTTTTTCTCGCATTATGGAGAAGGAAGGAGGATTTGTAAACAAACCACCTCTGTTGGATGGTCCAACTATGAATATTGGAAATCACGCATGAGTGCTTTCCTCAAGTCTATAGACAGTAAAACCTGGAAAGCAGTTGTGAAAGGTTGGGAACATCCTGTTGTGCTAGACAAAGATGGTAAGAAGACTGCTGAATTAAAACCAGAGGAAGGTTGGTCCAAGGAAGAAGATGAATTAGCTTTTGGAAACTCCAAAGCCTTGAATGCTATATTCAATGGAGTGAACAAGAATATGTTCAGACTGATCAAGCAGTGTACTGTAGCTAAGGATGCCTGGGAAATTCTCAACACTACTCATGAAGGCACATCCAAGGTAAAAATGTCCAGACTTCAATTTCTCACCACCAAGTTTGAAAATCTCAAAATTTTGGAGGATGAGAACATACAAGACTTTTATATGAATGTTCTGGACATGGCTAATTCATTTGATTCACTTGGAGAAAAAGTGTCTGATGAGAAACTTGTGAGAAAAATTCTCAGATCTCTACCCAAGAGATTTGACATGAAAGTGACCGTCATTGAGGAAGCACATGACATCTCCAGCATGAAGGTTGAGGAATTGATAGGATCTCTTCAGAATTTTGAAATAGTCAGAACTGATAAGAAGGGGAAAGGTGTTGTTTTTGTAGCAAATAATGAAAGCATATCAGAGGATCTTGTGATGCTGAGTAAACAATTTAAGAAGATTTTGAAGCAGAAGACAAGAACTAATGAGAAAGACAATCAATCCAAAGGTGTTCAGTGTCATGAGTGTGAAGGATATGGCCACATTAGGACAGAATGTGCAACATACCTCAAGAAACAGAAGAAGAGTTTGGCAGCTACTTGGTCTGATGATGATTCAGAAGGAGAAGTGGATCATGAGTCTGCTAAACATGTCACTGCTTTAACTGGTAGATGCATGTCTGATGATGAAGTCAAGGTTTCAGAAGCACCATCAGGTTCTGAAACATCATCTGATACTGAGTCAAGTGATGGAGAACTGTCTTATGAAGAACTGGCTACTTATGAAGAAGTTTGCAAGCAGCTGGAAAATCAGAAAAAGACTGTCAGTCAATTGCATGCTGAAAGAAGTGATCATCTAGCACAAATCTCTGATCTCAAAGATGAGGTAACCCATATGAACTCTCAACTTGAACATGTGAAGAAACAAGTCAGAATATTGAACACTGGTACTGATGTGCTTGAAGAGATATTGGAGAGTCAGGCCCAAGGGAAACCAAGTGGTATTGGATTTGATGATAGGAACTTGAACAACAAACAGTAAAATCCAGCTAAAAGGTTCATTGCAGCTGTTAAAACATGTGATCCAATGATGAGAAAAACTAAGTTGGAACACCAGAACCAACCTCAGGGATCTAAGAACAAGAGGGCATCTCATCCTTGGATATGTCATCACTGTGGTAAAAAGGGGCACATAAAGCCTTTCTGTTTCAAGTTGCATGGATACCCCAAGCACTTTCAACAAAGAAAATCTGAACCTGTTTTAGTCAATGTCAAGAAGGTATGAAGACCAAAATGTGAAAATGTTGACAAGAGGAAAGGAAAGGTTGTTGCTGCTGCCAGCAGGCCTACTCTTGTTGTTAAGAAGAGTGCTGTAGTTGGACCATCTAAAGTATGGAGCAAGGTAGTGGTCCCTGTCCCAAAGAAGAAGGCACTAAAAGGAAAGGAAGTGGATCCTAGCGAGTCTGAGGATGATGTTGAGCAAGACATCATGCCCTATGTTCAGTAGAGGATTGCTGTAATTCAGAAGCAGATTGCTGGGAAGAAGATTTATCTAAATGTGTCTGAAGCACACATTAATAAGTAGCATCTGATGATGTGTCTAATGAAGACTAAGCAGCTTCTATTGCTGAGTCTGAAGATTGTCAAGTTTTTGACTGATGTCCTGGATTTCTTTTTGTGTTTCTGGTCTGCAAGTTTGTGCTATACTCTGCAGTTGTGTTCTTGTTTTTGTTCTTCTGTGAAGCCTGTGTGTGGGTACTGTTTTTGTGATTCTGCTGGTCTGAGAAGTGTCACTGATGTTACTGATGTGTATGGCGTTGTGATGGTTGTTTGTTTCCTCTGCTGTTTTTGACTTCTGGGTGTGCATATGCATGATTGTTTTTGTCAAAATTGTTTGGCTAAAAAGGGGAAGAAAAGTATAGTTGTTTCAGAAGCAGTTCAGTAGTTCAGGGGGAGTCTCTGTGTTCAGGGGGAGTTGTTCCTGCGTATCTGTTTGAGTAGTTCAGGGGGAGTAGGAGTCTCTGTTTGTTCCTGAATGCCTTGGAGTAGTGTGTTGATCTGTTTCAGGAGCTGTGTGTCCTCAGAAGCTGCTGCTGTATGTTTCAGGGGGAGTTTTTGTGTGAAACGTAGTGTTTATGCCGCTGCTGACTTTGTTGCTACGTTTGTGTTATGTTTTTCATGGTTGCGTATTTTGATGTGTGAAGAATTTAATGTGTGAAGAATTTGCTTGTTGTATCTCTCTATGCTCAAAATTGATTTTAGCCAAAAGTTTGCCAAAGGGGGAGATTGTTGGATATTTGGTTGATTGGCTTCATGTTTGCTAAAATCAAATATACAAACAATGTGCGTCTTCAGAAGCTGGACCTCAGAAACAGTACTTCAAAAGTTGGGTCATCAGAAGCTGAACAGTACTTCAGAAGCTGGGTCTTCAGAAGCTGAACAGTACTTCAGAAGCTGATGTTCAGATGCTGAACAGTACTTCAGAAGCTGACCTTCAAAAGCAACCTTCAGAAGCTGAAATGTTCAGACGCAGACTTCAGAAGTACCTTAAGAAGCTGGTTTTCTGCGTGCTGTTTTTCACGCCTTGGAGTGTTTATTTTCACATGTGATTTGTTGAAGATTTAATTAAAGAATTCTCCAAGCTGCGTTTCTAGAAGGAAGAAGAATTTTGCAAGATATTTTCTGAAGATTGAATTCAATTATTTGTGAATATATTTTCAAAGAAATCTTTGGAAAATATATTTCTGGAAAATAAATTGCTTCTATATGTTTCTAAAGTATTTTGGAAATATTTCTTTGAAGGATTTGGCTCAAGTTTATGTTGCTGCTGAAGCTATAAATAGAGGACGCTGTTATTGAAGAAAATCATCTCAACCAAAAGATGTCATTGAAATAGTATTCTTAGGTTTTGAGTCTGTGAGCTTTGTGCTCTGTTTCTATACACCACTCAGTTGTTAGAGTTGGTATGTTTTATTGAGTTGTAATCACTTGAAGCTTTTAAGCAAAAGTGATTGTTTATGTTTTGAAGAGTGTCTTCATCTTTGATTTGTTAGAGTCTGATAATCACTGGGGCAGTGATTGACTGAGGGAAGTAAGAGGGGTCTTATATCTAGGAGTTCCTAGGTAGAAATACCACGAGTAGTGATTAAGTGAGAAGGCTGTGAAACAGGGGCTGTTGTCATAGGACTTCGAATTGATATTATTATAGTGGATTTCCTTCCTGGCTTGGTAGCCTCCAGACCTAGGTGTACTTGTCACCGAACTGGGTTAACAAATCACCTGTGTTCTTTACTTTCTGCCTTTTATTTTGCTGCTTCTGAACCACTGTTATACGTACTCTGTTCAGCTCTGTTTTACGGTTCAGAATCAGTCCTGCCAGGAATTTCACATTGTATTCCCTCAGTTTTCTGCATGCCACCTAAGAAAACTAGATTTACAACTTTCACTTCCAACAAAGTCGAACACTAAACAAACCTGCTGCTAACATATGCAATAAAAAAATATGAAGAGAGAGGGAGAGAAATTATGTTCTGCATAACTCAAAGGTTGAATAGAGGTGCTTCATATTTCAGAGACATGGTTGGCATCAAAATCTGGAGATCTTTTAACAGGCTCCGGTGTCTCGCTATCAAGATCAATACTATTACGACGAATAAAATCAGATTGAACATTTTCATCAGCAACAATAGTGACATTATCTTCTACTACTACACCATTAGTATTTGTTGCTGTTGAAGTTAGGCAGCTAGGTTCTCCTTCTATTGTTAACTTGGAAATATATAGGGAGAAAATAAACCAGGGGTAAACGGAGGGCTGCCCCTCGCAAAGCTGGTCAAATCCTAGACCTAGCTAGGTGGCAGCTATGTGTGCAGAACAGTCACATTTTGTCAGTGCTTTTGGCCGTTTCTGAGGGGTAAAACCCCTGTCACGCAGGCTTTTCAGCATTCTGCCATGCCTTGTCAAGTGAACCGGACAGTATGAGTAGAGATTCCCTGCTTTATGCAGAAAGCGAGGGGCTGCCCTGTGTAATTTCCGTCGGTTATGCTTGCATTTTGAATTCCAAGTTTGGCGCTTTTTTTTTTTAAAGCCAAGGGTTGTGTCTTTTTGCGAGGGGCAAAGCCCTGTCTAACATGTAAGTGGTCCCAGCCTTCCCCAATGTCGTTTTGCCAGGGGTTTCCTTGGCTTGGTCCCTGGGAATTTTGTCAGGGGTTCATGTCCCTGTCAAGAATTCCTGGCAAATGAACATATTTCTTGTAGTGAAATATTTTATGACTTAAAGGACCAATTTGTAAAAAAAACTTAAAGGGCCCACTAACTTGAATATCATCATGAACTTAAGAGTTTGTGTTTGGATGTGGCAATGTTTTGAGGTATGTTAATATTTTGAGGGATTCAAAATACTTTTCGATGAATTTCCATGTTGGATAATAATATGGAGAATTTTCAAAATGATGGAAATTTATGAAAGATTTTGTTCAAGTTAATTTAGAGACTTCAAATGACACCTAAAAGCTAAGAATTCAAATTTTCTTTAATTCTTATTAAATTTTTACAATTTTGCATTTTGGTCCTCAAATTCTTCCAAAATTTCAAATGACCCAATATTAAATTTACAAAAATTACAATTGACCCTATATTTTTAGAAATACAAATTACCCCTCAATGTTATTCAAAATTATAAAAGACCCCTCAAATTTTGAAATTTACAAATTGACCCCTAATTTCAATTTCAAAGTTGCCCAAAAGAAATAACAATTTATAAAAGTTGGCCCAAAAATGATGACAATGAAATTTTGATTTACTTATCCAAAAAAGAATATTTAGAAAGAAGTCATTTAATGACTCATTTAAATTGACTTAGAATTCTAAATTCTTCAAAATTTCTTAATTACCTCATCCAAACACATTCTAAAGGACCGCATATAGTATTTGACCTAATTTTTTAAACACAAACTAGATGTATGAAACCAAAATAATAAAGAATGGGAGATTGAAAAAAAAAAAAGTTTTGATCCCCTATTTTAAAATCCAACTTTTTTGGTCCTTCAGTTTTGAGTTTTCTTCATTTTTGGTCTCTCTCCATTTAAAGTTAATTTTGCTTATGCGGCGTACCTAGATGGAAAATTTTATTATTCATGTCATTACTATTTTTTTAATTAAATAAGAAACATTTTAAAACTAGAAACAATTCATTCAATCTTTTAAAAAACAATAAACATACAATTAGCCTAAAAATTTCACAGGTGTTCATCATTGTTGCTGTTCATCTATCCATCATCATCTTCATAAATAAACACAAGATTATTCAAAATCACCCTCATCAACATGAATAAACTCAAACAAATCATAATCATTTTCAACAAACCCAAAACATCTTCAAAAATCAAAATCCCTAAAATCTCAATATACCCTACATTTTCTTGAATAAACCTAAACCAAATTACCCAATTTTTTTTTCTTTTTTCTATGTTGAAACTGAACGAGCAGTTGATTGGCTGAAATGCGGCGGTAACAGGATTCGGTATCGTGGTTCAACACATGTACAACTTCACCTACCTTCATTGCAATTTCAATTTCCTCTAATTCTTTTTCCTTTTTTTTCTTGTCAGTAATTATAAAATAATTTGGGAAAAGGGAAATTTGGTGAAGAAAAAGAGAGAGGGAAGAGTGATGAATGAATGAACAAGTGACACAGCAAGTGAGGGTTTGGTTCTTTTTTTGTAGACTTGTCTTGGGGAATTTGGACAAATTTGGTTTAGATTCATTCAATAAATTTTTTAGTGCATATTGAGAATTTAAGGATTTTGATTTTTTGAAGATGTTTTAGGTTTTTTGAAAATGATTGTGATTTGTTTGAGTTTATTCATGTTGATGAGGGTGTTTTTGAATAATCTTGTGTTTATTTATGAAGATGATGATGGACAGGATGAACAACAACAATGAAGATGATGAAAACAATGAAATTTTAAGTTAATTGAATGTTTATTATTTTTTAAAGATTAAATGAATTGTTTCTAGTTTAAAATTGTTTAATTTTGAATTAAGAAAATAGCAATGACATGTATAATAAAATTGTCCATCTAGACGCTCCACATAAGCAAATTTAACTTCAAAATGGGGTGGAGGACCAAAAATGAAGAAAACTTAAACTTGGGGGACCAAAAAATTGGATTTTAAAGTAGGGGGGATCAAAACTTCATATTTTTAAAAATAGGGGGATCAAAAATGCATTTAAGCAAAAAAAAATACATATAAGAAGAATGGCAAAAATAGAGATCGAGTTGAGAACAGAAAATGAATATATTCCTTATTCTTAAGAGCAAAACTTTGCTTATCGGTGGATCCTTTCCCTTAACATGTACCTTTTAAGTGAGAAAAACACAAGAAAATGGGTGTTTGAATTATGTTTGTCGCCTTTTGAAACTCTTCAAAGAACACATATAGCAGCGGAAAATTAAAGAGATAAGGGATAGAAATGACACATAGAGTTTATCCTGATTCATCCCACAACTCAAACTTATTTCTAGTTCCGCTTGCACTTTAAAAAAAAAAATCATTGTAATCAAATACTGATTACAACAATCAACACTATGACAACCTTTTTTTTCAGATTTCTTCAAGACTAAAAAAAAAGCATCTTCTCATTGTTGAGGAAGGAGAATAATCATTTAAACCCTGAGAAAATTTAGGAAAATAATTATATTAAGACAAATAAACAATATATAAGAAAATAAATAAAGATTGATGAGTATGTGTAGAAACCCTTATCCTCCATTAAGATATCTCACTATCAAAGAGAATATGAAAATAAAAATAGAGAAAGAAAAATGAAAGAAGATGGTTGTTACCTTAAGGAAGAAGTTGAGATGAATTTTGAAGAAGAAAAGTTCTAGGTATGATTTATTTGAGGAAGAATATGAGATAATTATTGAAGAAGGGAGTGGATGAGAGGAGCCAGAGAGTAAAAAAAGAAGAAAGGGATGAGATTTGAGAGAAACCAATTTTTTTGGGTGTTGGTAAGATGTAGAAGAAAGATTTGGAAAAGATTTGATACATATTTTTTGGTTGTCTCAAGAAACAATTAATCTACTTTCATTTTAACATATGTACGTGTGACAATGTGTTATTTTGAATCATTGAGATTCTTGATTTTTTTTTCTATAGGTCTTGTCATTGTGCCTGAAAATCAAATATAAATTCAGATGACACTATAAATATATCAATATAAAAATGACCCAAAATTTTAGAACACCAACCATTCTTGAACAATACAAAATCCTATAACACCAAAAAGATTCATGATAAAAAAATTCAATATAAATGAAATATCAACATAAAAACCATCTAAAATATTTAACCACCATTTTTTGACAAAATAAAACACAATAAACCCATAATACCACAGAGATTCAAGATATAATATGCAAATAAACTATATATCAACATAAAAAAAGCATCTAAAAAACTATACTGCCATTTTTTAACAACAAAAAACACTAAAATCACATAACACCAAATTTAATGCATTATAAATTTGCTTTGATGCTTTCTTCTAACATGCAGTGACAAACATAGATGGCAAAAACGATTTAGAGACAACAATACTATATTCAAACAATACATGAAGTAAAGATGATACCAAAATGACACAAAACAACATACCTCAAAGAAAAGATAGGCTCTTTCGGACCAGTTTCTTGCACACAAAAAAAGACCAAGAAATGTGAAGAAAACAAATGGTGATTTGAATGAAAATTTTAGAAGAGATAAAGAGTAGGAGAGAGTTTCATATTCCTACTTGAGTATGAGTATGAAAGAGAAAGAAGCTTACCATGGGAAAATGAAATGAGAGAAAGAACTTGTGATAGAGTTTGGTCTAATGACCGGAAGGTTGGGCCGTATCAGAGACCATGTCGTATCTGTCATGGGCAGTGGTGTAGTGGAGAGTGGAACTGCTGAGTGGGAGAGTTTGGAAGCAATTTTGCATGAGGTTCATGGAGGACGGGTTTATCGCCGTAGGCGTGGTAGGGGTGGCAGGGGTCCTAAGGCTGCCCAGTAGTTTTATCGTTTTGTTGTAGTATTTTGAACAAATGTCATTCTTTTAATTTTATGTTTGAATATTTGGTTGTAACCTACGGATAATTTGTGTTTAATTCGTACAATCTATGTTTAATTTGTGTTGTTTCTTACCGTCTCCGTTAAAGTATTTTCTTACAATTTCACGAATGCATGTTTAAGTCTCAATTTCTTACCATATGGATGTATCAGCCAAACAAAGGTGAATTTGTTTCTGTGCTAATAACTTTCGGATTATACAATTTGAACGGTTTTATCACAGTTCGGATTGTATAATCCGAAATATGTGTTTTTTGTACACCGCAATTTGCTTCGTCTCAGGTGTTTGACACTTTTTGGTAAAGCGATTATTTAAGGGGTTCAGTTATCTTTTGAATGATGTTTTTGAGAACTGCACAAACAAGCAGATCGAGGTTGTCTTCCAGTTTTATCTTTTTTTGGATTCTATAATCTGAATAGCTGTCGATATAGAACCGAATAAGTATTTGGGAAAAAAATAAGGCGTGCAAAAAAGTCATAAGGTGGAAAAAGTAATAGTCAATTTTTAATCATCATGTTCTTTCTTTTTCCACTCAGGACTGTTGGCTCCAGAATAGAAATCAACATCTTGTTATGTGTAGTTTCCTTCAACCTTTTCCACTTACCTTTTTTGCCATTATCATTCATATGCAAGGCGCACCTGTACTCCTCATAGACACCCATAGCATGAATAGGACCTCTTACAGAAGTACAGCTTCTCATATTGATACCTTGCTTTCTCTTTCCTTCACGATTGCTGTAGCATATTTATTTTCGGTTCTACTTTACCAACAAAATTGAGGCAGCTTGAAAAAAATCCAAAGAACGTTTCTTTCTTTCAGAAACAAGATCTTTTCTCAAATTAATTTTTTAAAATCGGTGAGGAATGATGAATTGTATAAAGACATAAAATAAATTTACACATCATCATGTTCTTCTACGAGTCCTTTTTAAAAGCGACCATACTAGGGCACCTCATTAACATATATATATATATATATATATAGAATCTTTACAAAATAAATGACAAATACAACAAATCTCCCCGTCCCAAATAAAGCAAAATGGTCAACAAAAAATTTGGCAAAATTTGTACCAATACTCAACATTGACTATTTTTGCTTATATTTTGGGACGGAGTAGTACCAAATTTTTCAGTTTACACACAAATTTAAAAAAAAAAATCTATCCGCAGAAAAAATAAATAAATATGAAGCAGGACTACTGCCTAGCCATCGTTTTACATCACTACGTATATATAATAAAATCGAAGATATGCATAAACCAGTGATACACAAGATTCTTTTTCCATATGCATACGAGTCTTTTTCTGTTTGTTCTCATTTCCAGGAGAATGACACAAACAACAAAATGAACCTTAATGACAAAACCACAGTGGAATTTGAATTTTCTTCGATTGAGATTTCAAGCAATCATGCCTTTTTTGATCAAAGTCGGATCAACAAATATAATTTTAAGGTAATACTTGGTGTACACCTCAAGTAGACCCACGTTCCCACGTGAAGTGTAGAATGAGTAGATGGAGTATTCATCAAACATTACCTGTATTTTTAAGCTTGAGACATCAATTTCATTGACGTCAACTTGAATTAAAATGAAGGTCGTCGGATCTATGATACAATAGCTCCAGTCTGCTAACTCGCGCTATGAATTCCAAATTATTTAATCATCATATGGTTCTAAAATACTTGTTTATATGTACTATTCCTTCTCCTCCATGGACTAGAGAAAAACATGATATAATAAAAATATTATTTACGAGGTTTTGTAGTAGTATTATTATTAGCACTGGTTAGAGTTCCATTTCCTCCTTTGATAATATTTTGAACAAGAACTTCACCCATACTTTCACCAATACCTTCAACAAACCCACCAATAAATTCAATCACAACTTGAGAAGCAACTTTAGCAGCAGCAGAAAGAACACTTGGTTTTTCAGGAAGCCTAATACCATTAGCTTGAAGACCATTAACTTTATTCTTAGCACAAAATGCATGAAGGTTGTAGTTACACACCGTGCACCGATACACTTTCCCCGACCTTCGTTTCTTGCACTCGTTGCAAACGATCGTGTTGGAAAGATCGGTGTTTGTTGCGGCCCCAGTGGTGGTTGGTGAATGTGTAAGTTTGAGAGTGTGTGGATGATTTGGGAATTCAATTTCTGTGTTGAGCATGGCACAACATGGATGCATTTGGAAAGCGCATGCAGTGCATAGGAATGTATAGCCTTTTGTTGGTTTGCCACAAACGTCGCATTTTGATTTAGTCATTCCACTTTTCACTGAAATATATGAGAATGAAATCAAAAACCATATGACATGTTAAAGAGGTAGGAATGTACTATTTGATCGCTAATTTTTTTTTTCAAGGGAATTTGATCTCTAAATTTATAAGATAAACAATTAGCTTTTGAAATTATTTAAATAATTGTCAATCAATTTAATCAATCTATCAAGTAGTTCCGATAAATATGGAAAACCCAAATAAATTTCATGAAACAATATTCAAATTTTGCATGTACTAAATGTGTCAATTGAAACACTTCTTACATGTTAGAGCATCCACATCAGTGGATATATGTTTCACCTATATATTTATTTAACCACCGAACTAAAATTAAGTATACCTCCAGTCTAGATTAATTATGAATTTTGGTTTTATATAAAATGATGCCTATGTAAACATTATTTTTCTCTTCTCATGTTTCTGAGGACCACTTAATAAATAGTATTAAAATAAATAAATTTTGTTGAAATTTAATGATGTAGAGTTATTTGTGAGACATATTTTATAATTTTTTTTGAAGGTGTTGGATCAAGATTAGTGTTAATTAAATATTAAAATAAAAAAAATTATAAATGAGTACATATGTGTACAAACAACACCCACTTAGACCATCCTTAATGGATCGGATCTTTCATAAAAAGTATGGGTATCATTTAGGTACCTCCGTTGGCCTCCATTGGAGAGAAAAAGTAAGTGTTATGCTTATATATAGGGTAAAGGTGTTATTTATATTAAGCACACATTCTCTTTGATATTAAGCACAAATTTTTTTTTGCGAGACCCATTTAAGTACCTAACTATGAAGGAGCTCCATTGCAGATGTTTAGCCCTCAAAATAGAAGCTCAATTGTTGATGTTCTTAGGTATTAAGAGTGACTGAATTAATTGACAAAGTTCAATTTTAAAGACTAATATGTCTTTTTGTAAATTTAAAAGGCAAAATTGCATTCTCCCTATAATTTTGAGTTTAAAAAGGATGATTCAACATGTTTAAATCTAGGTAATGATATGTGTACATATTTAATTCTTCAACACTCATTCAATACTTTATTTTCTTCTCATCTCTATCTTCCTATCATATCATCGATATATCATATCTATTGCATCACTCTATCTATTTCTATCATTCATTGTGTATAAGGGGTGTATGGTACCCATCTTTTTCCTTAAATCTATTGCAAGTAATTAATGAAATAAATATTTTTTTTGCTTCGAATGGTGTAATTATATACTGAGGTGATAGCTATAGCCCATTAATTGTTGTGATCAAGGTATGTACTATAAGTTCATGCGGAGCTGGCGCGTTAGAGGCTGTAGCAGGGTGTGAAACTCTTCATAGTTTTGAGTAATGTTGTTGTAGGTATATTGAATATTGGGTGGGGGGGTGTTTTGCAACCCTTCATATATGTTGGATAGTTCATTTTCCTAAATTGTTGGTTGATTTCGGATTTTTTAAGTTGCAAGGGTTAGAGACTTAGAGTAGCCATGCTTATTTGCTAATTTTAAATAATTTTTATTACATTCTTATTTGCTTATAAAAAATATAATAAATATTTATTTTGATTCGCTCAAAAAGTTAGTTCAAGCTCCACCACTCTTTAGTTCAACCATAAAATCTTCCGTTCTATTTATTATATTAGATTTTAAATTATCCATCTCATTTTTTTTATTATTCATTGGTGAAGATTTCATCAGATGAAATTGTGACATGGGAGGATATATTCTCATATTTTAATTCTTTCAATTTTTTCTGACTTAATTCATTCTTTCAAACTCTGAATGATTGACTCAATTAGTTTTTTTTTTTGAAAGAACTCCATATTAGTTAAAATTAGTGTAAAGGTTAGAATTTGAAGTAATCTATGTTTTAAGAATATGCCAGTATGCGTCAAAAGAAATGCCAATATCCTATGCAAAAAATGTAAATAAATGAAAAATATTGGATTTACAAAAAATAAATTTGAGGAAAGCTAAAGCCTATTTCAAGACCGCTCATTCGACGTCTACCAATTACTCATACACATCTAAAACACTTCATCTATAGTTAATTATTGTTTGGATTCTTTTTAAATTGGTTAATCCGATTTAAATTAATCTATTTAAAAAGTGATTTAACTAATTTAGAAAGTGTTGAATAGTAGTTAACTACCGTTTAGGAGCGAACGACAGTTAACTGCCATTTGATAGGTGTCTGTGAGCAATTGCTAAGTGTCTAAAAAGTAAGTTATAAAAAAATGTATCATAGACATCTACAACTTGTAATAATTTTAAATATAAATACGAATTTGTACTTCATTTAATCATTATATTAAAATTCTGTCACAGAAAAAAAATCATTATATTTAAACTGTAATCTTTTGTTAATAACAAAGTTATAAACCATATAATCAAATAATTCAACTATTAATTGGTAAATTTAGGGAGAGAGTTGGTACCTGGTTTGGAATAGAACAACATTGCATGTTGGGAATGGAAAGGATGAGCCTCAAGGGCAGGAGGAGCTAAAGCACAAAAGTCATGAAGTTGATAATTACATTGTTGACAAACAAATCTCTTGCCAGAGCCATATTCTTTACAGCCTACACAAATAAAGAGGTCAGGAAGGTCCACCATTGAGAGAGGGTGTTGTGGATGACTGAAATGAATTATTTCTTCTCCAAATATGAGTTGTGGAGAGGTAGGAAATTCAATTGGAGGAGGTGATTTTTTTGTGACTATAGTTGTGACTTTGGAATAATATTGATCATCATGACTTGGAGCTGTGATTTGGTATTCCTTAGTTGGTGATTTTTCTAGTAGGAAGGTGTTTGTTTTCTTCTCTACCTGTTTATGTTTCCTCATCATTATTACGATCACTTATTTGATCACACACCTATTGCTATTTTTAGCTCTATTTCTTTGGTGCATGTAGCTAATGGCTAGACATTGTGGAGAATATATAATGCTACAAAAGCCACACACTGTTTATATTTTTTAAATTACACCCTGTGAAATTAGAAAGAAAAAAAAAAGATGCTATGCATTAAGGCATCTTGCATGTGCATGCGACACAAAGGATACCAACTTTTTCAACATTACTCTTTTTACGAGTCATTCTTGTATTAGCGTTTCCCAATCGCAATTATAGTCGTGACAGTATGGTTTTTCATGTCTGCACTATTGTATCACGCAATTGAAATTCGAATATTGAAAGCTCACAATAAAATAATTTGAAGATTGAGAGTTTATAGGAAAAATAAAATCATCTATTTAAAAGTTTGAACATTCATACATAAAAGAAAAATAAGTTACGAGATCATTATCTAAAATTATATTAAAAGATCACCGGGTTTAATCTTACCTTATTTTTAGTATATTTAGAAAGTTTATTTGGTTGTGTAAGAATAGAAAGAAAGAAAAAAACTATTGCTAAGAATTATATTCTTTGTTCACGATGCTTTGTGTTGGTGCCACCTTGTTGTGTCCTGAAATATTTTCTCTCTCCATTTGCCTTGTGGAGGACCTGTCCAACTAATCCTTATGGATTATCAAATGATCTGTCACATCTTTTATTTTGATTTGATTTGATTTATTTCACATACTAAAATTGGTATCTTATCTTAATAAACTAATTAATAAAGAAAAATTAATAACTTTACGGATAATCTATCATATATTTAGTTTCCCTCTTTTCCATTGAATTTTTTCTTGATCAATGATCTTCTATTTATTTTCAATGCTTTATTAAAAATAAAGAGAATCCAATTATAGATTTCTTTATTTTTTCCTCAATTTCTTCTCATCCCCACCCATCGATCTAAAGAGAAGAAACAATGGCATGTGAGGGTATGTAATTATATAGGAGGCTACTTTCACGTAACATTGCGATAATTATATATATTTTTTTAAGGATTGCGACAATTATATAAAAACTAATTAGATTGTTAATATTGTAGAATGTTTATAGATATTAAATGAAAATTATGAGTATTACTATTAATGTAATGTTTCTATTAAATATTTTTTCTTATATATACATAAATTTGTTAAATAATTGAGTCACACCAATTATGAATTTTATTTGCTTATATATGCTAAAACAAATTTTTATGTAGATATATGAGAAAATTGATATGATAAAATTTTGAAAACTCATGACTATTTTCAAATCAAAATTAATATAGTGTTTCTATTAAATAACTTTTTATTTTATATGCAAAAAACTATTCAATATTTGCACCGCACACGTTGCAGATTTTATGTAATTATATCTGCATAAACAAATTTTTATATACATATATGAGAAAGTCAATATGATAAAAAATTTTAAACTCGTGACTATTTTCAAAAAATCAACATTAATGTAGTGTGTCTATTAAATATATTTTTATGTTATATTTAAAACACCGTTAAATATTTAAACGACACTCGTTCAAGATTTTGATAACTCATGACTATTTTCAAAATCAAAATTAATGTTGTGTTTCAATTAAATAACTTTTTATTTTATATGCAAAAGATTGTTCAATGTTTGCACTTCACCCGTTGTAGATTTTATTATGTACTTATATCTGCATATCTGCATAAACAAATTTTTATATACATATATGAGAAAATCGATATGATAAAATTTTGATAACTCATGACTATTTTCAAAATCAAAATCATTGTTGTGTTTCTATTAAACAACTTTTTATTTTATATGCAAAAGACTGTTCAATGTTTGCACCACACCCGTTGCAGATTTTATGTACTTATATCTTTATAAACAAATTTTTATATACATATATGAGAAAGCCAATATGATGGAAATTCATGACTATTTTGAAAATATCAACATTAATGTAGCATGTCTATTAAATAAATATTTATTTTATATTTAAAAAACTGTTAAATATTTAAACCGTTAAAATGATAATTATGCACATAAAATTAAGGAGATCATGAGTTTTAATAAAGATGATTATGAAACTTGGTTGGACTTCAATTTTTATATATTGTTAGTAGATTTATATATTGTTAGTAGATATGACCATTATCCGTAACTTTTTTTTTTAAAATAAATAAATTTGTTCTATAGTTATCCGTGGAAATTGGTTACACTTATTATAACCATTATCCATAATTAATTTTTTTTAAAATAAATAAATTAAATTTTACAAAATGACTATTATGCACGTAAAATTAAGGAGACCATGAGTTTTAATAAGGATGATTATGAAATTTTGCTGGACTTCAATTTTTATATATTGTTAGTAGACAAAATAACACACCTAATTTTACATGTACACATATTTACTTTCATATAGTTTATGGGGTTTGAATACACTCTCGAAAACGTGAGTTATTTTATTTTATTTTATTTTAGCAAGAGTTTTTTTTGTTACAAAAGGGAAAACATGAGTTATTTTTGGTGTGAGGGCAAGGACAACTTGCTTCAATTATCTATTTATCTATATTTATATATAAAAGGAATATTTAGTTTATGTGTGATACTTTTTCTTCCAATTATATCTTTCATTTTAACTATTTTATTTACAATTTTATAATTTTTAAAATATTATTTAAATATTTAATTGAAAAAACAGTTTAATTTCATTGTAACGGGGAGAATCTCATGCAATAGGAATGACATCGATTAGTATAAAGGGAGTTAATTTTCATCTTATTTGTCAAAATTATTGGATATAGCAAAAAAAAAATAGATATACCAAAAAAACTATAAAGATAAAATAGATATAGCATTAAACACGAGGCAGACATATATAGGTTAGTTCTCTTCCTTCCACTAGATTGATCATAAAAGAAATAAGTGTGGTTGAAACAAACCGTTATGTTACATGGAAAGCCATCTTGAGAATTATTTAATAAGATACCTTACCACCAAAGATTTCTTCTTCTAAGTTGAGTTAGATGATATAATTGAGATACCTTACCACCAAAGTCAGAATTTTCTGAGGAGAAATAGAATGGGCCATTTGCTTTGGGATAAAATTAAGAAACCTTTTTGGTTAACCAAACTTGTCAGCAGATTCATAAAAAATTTGTAGATTTGTATTCTAAAGAAATTATTATTATACTTGTTTTGAGTTGGAAAGCATATATTGGACGAAAAATGTTTTTATTTGATGCCTCTTTTTCAATCACTTGACTAAGTGTCATTGAAAGTGATTCCCAATTATTAATTGTGTGTTGTAAGTGATTCCCTTATACATATACCATTCGTATTTTTAGCTTTATCCCATTTTGCCTTCAAGTAATGCACAAACCACAATGCACAAAGGAAAAAAAAGATGCATATTCTCTATCTTTAAGACATTTAGCACCTCTTAAAACTTTTGCAACATATTTTGTTTGGTGAAAATTCCACCATGCAAATAGTTTAATTTCATTATGTAATTATGTTGTCACTTTAGTTGAATATAGTGAAGACTTATAACCACACAAATAAATAAAGGGGACGAAAACGGGTGACCTAATGGAGTTAGTATCCTCTCTATTTTTTTATTATTTCCATTTTTTCAATTACTATAGTTTTAGAAGTATAAACACAATAATGTAACATTAAATCTTTCAACAAAAAAAAAAGGTAACATTGAATGAGTCTAAACATTGTTTATACAGTCTAAAATATTCAACAATTGTAATAATAGAGAGATACCAGTAAAGGAAGAGAAAATAAAGAGAATCCTAACTTGACCCATATTTCTTCTTTACCAGAAAAAAGTTTAGTAGAATTTTCAACGTTTGAATTGTGGTAACAAAATGCTTGCCACTGCTAATAAATTCAAAGTATATAAAGTACATTTGTTGAATAAAGACGTGCAAGAAAATGCATGTTGAAGGAGCAGGTAGATACTACCTCCTTTATCTTGCCTAACCTAGATTCGTCTACCTTATCCCACCAGTTAATTATTACAAACATGTCAAATTTCTTTTACAATTTGTAGTTGATTTTTATGTTTTAATGATTTTGAGACATGAGTATAAATCATAGAATCAGTTGTGCTACACTGAACGACTTTTCACTATATGATATATATGGGCATCACTAAATATGTATGACCAACTAAATTTCAAAGTTGATATATAGATAAAAAAAATTGAAACAGAATGTGATATGCAAATAAGTAAAATTACAAAATTTACATCATTAATGTAGTAGGGGTTGTTTACTTTCTAAAAACAAACTCGATTTTTCATTTTCTAAAATTTTTGTTTATTTTTAATTGCTAATAAAAAGATGAAAGAATCATATAGTGAGCAATTGTGATAGAGAGACGATAAAAGAAAAGTTGGGAAGAATGCATTTCAAAAAATAATGAGAACAAAACATTTTTAAAATTTTGAAATATGTTATGCCTGTCTTATAAAATTGTAAAAGACAATGGTGAAGGATATTTTGGATCTTTATATTTTAGGTTTATCAGTTCAAAGATGAAATGAAAGCAGAACACAAAGTAAAACAGGGCCTCAAGTGTTCTTTTTACTCTAAATGACAATATGATAAGTGAATTTTGATAGCTCAACTCAATAGACTAATACTTACTCCCCCTTAACTTCTGCACTATAACCTAACTCCCCTTAAATATACAAAAATCATTTTCTTGTCATGTTTTGAATAGAAAAAAAAAATAGTGCACCTAAATACTGCATATAAGTATTGTCCTAAATAAGAATGACATAACCCAACTTGAGCATTTATTTATGTGAAGTGTGACTCAAGTAAGATAGTCTGAAGGACTTTAAGCCCTCCAAAAAAAAAGGTCACAATCACAAACTTCAGCTTAGGCTCCAAACAAAAAGCATGCCTAAAACTATTATATTTTGTGGATTTGTTTCCTCACGCTATTCATCTCTTGTGCACACTTTATTTTGGCAGTTTTACTTTCGTTTGAATTTTATAATCTGAAGCGTATTTTACGTTTTTCGGATTATAAAATATAAACTGTATTTGATCCAATTTAGTACAGATTCGATTTATTAGTTCAACAGGAATTATTAAAATGACATAATACAAAATGACATAATTTTTTTGTTTGGCACCTAAAACTAAATTTGTAGCACAAGAAGACGGAGGAAGAAGATGGAGACATAAGATGATGGAGCATGAGAAGGTGGAAACTTATCAGAACAATCTCATATTCAAACTGATCTTAAATACAAATTGATATGGGACATCCCACTTTGACCATTTATAGTAACCCAACAAAATAACGTGAAGGTCTGTGTTGGCCATCGTATTATCTCCAAAAATACCGCAAAGTAGTTTTGGCGATAATATGAATGGACAATAGTGAAACCATGACATCATAACCGCCCCCAACTTGAAAATAAGAAACAAAACGGAATAAGAAAAGAAGTTGAACTTTAGAATGAAAAATATGGAAGAAAGAAGGGCGCTATTTATAGCCAAAGGGTCACCTAGACTATAGCTACGGTCAATAGAAACGTGTAAAACAAATTCTTGACCAAAAATTTGCTAATCATGCCAAAAACCGTCCAAACCTTGCTAGTAACGACATCATCCATGTTCTGGGTATGTTTTAGATTATATAATCCGAAAACAAAATTAGACTGATTCGGATTATATAATCTAAAACGTGTCCAGACTGTGTAAAAACTTGTGCATTGAATGGTTTAACACATTTTGGATTATGTAATGTGAATTAGTCACATACATAATTTCTCTATGGTCCACATTGCACCGACAATTTATGTGGTCCTCAACGCACGTAACATTCTATCAATTGGCGTGTTTGGTTCACTTGTAAACTACACCACAGAACCATGAACACTTACCCAATAGATATGAACACTAATCTATATGCAGTGTACTATAACAGAGGGAAACCCAATATAGTTAGTGTATGTGTTAATGTTACAATGTCTTGCTTGAAGGATCAGCTGGATCAAATTAATGATTGTTTCAACCACAATGACATAAGAAGGATGGATAGTGTTGAGTATCGTCATACGTCGATGGACTCAAGCACACTCGGTTCACCCAGATGAAGCTCGAAAACGACGACGTAGGAGCCATGTTCTCTATATTTGATAAGTACAGGGCTTGCATTGATAGACTCGATAAAGAATTTAGTTTGGTCGATTCATGATCTTGCTTGTGTTTAATTATGTCATTGCAATAATTATCGTTGTTGTTTTACTTCGTTACATTATGTTGTTAAAATTGTTGTGGTTAAATTATTGTGGTTAAATTATGTTGGGGTTAAATTATGGTAGATTTTTCTCTTTTTTGCGTTCTGAACACTTTCAGATTATATAATCCGAAATATCCATAAACCATTTCGGATAATATAATTCGAACGGGGACAAAACAAGGATTCTAGAGGGCGCGAGAGATGGATAGGGGAAACAATTTTTCTATATTTTACCTCTGATATGTGGATCAACTTTACCCGCTCATAAATACTTTGAAAGTACACATCCGAAAAGAATGAAAAAGGTAAGAAAAAAACTCTTGTCTTTCCATCCAAAAATTTATTTCCATAATTATGTGTGGTCTTAAGAACGTGGGTAAATTTGGACCACTTAGACCATTCATAATGACAAGGTCTTACTCCATAAGACTTGGTACCTATTTTGTATCACCTTTATGGGAAAACAATTTGAGTACCTAATGAGTTTGGGGGTCTCAATAAGTATCTCATTTACTTGCGGTAAAAACAAAACGATATAGAGATGACTAGGATAGAGTTGGTAAATATTATTAAAAACAAGGGCCATATCAGGATAAAGGCTTTAAGCATGACCTCGTTTAAGTTTGCGATCTGTGATAGAGATGTAACGTACATTAAGAAATAAGACAGTTGGTTTGCATGGACCTTTTCATCATTTGATTGATTGCGAAAAAGAATAAAAAAAACACTAAATTAACGCTTGCTGAAATGTATGTCAAGTGAGAGAAGAGATAATGTTTCACTTGTGAGGGGTGAAATTCTCATCATCATTGATTCATTGTCTAGACTGGGAAACCCTAAATTTAAAGTGTTTCTTCCGTTAATGTTAAAACATGATAACCGCTCCTCCTCCTCCTCCTCCTCCTCCTCCTCCTCCTCCTCCTCCTCCTCCTCCTCCTCTTCTTCTTCTTCTTCTTCTTCTTCTTCTTCTTCTTCTTCTTCTTCTTCTTCTTCTTCTTCTTCTTCTTCTTCTTCTTCTTCTTCTGTCAATTTCTTCACGGGTCTTTTGTCAATTTCTTCAAGTCTATTAGATTTTAGATGGAAAAACACGAGGTTGTGGATGCCTACAAACAATGAGTCGTACCTAGAAAACACCAAAACATGGTCGTTGTAGTTAAGCTCTCCCAATTCCAGTTGTGCATATACAATTAGTGTTGCCTCAAAGCCTTCCATGGCACCACATTTGCAACAAAGAACATACAAGGGCCATTTTGAATGACTAATGAAGCCTTCTGGACTAACAAACTGGCCAACCACATTTCAACAACTTATGACTCAAGTATTATAATGATCACTCAAGAAGTGTGTGTAAATGAATTCTTTGATATTGTTGAAAGTTTCATATAGGTGGAAGAGATTTCAGTTTATAAGCGGGTTTTGTATGGTTAAGTTGGTCCGACCTAAACGTTGAGATGATATTTTAGCCCATTTAATATCTATTAGGACACCCACTATCAGGTCACTCGGATCACACCCCACGTGCCTAGTCATTGGCGTGAGGGGAGTGAGTTGAGAGTTTTACATTGAATAAAATATGACCAGAAAATGTGTTTATCTAAGTGAGAGTCATCATTCACCGTATAAGTCAACATGTGTTTATATCATTAGTGTAAAACTTGTGCAGCATGCACAAATTCAAAGGTTACCTGCAGCTACAGGTTTGTAACCTGCTATTAATAAATACATTAAATTAATCAAACATTTTTTAATGCAAAATATTGGTTTTTTTGTTTTTGCTGGATGTACCCCCTTTAACTCAAACACTAGCAATAGTAAAAACATCTGTAACATCAGTATCCGAATTAAAATCTTTTTTTCCGTGCTCTTCATCTCCAACAAGAAGCATCGTCCCATCCTTCAATTGAATCCCAAAAATTCAAACTCACTAGCAACTTTCAATTCATTTCTTATGCCAAATAGTATTTCATTTTTTTTGTTTTCACTAGATGCACCCCCCATATCTCAAACAATACGAGTAGAAATTGTAACGTTAAACAAGGCTTCATCGGTTTCCTACATTCTTGTTTCCGGTTTCCTTCGACCTGAAAACCAAGGTTGCCGCCCACAAAGTCAACGTCACGCGACGGCCGCAAATCCGTGCGACACCACTGAGTATGAAGTGTAGGGAGAGATCTGAGGTGGCGGCGAAGTTGTGTAGCGCCGACGGCGGAAGTAGAGTTTCTCCACAAAACATGATGGCAGAGGAAGGATGACTGCGGTGGCATTTTTCATTTTTCACTAATAGCTTTTCCTTTGTTTTTACTAATTCTGATTTCTTTGTGATTGTGTGTTAATGGTTGTTTTGAGAAGAATTTGTCTTTTGTTTAGGCTTAAGAATAAATCTATATAATAATATTTTTTTATGTTGGAATTTATGCCATGATTTTGTTGATGGATTTGATTTTCCATGTCTATGGTTCTTTAATGGTGTTTACAGAATTTTTCAAAAAAAAGGTGTGTACAGAAGAGTTTCACACGGCAAGTGTCACTGTAGAAGACCTTGTTAGGACCAAACTGCAACGGCTGGTTTGGCAGCAGTGGCGCACAGCCTTGTGTGGCTAGGCTGTCGCTGGTGTGACCCTTCATGGCACAACCCTTCTGCTTTGTGTAAATAAGAAAATTGAAGTGCTAGCCCAAAAAAAAAGCCCATTAGCAAGTTTTATTATAAACAAATCATAGGTGGGGACAATTTTTTTGTTGTAGACTAAATTACAAAAAGTTATTAAAAGGTAACCAAAAGAAGATCTGAACCCTCCAAATATAATAATATTAAATCGATGGCTAGGATTTGTTCACAAAGAAACTTGTGCATGGTGCACAAATTTACAATTTGTGCATGGTAAATGCCACCTCAATTGATTGGTTTGAAGATTTTAAAATCAAATATTTTTTGCAAAACTTTCAAATGCACATTTGGTGAGCAACAGGTCAAATAGTATACTACTGTCAACAACCACCCTGTCAAACAATGATTTAGTTGGTTCCCCTGGCAACATAGCATTGGCATCCCCCCGATTAACAATTTGGCAAAATTTACTGGTAGGATGGAGTCTACAGCAGCTACATTTATCCACACATGCTTGAATTACAAACTTCGGAGTGAGGAAACATAAGCAAGAGAAGGATTCATGTCCCAACGGTATCTGCATACCAAAGGCCATCATGATCGTTGACATGCATTTGCTTCAGGGTATTCTCCCCCGAAGCGGTTGAAGGTCTTCCTTCCTATCAGCTTCTGCTCACCATCAGACATATTCAAAAACTAGCTATCAAATCACTACAATTGTTGATTGTTCGCCACAGCTAGTTGTAGTCAAATTTTAACTAGTTATAAATCTCTTGGATCTTCTGTGTTCTGTACATAATTAGGAGGATACAAAATGGACAATCACCATAATGTTGTACAAAATTGGGTAAAACACAAACATATTCAATGAATTGAAGAGTATGTTAGATCTTTTAAATCGTGTGTGTGTAAAGATACCTCCTTCAATAGTTAGTTTAGCAAAATTGACTTTTCTTTTCAAATTTATATTGGCTAGAGTTGTCTATACATTAGTAGCATTATAGTCCAATTCTTATCGTTTACAGTAGCTAAGCTGAAAAAATAGCTAACCTGAAAAGAAAAAAAATAATCTTTCGTGTAGCGCATTTCAGCTGAATATCCAATTGATGCATGGGAAACTAACATTTGCAATGAGACCTTTAATCTTCTTGAACACTCTTCTCTGGTGAATCACTGGGCTTGAGGGTATCAAGGCTGAGAGAAATTTCACCCCAATAAGAACCCACTAATGAAAAAAGCATACGAATAATGGTAAACTAAAACAAGATTAAAATATAAGTATGAAAAAGCTGGAGTACATGGCCAACCTGCATTTCTGAGGAACCCTCCAGGATATAACTGACAATCTCTTTAAACTTGGAGGCAAGGTCAAATAATGTCTCCAATCCTGAAGCATAATTCTAAGATCGTGAAGCTTACTATCCATACCATAACAACAATTTGCATGCATTGTACAAACTTGATTTAAATCTCTACTTGGTTCACAAAGCCCACCAAAATAAGCTGTATCCAAGAATTTCATCTTCAGTCCGATATCAAAAATGAAAGGGTCAACCTTGATGAAATTGAGGACATCCTGATCGTGGTATCCGGGATAGGTGTCTTGTGAGGAGTACCAAAATTTGTAAAACTCTATTGACCTATTATTGGACCTGACAAAGTTGAACCCTCCATTGGGTCTGTTATGTACATCGTCAAAGAAACCTGTGAAATGATCACACGCTATCTGGAAATCTGCATCGTGGTGAAACCGTGGAAATGGGTCCCTAAACCACATGATATCGGCATCCTAGAAGAGAAATACAGAACAGGTTTCTAATTAAGACACCTTAGGAATGTACCAAGCTTTTTATATAGAGTTTTTAAGACACCTTAGGTATGTACCAAGCTTTTTATATAGATTTTTTATTTTCAGTTATTTGAAAAATGTTTTTATCTGAAAAAGAAAATAAACACTCAAGATACAATGATATTAAAAAAAAACATAGCTATAAATTTAATTGCAATGGAACTATTTACTGATCCATTTATCCTACCACTTGTGATTAGATTTAGATAAATTTAGAGGATATTTGCAAACTTCACATTTTTTGAAAATGTTCACAAGGTTCACAAACAAGACCTTAAGGACTACATAAATCAGTCTAAGTGAACATCAAGAGGTTAGTGATTGAAAATTGAAATACATACCGTGAACACAAAATTGTATCCCATCTCAAGAACTGAACGCAAGAAATCAATCCTTCTCCACATCATCTTCAAATAGAGAGGAGTCATAAAATATGCCTCTTCATGAAAATCATTACCTTCACTAACAAGCAAAAAGCAATAGGTGTGTATAGCCTGACAGCGTACAAATGCCTTCTGGTCCAATGCAATAATCACTAAATGATTCAAAAGCCTACGAGTACGAACTCCAATTCTAAAGCTCTCCAGGAAAAGATCAATGACTGAATTTGGTGCTGCCCATGCTTCGTTTAATGTGGTCAATATAACAGTTCTATCTTCCATGGCAGCCTCATTCAGAATCTTTTCAAGTGGATATTCATTCCTAGTCTGCAGAACAATCAGTTCCAAAAGAACAAAATATGTGAAAACTTCTCGTGTGGGTGAATTACACAAACAAACCACAATAACAATAAGAGCTGTCAGTTGGGGTCAGACTGTCCATTTTGGCAGACCTTCCCTAAATAGTAATTTTTCATCCCAACTTCAAACATGAAAAAGAGCCAAGAGGAAAAGTTCGGCCCAATAATTTCACTTGACCTAGCCAACTTTTCAAAAGCATGTTATGTTGTAGGGCTAGCCTAATCTTCTTTACAAAAGAACATGCCCCATGTTTGACTGGTTCTATTGTAGTGGAGGAGAGGGAATGGGATATAAAAGTGTCAATGATAATCAGAATCAATTTGAAATAATGTTTTTTGTCAGGCATGCGATGTTTATGAAACTAAGTTGAGCAAGAAAGGATTTAGTGTTGAAAAAAAAACAAGATTGAATTGACTATATTCACAAGACCAAAAAGTGACTTAATTATAGAAACTCGTTTGCATCTTGCAATATTCTGTCCACTTCCCATCATACTGACCAACAATACAACTAACTGACGAGAACTCAATATCAGGAAAACATAACTTAAAAATTGATGTATCTAAAAAAGATTCAAGTGATTTAAAATGTCTAGTCTTGCTCATATTTTGCAATGAAGAAATCAATATATTTCCAAAGCAGCAATCCTTTTTTTTTTAAAAAAAAAAAAAAACTCGTTATTAGGCCCAAGGACCGACTAATCCCAGCAATCTTTCTCAAGCAAACAATTAGTAAATAGCCATTTTGGTATTTGAGCGAGTCGATGTTGATATAGTGCTTGAGTGTATTAGAACTATAAAAACATAAGGTAAATATTTATTTCGGTCCCTGAATATGCGAAGCGCTTTCACAGTATCCCTTGAATGTATGAAAATTACAAAACCATACCTAAAATGTGTCCTTTGTTAGTCATTTTGGTCCTCAAATGTGTCTTTAGTTAGTTAGTTTAGTCGTCAAATGTGTTTTTCGTTGGCCAATTTAGTCCATAAAATTACTAACAAAAGAGACGCTTGGGATGTGTTTGTAAATTCGATACACTTGAGGACTAGAGTGATAATGTCTTTCACATACAAAACCAAAATGACTGTCTACCCTAAAAACATATCTAAATATGTCTTTTGTTAGTACTAGTAGTTAGCCAGTACGACCCTCGTATGTGTTTTTTGTAGTGTTATCAGTTGCGAATCGTAGAAAATAGCGGTTTGTTCAAATTCCGCTATGCAACAGTATTATAGTGCCTCTATAGCCTCTATTTTACAATATTCTATACTAATTAGTGTACCACAAGAACAATAATGATTTGCTCCAATTCCGCTATGCAATAGCACCATAACGCTGCTATTTAATAACACTGGTTTTTGGTTTGTTAGTTTGGTTCTGGGACGTCTTGCATTAATAAGTTTGGTCCACGAAATTACTAACAGAACACACACTCATGGATATTTTCATAATTTTGATACACTCATGACTAGAGTGACACTCACACATTTAGGGACCAAAATTACTACCGCTTACTCGGTGCATACAGAAAAGTTATTATTATCATTGACAACTAAAAAGTTGTCTGAAGCCGTATTGTTTTGGTTGTTCAAATATCACTTCTCAATAAACGAACAAAAAGAGGGAGAAGGACACTTCCTCTTTTTGAGAGTGAATTTCATCAACTATATGAAATTATACATCATATTATAAAATGATACTACAATCTAAATTCTATAGTACTGTGTAATCCAAAAAAAAAAAAAATCTATAGTATTGTTTCAATTGATCAGCTTCAATTTATCCACAACAGTTACTAAAATCAAATTAAGAAAATCTAATCAATACACATTGTAAATCACAATTTCAACAAAAAAAAAAATCGTAAAGCTTAACAGAAAACCGACGTAACTCACCGTGGCGGAATCGTTGGAAGCGGAGGGAAAAACGGTTGGAAAACGGAAGGAATAAGAGGAAGCGAAGTGAGAGTAATCAGCGTCTCTGAAGAGGAGTAAGGTGGAGAGAGAAACGGCGGCGAATAACAGCGCTGCGATGAGGATATGGTGGAGATGGAGGGAGGTGGATTCCGGCGACGACATGGAGGAGGCGGAGTTAGCGGGGGTGTGGAGGTGCGACGACGAAGAGGATCGTCGGCGATGAGATGGTAGCGTGCGCGGCGGGTGTGAGAGCGGCATTTGGCGTCGGCGGTGCGATCATGTTCGGTGGTGTCGTGAGTTTAAAAATGGAAAGTGAGTGAGTTATGAAGGCATGATGATTGTGATAGTAGGTAGATACACACATTAAGGAAGTGGGGCAAGAATTTACTACTTGCAAGTGTAGTTGGAGCTATGGAGGTGTAAAGTGGGATTTGACCTGACCATGTACTAGTATACTATGTGAGGATGTGGGTTCCACGGCTGTAATTGCAGTCGATCGTCCGATCGAAAATGAATAGTCGAGATTGAAATACTGTGAAACAGTCAATCTCGATTGTATAAATTAGAGTTGTTGGATTGCAAATCTACTAGTTAAGATCCCATACTGCATGAAGCAATTAAAGTAGGCGAGGATCCATATAAATAAGGGATAGTTCGTTGTTTAATTACTTTATAGGTATGTCTTCATTTATGGATTCTCATCTTTAACACTTGTTTAATTATGTTTCACCTAAAAAGGTTGTTTAATTAGGATCTAGATTGTGTTTGGTGCGATCACAATTGACACAATGAACACAATCTAAATCCTTTTTTTTAAGTAGCAATCCAAATCGTAAATGTGTCGGGCAAAAGATTTTATTATTTAAGAGAAATGCTGCATGTAGCGAATATATTTTCCCGAAAATATCACGATAGCACAATTTTCACTGTAGCTGGGCCCATCCAATTTTATTTCCATTCACCAACTTCCGTGATTTGTGGCCAGGAGCAGATTTTGATTGGTTGACAACGATTTCGCGAGAACTTCGTGAAGAAATACCTCGCGATGAATAGCGGTCCTCATTATTTAATTTGATAGAGATAATAGTATCTACTGTTGAACTCCTCTTAAAAAGAAGTTGAAATAGACGCTTACTCGTTCACGTGTATACATCAATTTTTATATTTTTTAATATTAATGCTTAATATATTAGAAAAAAATTATTAATGGTAAATAAACACTTAATTAGTAGTCTAACTCAATACCTCCATTAAAATATGATAGATCTCATAAACAATCTTATTTTGACAACCCAAACAGTTTCTAATCATTAGTTTGCAGATAGTCTACAATGTGTTAAATGCTTTTGACATTTGTTTGATATTTTGTTTCAGTCTGCGCTTTTCAATTTCCATTCATTTCTTACTGTCATACTTTTGGGAATATGTGCCTGCACTTTCTTCAAGATGCAATTTCCAGCAATCCTTGAGCAGAGAACTGGGTAAATACTATATACCTCTATATCTCTTTCCATGAATAATAAGAATCCAAATACTCTTAGGTCTTATGCTTTCTTCTGCCTTAGTATTTAGTATATCTTAAACCAGTATTGTCAAATAGCAGCTATAGCGGTGCTATAGGGTAGCGAAATTTTAACAAACCGCTAGTGTTTTGCAATACACGATTTAATACAAAGTGTTGTCAAATAGCGGCTATAGCACTGTAGTGTTGTGAAATTTGAACAAATCACTATTTTCTGCAATCTGTGACTGACAACGAGTTGCTTTCAACATGGGTTAAAGATAGTGGATGCAGGCTTATCATGTGACCCCTACAAATCATCCCTTTGTTAGTTTTATGAACATTTTTCAGTTCTCTCAAAATTGAGGATTTAAACATCCATGCAAAGGGAAAGAAAATCATTTTATAACCCTCCATTCCTTTCCTGCAACCTGCCTGATTCCTTTTGCAAGTGTTTGATAATATGGATATTTGAATTTTACATCTTCATTAAAAAATGATCTCTTCTATACACGAATCACTTTTTCTTAACCATTAGATATTTGTTTTGCACTAGTGGTTTCATTCTTCATAATGGAATTTCATAATGGTCATATGTTAATGTTTTTAATGTACTAAATCATGATTATATTATTTTTAATCTCAACCTTTTCTATTGGTATGCTCCATTCTTATGTGTCACTTTTATAAATCCTTTTAGTTAATTCGGAACGTTCATCATTCTCAAACAAGTATCTTCAAATTTATATGTTACAGTGGCATCCATAATGTTGTTTGCGACTTCGGTTACTAGTATTCTAGCTTTGCCATGTAGTTCTTGAATATCATTGTCTCACATTTAGTGCTGCACCAGCATGTTGGGATTCCTTGTGAAATAGGTTGTCATTGTTATAATATTTTTTTTATTATTAACTTAATACTAAAAACATGCTACGAAGTAAGCGAGAGAAAAAAAAATTCATGAGGTGTGGAACCTGTCAGAGATATTATCTTGACCATGCTTGTATGGTTATTTACACAGGTGAACGCTTAAGTCCGTGGGTAGCTATGGGTTGTTTCATGATGGGTGTTTCAATAATCTTCTTCTAAGCTTAGTTTCCGTCTGCTCAATAGTAAGTTGTCTCTTTCCTTTATCCAATCATACTAGTAGGGTGGAAATAGGTCAGGCCGCCCGACAGGGGCCTACTGCTCAATACCATTAACTTTTCCTTTTAAGACTTCCTCCAGGGAAGTGGATAGCTTACCAAGAATTCCCTTCTATATTGAAGACTCCGTGGTCTGCAGTTCTACAGTGTGATAGTTTGTACCTATAATTGTTCCATTGGAGCCCCTAAAACTTCATTATTTAGCTTTCTTTTCAGTATGGCCGCTCAAATCCGATTGACCAATTATTCTCTTTATAATTTTATCTAACTTTAACTCCTTTTCAGTATGCAATTGTATTTGTAGAGTTTGCTTGCCCTTTCCTTAGGAATTAGTTGAATTTTTTCTGTTTGTCTCTTTAGCATGCTTTGTTTGAAGGAATTCATATAGCTACTCTCTTTAGCATGCTATACTTTTGCAGTTTATAGCATTTTAACTTTGTTTAGAAATATCAGAGTATTTTTAGAAACTCCTACCAATTATATGTTGGTATATGATTATTGCTCTATCCGATCTTATATATAAATAAAAAGTTAAATATATATGGTATAAATTTAAATCAAATATATTTATATGTGAGACAGGAGAGAATACTATTTTACTACAATATAAAGTATGCATTAAATGAATTAGAATGCGTTGACATCAGGGAAAATTTTCAGACTTACATCAAATTTCAACCGTTATAATTATTGATCTAATAACAACGCTTATTATGTCAATAATAAGTGTAAAAACTAATTGAACTGCTGGAAACAATGTTGAGAACAAGAAAATTGAAGAGGAAGTAGGCGCTGGAACTTAAGTGATTTTCTAGTGAAGTTGTGGTACTGACTTGGATGTTGGAGTGGGTGTCTAAATACTTGAGCTGAAGCTGTAAAGAATAAGTAGTTCTGAAACTAAGACTGGTACAGTGGCTATGGATGATCAAGAATGGTTTAGTGCAAGGAATGGAGCTAAGGGTTCAAGAAGATTTTTAGAAGTTGTTATTGTTGCTGTTTGGGATGAAAAGCTGAAAGCAGAAGCAATAAGCTATTTTGGAAAAGCAGTCAGAAAAGTGATTATGGAGAGTTAAGGCATGGCATAAATGATTAAGTTGTGGATAAGTTGTGAGAGGAATCCAGATTATATCATGGTGAGTTTCAGTAGAACTAGAACCCACCATGGGTACTGTGAATTATGCAAGAAATTGATATGTTTATGATTAATTAGTAAAACTTAGTTTCCCCGTGTTGATGTTTGTAAAATTCATGATTAATCTTGTCCTATTGTTTAATATTTAGTTGGAGATTATATCTCTATGTGAGATACTGATTGGATTGATATTAATTATTTGCTCTCTTTCTCTTATTAAAATATAAGACATACTTTTTTGTGTTGTTTTGTGTTACAATTTCATATTTATATTTATATTATATATATTTGAGGGTTTTTCTCAAATGTATATATGGAAATGTTTTTCTCACTATCTCATTTTCTTGACACTTGGCACCTTGAACCAAACCAAGCAATTTCATGCGTTTGACATTTACTAAAATGAACTAATTTTTATTTTTAGTTTCTTAATAATAATAATAATCTATACTATATATAAAGAAAATAGTTATTTTCGGCTCTTTTGGGCTGGTTTTTTCTTCTTGTAAAATTACCCTCAACTTTCAAATGAAAATAACACATATAACAAAGTGTAAATTCAAATATTAAAAGAAAATGTAACAAATTGTATATGACTGATTTTTTTCTTATCATTTAAAAAAGATAATGGAGGAGAGTGAATTCAAATATTAAAAAAAATGTAACAAACACAATATTTTTTGTTATCACACAAAATATATCGTGTAACAAACACGATATGAGTATATGTCCTGTTTTTTTACTTTTATCCTTAAAAAAAGTGTAACAAACTAGATCAAATATACGTCACTATAAATATAATCAATAAGAAAATGATCGTTATTTTATTTTTATTTTATATTTAGACAAACCAAAATATGTCGAGTTGATAAATAATTTCGTTATTTGTTTTGACAATAATTTATAGATAAATCGATGTACGAATAATTTTCATTAATATTTAAAAAATTTAAAATTGTAATCAAAATTATACAAACAAACATAATAAAATATATACACACGTTAGCGCGGTAAAAAGAGCAGACAGACAGGCACGGTATTTTCCTTCTTTCCGCTAGTAATAATAATAAAAATAATATGATACATTTTTTATATCCTATATTTTAATGAATGCCAAACAAATATGGATACAAATCAATATCTTAATTTATATTTTAATATTTTAAATTTTGCCAATAAAATTGGTCAAAACAAATTTCGTGCAATTAAGTTTTCAAATACATTATTTTGTTATGATTTCCTTACCAAAAAAAAAACGTGAACTAATTTTTGTTTTTAGTTTCATAATAATGATAATAATAATAATCATTTTCATTCATTTATTCATTCATTCAACCAATTTCAAAATCAATTCAAACTTAAAATCCGCAAAATCAAAATCAAAGCGAAAATTATTCAAATGTGATAGAAAAATATGCAGATGCACAAGTGTCACAAAAATGTCATTATATTACATCAAGATCCGCCAAAATGTCATAAAAAACTAAAAATATACAATAAAAAACAATAAAAAAATCATCAACCAATACCCCTCCTCCTCCGGACTCTGGCTCTCCCTCCTCCCATCCCTCCTACTCCTCCTCCGGACAATCTACATCTCATTCACCGGGCGCATCTCCTCCCGGATCCTCATCAACATACCGTGACAGTATGGATGTGGGTCATGATAACGCAATGCCTTCTCGGTAATACCGGAGATGTTCCGCATAACTTGGAGTGAGGCGAGAACCTGTCTCGCATTCTGCTCCTGAATAATGACCTCCTCATTAGGAGGCCTATGAGGTGAGTCCTCAACAACCTCTGTTGGATGACTCATCAGCGGATGAGAGACACGATAGAACCAAGCTACACACCCCGACCCTAGACTTCCACTGATCCCTTGCCACCCGACCCCGATCAGCCAACAGAATGACATGAAGCACAAAATCTCTGAAGTCCTGGACTATCTCCTCTGGCTCAAGAGGTGCCACGACCGTAGGAGGTCTGGGAATGCCCTACACATGCTCGTACTGTCTAATCACCCGTTCCGGCAAGTGACGCCACTTCGTCGTACAGTTGGTCATGATCTTACCGGAGCATCAACAAATATCCTGAAATTGCATAACGTTCTGGTGATCCTCGTACAACATCCATATGACATCATCCATCACCAGCAGATCTAGGAGGCCTCGGTAGTGACTCGGTGAAGCATGGCCCCTTGTAGGAACAAATTGGTTGGCATGCGGGGAATACGATCATAATCCGCATTAGTATTCAACATATATAGTTTGGTGAAGTGCTCCATAGCCCATGCCTACAAATACAAACAAACAATCATATCAACACATGTATATACAAACAAATATTTCATCATCACATGTATATACAAACACAATCATATCAACACATTTATAATATGCTATAGAAAAAGATTAAATTACTACCTTAAGTAGAGACATGTATCCGGAAATGGAGCCCTTTGTAGGGTATGTAGCCTCTGAACGCTGGGTGTAGAGATAAGCTAGTGCCATCCCACCCCAGGACTACCCATACACCCTGTACAAATTCTGCATCCCCTGCAGCCATATCACACTAATGTGTTTGTTTCTCCTGTTGGCGAAAATGGTGACACCAACCAAGAACAACAAAAAGGCTTTAATACAATACTCCCTAGTCAGACAGAGCTCCTTCTCATCAGTCGGGTCCTCCAACTGATTGCACCTACTAAGGTGTCTATTGTACAGCTTCTTCAGGTTAGGAATACTAATATTTCCACCCCTTTGTGCGTCTGTCTCCACATTAGCCTCCTCCTCCGATAAACCCAACTGAGTAGTCAGCAGCTCAACACCTAACTCGTAATTGTAGTCGTCGTAATGCATGAGCCTCCCTTCGGTGGAGATGTGTAGAAGACACGCCACATCATCGAGTGTGACGGTCATCTCCCCAACAGGCAGATGGAAGCTGCTGGTCTCCTCGTGCCACCTCTCTGATAATGTGGTGATGAGGGCATGGTTGATGCTAGAAAACCCAGTCTGAAGGAGCAGGGCAAGACCGGATCCATTAACTTGATCCCAAAACCAATTTACTTCCACTTCCGGGACTGCCAACTTGTCAGCCCTAAGCTTCTTCCCATGCGAGGAAGGGGTCAGCTTATGCTTCCTCTGAAATTGAAATACAATAAAGAAAACAAACAACAAACCGTTAAAAATATAAACATTTGAATAACTAAAAAAATAAACATTTTAACATAACAATTAAACTGTAAATAATCAATAATTAAAATAAACACTTTAATATAACATTTAAATCATTAAAACAACAATAATTAAAATAAACACTTTAATATAACAATTGAATCATTAAAAAACAATAATTAAAATAAACATATAAACATTTTAAGATAGCAATTGAATCGTAAAAAAGGCAGTAATTAAATAAAATTAAACAATTATATTTACTTCGACGTCGCTCCAAAGCCTGCAAGCCATGTGTCTACCGAAACTCGGTAGAAGCGACAGGTCAGTAAGGCCCCCCCAGGAAAATCATCTGGTCCGGGTGCAACCTCTGATACTTCCTGCTGCTCAGTCTCACCCTCCTCTTGAGTCGGTTGCTCATACTGAGGCTGCTCGTAGTAGTGAGGGTCCTCCTCATGATGCTACTCATATTGTATAGGGTCCACTATCTGGGACGGACCCGTCTGGGACGACGACCCTTCCCCACTCCTACGACCATTGCCGCATCCCCTTCTAATAGGAGGGCATGCAACCACCCTCTTTGTCCGTGCACAACCGGTCATCGTCCCCTTGTTGAGTCTATGTCTGTTTGAGTTGCCAGAAATATCTACACAACATAAAAATATGCAAAAAATCTATCAGTTTTTCATTGAGACTGAAATTCTGGCCAGGCAATACTTAAGAGATAAACGCAGGTTCTGAACAGAACTTAGCACAATATAAAAGCAGATAAACAGCAGAAAAGTAAAGTGCAGGAAAGCTAAAAACACACAAGGTTTGTTAACCCAGTTCGGAGTAAACACCTCCTACTCTGGGGGATACCAATCCAGGAAGGAAATCCACTATTGGATTTAATCCTTAAGACTCAGACACTGACTCCCAGTTCTTATCCCAAGCAATTAACCTCCACCTAGTAAGACTTCTACCCAACTCTGAGTAATAGAATCCACTATCTTCCTATTCAAGTAACTAAACCCAGTTACTGAAACCCTTAATCAAAGACACTCTGTTTTTCAGAAAACTTCAAAAACACAAAGACTTCATTCGTACCTAAAGGCTTAGAATGAATTACAACTCTATAAAACTCTAAACCAACTCAAACTGAGTGGTGCACAATAAAGCTAAAAGCTTAAAATACTAAGACTCAATTTTCTGATCTTAAACTCTATGAATCGTATCTTGAATAGCAGCAGCCCTCCTCCTTATATAGCCTTCAGTCTTGCAAAATAAAACTAATCTTCTGATTTGATTTGTTACTGAAATAAGATTGGTCCAATCAAGTAACAAATAAAACTGTTTTGTATCTTTGAAAGATTTAAAACAGAAAATACGAATTTCATATCTTTGAACCAAATCTTCAATAAAATCTTCTCCAAATAAATCAACATTCTAGAAGCCATATGCGTGGATAAATCTTCAATAAATCTTGCAAAGATTCGCATAAAAAAAACCTTGAAAATAACCAGCTTCTGATGAAGTCAACATAAGTCAACGCTGGACTTCAGAACCTGAAACTGCTACTGATGTGCTACAGTGCTTCTGATGAGCATTCAGCTTCTGATGTACTTTTGAGCTTCTGAACAGCTTCAAAATGAAAGACTTCCAACTGAAGAAATGTTCTACATATGGAGATGCTTCTATTCAATACTTTGGTTTTTGCCAAAACAATGCAGCCAACACCAAAAGACTCAACAATCTCCCCCTTTGGCAAATTTTTGGCTAAAACCAACCAAATTCTTCAATCTCCCTTAAAATCAACCCAGCAATGAAGAACTCCACAATGATCATTCATAACATAGTAATTAGCAGCGGATTTATTCATGACTATCTTGAGAAATAGAAACCAGCTTCAGTTCATATCAGCTACTGAAGCACACATAACCTACTGATCAACTCCTGATCATCACAAACAATGTATCAGAGCTACTCCAAGGTAACAGAGCTACTGATCAACTCCTGATCATCACACACACTCCCCCTGCAACTCAGCATACACTCAGCATACATCAAACTCCCCCTTACTTCTGAATTTATGGTATCAGAGCATATCAGAACCAACACTTCAGGAGCTGAACACAATTGTTCTTCAGGACCACAAACACTCAGGATCATAACAATCTTGTACTCCCCCTGAGACACATACTCCCCCTCAATCTTCTTATATTGAATCTGAACACTGAGCTTCACACAAAAACTTCTGAGCAGCAATACTTTGCATAAGATTTTTAGTATCAGAGCCAACACAATGCATAATTTTCTCCCCCTTTTTAGCCATAAAATTCTGACAAATCATAGTCTTCATATAGGGAATAAAATCAAAACAAGTAACAAAAATCCTTGAAAACATATCAGACTCAGACTCAGGTTCAGGACCACACTTAGCATAGGCACAACTGGCAGGTACTCTATCTTCCTCACATCCAGTTTGCATTAATTGCTATAAGTCTTCATGCAAACACACACCTAACTTGCTCCTTAAGTTTTCAAACTGCTTAGCATCCAAGGCCTTTGTGAAAATGTCAGCAATTTGTTCTTCAGTAGCTACATGTTCCAGCTGAATGACTTTATCCTCCACAAGGTTTCTGATAAAATGATGTCTGATGTCTATGTGTTTGGTTCTGCTGTGCTGAATTGGATTCTTAGAGATGTTGATGGCACTCAAATTGTCACAAAACAGTGTCATAGTTCCTTGTTCAATGTTGTACTCCTCCAGCATCTGTTTCATCCAAACCAGTTGTGAGCAACTACTCCCAGCAGCAATATACTCAGCTTCAGCAGTTGACAAAGAAACACAGTTCTGTTTCTTGCTGAACCAAGAAACTAAATTACTTCCTAGAAAGAAACATCCTCCTGATGTGCTCTTTCTGTCATCAGCACTTCCAGCCCAGTCAGCATCACAATATCCTATCAGTTCAGAACTTGAACTGTGTGAGTACATGATTCCATAGTCACTTGTGCTATTAACATACTTCAGAATCCTCTTCACCTGAGTCAGATGACTCATCTTAGGATCAGCTTGATATCTTGCACAAACTCCAACAGCATAAGTGATATCAGGTCTGCTTGCAGTTAAATACAATAGGCTCTCAATCATGCTTCTGTACTGACTCTGATCAACTGATACTCCTTGTCCATCTTTGGTTAGCTTCAGATGAGTAGCAGCTGGTGTCTTCTTGTGAGCAGCTGATTCCATACCAAATTTCTTCACTATGTTCTTGGCATATTTACTCTGAGAAATGAAGATTGTATCTTCCATTTGCTTGACTTGTAATCCAAGAAAGTATGTCAGCTCACCAACCAAACTCATTTTAAACTCTGATTGCATTTGCTGAACGAACAGTTTGACCATCTTCTGAGACATCCCTCCAAACACTATATCATCCACATAAATCTGAGCTATCATCAGACTCCCATTTTCATCTTTCACAAACAAAGTCTTATCAGAACCTCCTTTTCTGTAACCTTGAGCAACAAGAAACTGAGTCAGCCTGTCATACCATGCCCTTGGTGCTTGCTTCAATCCATATAAAGCCTTCTTTAACTTGTACACATGTTCTGGAAACTTAGGATCCACAAAACCCTTAGGCTGTTCAACATATACCTCTTCTTGCAAATATCCATTCAGAAATGCACTCTTCACATCCATCTGGAATAATTTGAACTTGAGAATGCAGGATACACCCAACAGTAATCTTATGGACTCTAGTCTAGCCACAGGTGCAAAGGTCTCATCAAAGTCCAATCCCTCCACTTGAGTATAACCCTGAGCAACCAACCTAGCCTTGTTTCTGACTACAGTACCATTCTCATCTGTTTTATTCTTGTAAATCCATTTAGTACCAATTACATTCAACCCTTCAGGTCTTGGAACCAGATCCCACACTTCGCTCCTTTTGAATTGATTCAACTCATCTTGCATTGCTTCAATCCAAAATTCATCAGTCAGGGCTTCTTTCACATTTTTGGGTTCAAACTTAGACACAAAACATGAATCAGTAGCAGCTGGTTCTGATCTTCTGGTTCTGACCCCTTGATCCAAACTCCCAATGATAAGCTCCTTAGGATGATCCTTCTGAATTCTAATAGATGGCCCTTTATTGGTAGAATTATGTTCTGGATGTACATCTGCTTCTTCAGACTCTGGATGGTTTTCAGCTTCTGAAGTTTGTTCTTCTGATGGTTCAGACTCTGGAACAACTTCAGACTCACTTCTATCATTCTCAGCAGTTAGATCATCAATTACTACATTAATGGACTCCATCACAACTTTAGTTCTTGAATTAAACACCCTATAAGCTCTGCTGTTTACTGAATAACCCAGGAATATGCCCTCATCAGACTTAGGATCCAGTTTTCTTCTATTTTCTCTGTCAGCCAAAATGTAACATTTACTGCCAAACACATGAAAATATTTGACTGTAGGCTTCCTTCCTTTCCATAGTTCATACAGTGTAGATGTTGTTCCTTTCTTCAGAGTGACTCTATTATGGATATAGCATGCAGTGTTCATAGCTTCAGCCCAGAACATATATGGAAGTTTCTTAGCATGCAGCATCACTCTTGCACATTCTGCCAAAGTCCTATTCTTCCTCTCAACTACACCATTTTGCTGAGGTGTGATAGGTGCAGAAAACTCATGCTTTATACCTTCAGAAGCACAGAATTCTGAAAAACTCTTGTTTTCAAATTCTTTGCCATGGTCACTTCTGATTCTGACTATGCCACAGTCTTTTTCTCTTTGTAGTTGAATGCACAAGTCTTTAAATACTTCAAAGGTATCAGATTTTTCTCTAACAAAACTGATCCATGTGAATCTTGAGTAGTCATCTACCATTACAAAAGCATACCTCTTTCCTCCAATACTTTCTACTTGCATAGGCCCCATTAAATCCATATGAACAAGTTCTAGTACTTTAGTAGTTACCTGGTGAACTAATCTGGGATGAGACTTTCTTGTTTGTTTTCCAATTTGACAATCACCACAAACATTGTCCTCATTGATCTTCAGATTAGGTACACCTCTGATAGCTTCAGTACTTAGGATTTTCTTCATGCCTTTCAAGTGCAAATGTCCCAGTTTCTGGTGCCAGAGTTTGACTTCCTCTTCTGAGCTCATAAGACAAGAAGTCAGACTTCTTTCTTCTTCAGAAACCCATAAGTAACAATTGTCTTTGGATCTGCAGCCCCTCATCTGAATCTCATCTTTCTGATCAGTAACAATGCACTCTTGCTTGTTGAAATTAACCTTTAAGTCTTGATCACAAAGTTGGCTAATGCTGATCAGATTAGAAGTTAATCCTTCCACCAGTAGCACATCATTAAGTCTGGGCAAACCTTCTCTGATCAAATCACCAATACCTAGAATCTGACCTTTTACACCATCTCCAAATGTCACATAGCTTCTGGAGTATGATCTGATATTGCTCAGCAGCTTCTTCACACCAGTCATATGCCTTGAACACCCACTATCAAAATACCAGTCTTCTTTTGAAGTTGCTCTCAAAGAAGTGTGAGCTATAAGGCCTACATTCTGAACTTTGGGCTTCCATACCTTCTGATCATTGTGTCTGGGGGCAGTTGGTTGCACTCTTCTATACTGAAAATGTTCAGGATAGCCATAAAGTTTGAAGCAGAATGGTTTGATATGCCCTTTCTTTCCACAATGATGACAGATCCATGGATGATTTCTCCTTCTTCTGTTTCTGAAAAATTTCTGGGGTTGCTTCTGAGGTAGCATCTGACCATGCTTCTGATCTTGCATCTGAACATGCTTCTGGGCTGGCATCTGGGCTTGTTTCTGAGGTCTCCTCTGAGATGTTCCAATCAGAGAATCATGAGTTTGAGTAGCAGGAACAAAATTCATCTTTTTAGGAATCTGAGTCTGATCAACAAAACCTAACCCAGTTTTTCCTTGTTGTTAATTCCCCAAAATGTCCTCCAACTTATCAGTAGCAGAGTTCAACATCTTCACTTGCTTTTTCATTTGATCAAGTTGGGAGTTCAGTTGGTTCACCTCTTCTTTTAAATCTGAATTCTGCACTAACAGTTCACCTTTTTCAGCCTCCAGTTGAAGAATAGTCTCCTTCTGATCCAAAACTTGTTTGCAAACCTCAGCACTTCTTGTATACAACTTCTTGTAGTTATCAGCTAGTTCATCATATGAGGTTTTAGCAGCTTCAGACACAGATGAGGCTTCAGACTCTGAGTCAGACTCTGAAAAGGTCTCAGATTCTAAACCAGGTTCCTTCTTCAAGATAGCTCCTGACCTTACAACCAGACCAGTATCACACATATCAGATTCACTAACATCATCATCTTCAGAACCATCATCAGACCATGAAATAGCTAGGCTCTTTTTCTGCTTCTTGAGAAAAGTGGGACATTCAGACTTAATATGTCCATACCCTTCACACTCATAGCACTGCACACCTTTAGCTTGGTTGCTTTTCTCCTCAGACTTGGTCTTCTTCTCATCAGTTTGTTGCTTTTTGTTATTGACTCTGAAATTCTGACCTTTGGCTTTGGCTTTTCTGTTAACATTCTTCAGAATCTTGTTGAATTGTTTTCCCAGCAACACTAGAGCTTCTGATAAGTCATTATCCTCCTCATCAGACTCATGTTGATCATCAGCTCCTGAATTAACTGCAAATGCTATTCCTTTCCCTTTCTTATCAGGCTGTTTGCAGAATGCAGTCTCAAAATTAAGCAAAGACCCAATCAGCTCCTCAAGCTTCATAGTGGTGATATCATGAGCCTCTTCAATTGCTGTAACCTTCATGTCAAACCTTCTGGGCAGGGACCTGAGGATTTTTCTTACTAACTTCTCATCAGACATCTTTTCACCAAGAGAGTCAAAAGAATTTGCCATATCAAGCACATTCATATAGAAATCCTGGATATTTTCATCCTCCTTCATCTTCAGGTTCTCAAACTTGGTGGTCAGCAGCTGTAATCTGGACATCTTCACCTTAGAAGTTCCTTCATGAGTGGTCTTCAGAATTTCCCAAGCATCCTTAGCCACAGTACATTGTTTGATGAGTCTGAACATGTTCTGATCAACACCATTGAAGATAGCATTCAAAGCTTTTGAATTTCCCAGTGACAGATCATCTTCAGCTTTGGTCCATTCCTCCTCAGGCTTCAGAACCTCAGTCTTGTTACCATCTTTGTCTGTATACACAGGATGATCCCAGCCTTTAATCACAGCTTTCCAAGTCCTGCTGTCAATAGACTTTAGAAAAGCACACATTCTTGACTTCCAATACTCATAGTTTGTGCCATCTAGTAGGGGTGGTCTATTGACATAGCCTCCTTCTCTATCCATGCTTGCCATAAATAAATTCCTCTGGATCTCACCCAAGTTACAGGCAGGGTGCCTGCTCTGATGCCAATTGAAATTCTGGCCAGGCAATACTTAAGAGATAAACGCAGGTTCTGAACCAACAGGTTCTGAACAGAACTTAGCACAATATAAAAGCAGATAAACAGCAGAAAAGTAAAGTGCAGGAAAGCTAAAAACACACAAGGTTTGTTAACCCAGTTCGGAGTAAACACCTCCTACTCTGGGGGATACCAATCCAGGAAGGAAATCCACTATTGGATTTAATCCTTAAGACTCAGACACTGACTCCCAGTTCTTATCCCAAGCAATTAACCTCCACCTAGTAAGACTTCTACCCAACTCTGAGTAATAGAATCCACTATCTTCCTATTCAAGTAACTAAACCCAGTTACTGAAACCCTTAATCAAAGACACTCTGTTTTTCAGAAAACTTCAAAAACACAAAGACTTCATTCGTACCTAAAGGCTTAGAATGAATTACAACTCTATAAAACTCTAAACCAACTCAAACTGAGTGGTGCACAATAAAGCTAAAAGCTTAAAATACTAAGACTCAATTTTCTGATCTTAAACTCTATGAATCGTATCTTGAATAGCAGCAGCCCTCCTCCTTATATAGCCTTCAGTCTTGCAAAATAAAACTAATCTTCTGATTTGATTTGTTACTGAAATAAGATTGGTCCAATCAAGTAACAAATAAAACTGTTTTGTATCTTTGAAAGATTTAAAACAGAAAATACGAATTTCATATCTTTGAACCAAATCTTCAATAAAATCTTCTCCAAATAAATCAACATTCTAGAAGCCATATGCGTGGATAAATCTTCAATAAATCTTGCAAAGATTCGCATAAAAAAAACCTTGAAAATAACCAGCTTCTGATGAAGTCAACATAAGTCAACGCTGGACTTCAGAACCTGAAACTGCTACTGATGTGCTACAGTGCTTCTGATGAGCATTCAGCTTCTGATGTACTTTTGAGCTTCTGAACAGCTTCAAAATGAAAGACTTCCAACTGAAGAAATGTTCTACATATGGAGATGCTTCTATTCAATACTTTGGTTTTTGCCAAAACAATGCAGCCAACACCAAAAGACTCAACAGAGACATTTTATTAAACACCTAGAATTCAACATAAACATTATGAGTTCATTGTGTTATTTCAATCTCTAAATTACCACCTTGCACTCAAACTTACTATAATCAACATTAACAATCCAATTTCTAACCAATTTCATCATCAACATGCAAAAAATTATTAATTTTTCATTGAAACATTTTATCAAACACCTAGAGTTCAACACAAACATTATGAGTTCATTGTGTCATTTCAATCTCTAACCTACCACATTGGAGTGAAACTTACTCTAATCAACATCTAAAGTACAATTTCTAACTTATTTGATCATTAACATCCAAACTTACTCCAAAAATTCTAACATTTCACAATTTTATCAAAAAAATCTAACATTTAAACAAAAAAAAAACTGATGCAAAAGGATCATAAGCACTTACTTGTAATTGAAGTAAAGTTGAAGTTGATTTGCTTAATTTTGATGAAATTCGCACTTGGAGCTCCAAAATTCGATTTGCTTTGAAACACAATGGAAGAAATGGTTGCTGTTCTGATGTAAAACAGAATGCAACGTGAGTTAAGTCACGCTGGTACCGAGCTTAAGTTAACTCACGTTGGGGTTATTTTTGGACGTTCGGGGTGGAAATGAGCAAATTTGTTTGGGAGAATATCAATTTTCCAAGTTCTCTGATTACCTTTCTTTTAAGTTTTGGGTTTTTACCAAGTTTTATCCTCGTAGGCCTCTCTTGTAGAGGTTTTCTCTCTTCTATTTAGAGACCGAGAAATACTCGGTCACAAACACAAATAAAAACGATGTTTAGGTGCATATACATAAATGAAAAAATTAAAAGAGAAAATAATTGAATGATGTGACAAAATTCTTTCTCATTTACGGTGTTTTTTTACATTTATGTGAGTGTGTCCAAATATTTTTTATTTGTATTTGTGTCCAAGTAAGATTTGTTTTTAGAGACTCATGTAAAAAATCTTTATTTTTGACAAAAAAAAAAACTATCCATGAAATTTTGAAATAAGCAATTTCTTAAATTATGTCTTCATTTATTCTTTTCTCTCATTTTTTTTATTTGTATAGAAAAAAATAAATCACCATTAACTCGCAGACAACTACTCAATTTTTTGTTCATTTGTAGGACTCTGCTTTGACGCAGGACAACCACCTTGAGTTTGTCGGTAGACACTAATTAATTACACCACCAAAAAAAGATACTAGTTAACTAATAAATAAATACTCTAAAAATTAGTGTTAGCATAGCTAGAGACAGAGTCATAAATTGAGGTTAGGGGGTCAAGTTGAAAGTGTAATTTAGTGAAGAAAAAAATAAATATTTAAATGTACAACATATACAAAATAATTAAGAAATTATAAGAAATTTTGAGGATATAAGAATGACAAGAGTACCTTGAGGTTTACCGGAAAATGACGAGATTAAAGCGATTTTTGAACATATTGCAAAGAAAGAAAATGTAAAACAATGAAAATGTAAGTGTATTGGGTGAATTCAGAACGAAATTATGATCAATGAATCGTTTGGTAGTGCGCAAACAAAATTGCAGACGATGATTCAATATTTCTAAACGAAATTTCAATGAAATCATATATTGAGATTCTAGTTAAGAAGTAATTAGTGTTCTTATGTAAATTTTATACAAAACTTCAACTTTTTCGTTAATTATTCCAGTTAAGTATTAGTGTAATTAAGCCAAGAAACATAGGTGTTTAAGATTCAATATATTGAATCAAAAAAAGGATTATTATATAATATAATATAAAGTTCACAAAATATATATAGAGATCAAAACAAATAATTGCATACTAGTATTTTATTTTATTTTTTTGCAAATTCGGGGGGACCATGGCCTCTGTTGGTCCTCCTTCTAGCTCCGTCGTCCGTGGATATAGTTGGATAGTTTAATATTGTTTAGGGTAGTTAGAACTTAGAATTATTTTTATTTTACTTTTAACAAATAGAACTTAGAATTACCTTGTGATCATAAACTCATTATATCAACTTCATCATTCCATCAATTACAAGATCATTCTTTTTAGCATTCTATTTTTCTCTCTATTGGGCTCAACGTTGTTTCTCAACATTTAGCGTGGAATAATGCAAAAGAAAATGAAGTAAGAGAATATTGCTCTTCTCTCTTTTTGTTTTGCTCACTCCCTTAATTCAGTGTGAGTTAACTCATGTTCGGTATTTTTTAGCTTGAGTTAACTCACGCTGACACTTTTAAGATCGATTCAATTATTTTTTAAGTCGGTTCAATCGATCTTAAAAGTGCCAGTGAGAGTTAACTCACGCTGAAAATGTCGAGCGTGAGTTAACTCACGCTGGATTTAAGGGAATGAGCAATTTCATAACAGAGAAGAGCAATTTTCGAAGTAAGAAGCGAAGAAAAAAGGAAAATGTACCGGTTACCGATTAATTCCTTTGTTAGCTGCACGCAGACATGTATTTATCCTTCTTTTTTTAGGAAAACATGTATTTTTCTTTAAAACTCTTATACTACTGTTATATATTGAAATATGAAAAAATGTTTGATTTAAATCAGATTTTGTGGTAGCCTTAATTAGTTGTTAACTTTGAGGTTAATTTGTTTTGTCATGCAAAAGTATCTAAAATTTGATTTTTGCGCACTTTAAAAAGTGATTGTTTCAAATGACATATTTCAATAGTTGAGTGACCAAATATAACAAATGCATTCCTTTAAAAATTCAAATGTGCAAGTCTCGAGCACATATGGTTAAATATTAATCCAGTAATTGAGTTAACAAAGCTACTAGAAATTTCATTAATTAGGATTCACCTTTTGTTCCCCTAAGCTGACATCAAATTTCAGCATATATACCATATGTTTTGCTCCAAGAGGTATAGTACCTTTCTAGAATGTTAGTACTAAGTCCAAATGGCCAAACATGCATCCATATGTGTATTAATAATATTCAAAAACACAATATAGTTATAACATTCAAATGGCCAAAGATAGGTCCAAATTAGTTCTGTTTTGGACAGTGGAACAACCCATATAGTTGCTAAATCCAGAGTTTCTCATATCATTGGCTGAAGAAGCATTACTTCTCTGAGGGGAAATATGGGGCAATGAAATTGATAATGACAACTCACAACCGATTATATCTTCTTCATCTTCTGCACGTACACTCTTAGTCTTGCCAATTTCATTCACATGCCTTTTTTCATTTAACTTGGTAACCTGCAAAAAGATGTTAAAAAAGAATAGGGATAAGAAAGTGACATGGATATTATGAAAAATGTACTCTTTCCATCTCAAAATCAATGCTGGTTTAAGGTTTTAATTCACATAGATTTCTAAAAACTATATAAATGAATAAAAGTCATAATTTTCTTAAATTATTTTTATCAATTAATGATTCTATTAATTAATATCATAAGTACATTTTTTTTAAGGAAATATCATAAGTACATATTAAAGTATAAATTAAAATAATTGTTTAAATTCGGTGCACACATTAGATTAAAAGAATTAGTATTAACATTATACTAAAAAATAAAATGACAATTGTTTTGAAACATTTGTTCTATGCAAAACTACTCTTATTTGGTAACAAAAAAAAAAAAACTAGGTCTTATTTGAGACAGAGAGGTATTAAATATGGAAAATTAGATTTATAGCAAGATTAATCCAACATATGATGACTTTCCTTGAACATATATTTTTATAGGTGAATATTAAGAGAGTTGTTGATGAAAATTTCATGATATTTTGATTTGGTACTTTTTTATTAGTTAGGGAAAGAGGAAGCTCACTCTTTCTGTTTCCTTTTCTCATAAGTTTTCTCCAGTGAGTATTGAGTTAATCCTATTTGATACGCTATCGGACACTAAAGGTAAATACTTCTCTTTATTGAGTTAATCTTATTCGATTCGTTACGTTGTAAGAGACTAACTTCTTCCACTAAACTCAACCGACGTTGTAATAGAAGTGAATAGGGAACTGAAGAAGTATCTATTGTTGAATTGTTGGAACACTGTGTGTTTGTGTGTGAATGAATAAGGAACTGAAGAAGAGAATTTCCCATATACATCTATTATTGAATGAAATTGTAAAATGATGATTTCTAAAGAGACCATGGAAGGGAAAGACAATTAACAGAGATAACAAACTAACTAACTAAAGAAAACATAATTAACTAACTAATCTTATCTCTAGTATCTTTTAACTGTAATACTTGTCCTAAGATAGTACTAAAGTCTTATTAGTGAAAAGGTGTTTTTGACAAAAATGCAACAAAAGGACCACTCTGAATTTCCCATTAGACATGCCACAGAAACTCTCAATTTCAATTACTCAAAAAAACTTTCAATTTCAATATTTTAGCAGGACCACTGAACGTGAGAAAGTCTCAATTTTAATAATTCGGTAGGACCACTGAATGTAGAAATGATTAGTGTACAAATTCGATGCAATGATTATAATTTTTTGTCACAGTGCAACTCATGGTCAATATACCCAATAACAACTCTCCTCCCATCAATTTTATTAAAAAAATTATTACGAAAATACCAATAAGGGGACCCCAGAAAAATCTATCCACTTTGAAATGTGAAATCTACAAATTTTTCTCATTATCTTAAACTATCTTAATTAAGTAACATTGTGACAATGAAATGGGAAAGGTACACAAAATAAAAAAGCATAGGGCATCAAACTGAGGTCTGAATGATGAGCTTGAGAGCCCCCACAATCTTTGAATGATAATATTTATTTTTAAAAATTAAACTTTAAAAGAAGTGATTTATATTTGAATTTTTCTCAAAAAACTAATTTGATATAAATTTGGTATGAATTTTTAATATATGTAAAAACTTGATCACTAAAGTCTAGCGCAAGTGTTTTGTGCCCAATGTGTGTGAGTATTGTAAGTCAGAGTTACAAGTTCAATTTCTATTCATAAAAGAATACAAAGTAAAAACTATTTTTAAAGTCAAATTTAATTTTGACCTAATTCTTTTTTTTATATATATATAATGCTAAAGTAATCTAATATCTAGATTTTAACCAAAGTTATGTTTTATATCTTAATTGGAAAATCTCCACTCTGGGGTAGTGAAATAAAGCCCATAACCTAACACCCCTACCCAAAAAGCAAGTAGTAAAGTAATAATAGTAGGACAAGAAAGCATGGATTGATTTTGTATGGAATAAGTACCTGGAGCAAATCAGTTTCTTGTTTTGGTAGCACAGGAAAGATTGTGCAATATTGTGGTTGAGGAGTATGCCATATTGAACTAACACAACAAATCTCCTTTATTCCCTTCTGCTGTTGCTGAACCATGTCCTGCACATAATCATAAAAAGTAGTGTATGGATTTGGAACTTCTTCACATATTCTTTCTCTGCATTGAAGGATTCCTGAGAGGGAATTTGTCTTCTCGATTCTAGCTCTGATATATATGAAGAGAATCCAAATGTTAATGAAATTATTATTTTTAAACCATAAAATGGAAAAGTAAAAATGGGTTCAGAAAAGCCTAAAATCAAGCAAAAATCCAACCACTTTTTCTTAAAAAAAAATGTTTTGTCAAGATTTTCAATAAATTCGACCGCGACTAATGTCATAACAACAGTTGATTAAGTGTATGTTTGGTATCAGAGTGGTCGGAAAAGCCACCGTGATACTGAATATGTTATAATTTTCTACAATAGTAAGAATGGATTTGTGTTGTGTGTAGAAAGCTACATTAGTGATTGCGGCCATTCAATGAAGATAAGACTATTGAAATTTTAAGCATGTACATTATTTTATAAAAAAAAATATTATTGAGGGATCGTATAATCTTAATCGAACAATCATTAATATGACTGATTTCGTCTAGTCACGATATTGTGATCGCACACAATACAAATACTGCACCGGGACGATTTTAAACCATGCCCCCACTATACCACTTTTAAGTCCTTTGAAAAGTTTGAAATTATTTCTATAGATAAAAATAAAGCTATGGTGACCTTTTTGGGGAGAAATTTCTGTAGCTAAAGAGAGAATCAGATTCCATTCCAAGAGATTCATCTCCAAACCCATCATCATCATGCTCCTGAAAAGATTGTTTTTTATGTACGGCAGTAGTCCTATCTGTCAAATATAAACCAACACATATTAAGGAAATTAGATTGGTAAGTTTGGTGAGAATAATTAGTAGTACATGTTCCAAATAGCATTAACAATGTTTTGATTTGAAGTAACACAAACTATAAAAGAATTCATATTAGATAGTACTAAAATGTTTCATGAAAATATCATCATAAGAAGATTTAAAAAGGACACTTTCTGTAACTATTATAACATTATAAGAAAATTATAATAATAAATGAGGGTATATAGTTGCAGATTTTCCAAATTTGTGCATGGAAACTAGCTCATAGGCTTTGATTTTTAACCACAAAAGTCATTTAAGGAAATAACAATTGATGAACAACGACGCATACCTAGCTTCAATGCATAAAGCATCATGGATCAATGTATCATGACATTCTAATGAAAAATATTTTAAACAAAACAATGATCTTAATACTCTAATTAAGAATAATAAATATTAAAGCTTTATACTAAGGAAGGTGAGACATTGTTTTGTACCTTGTTTGCATGAATCACCTCTCATACTCCTATACATCTGGTTTAAACAAAACAAGAGAAACCCAATAAATTAACACCACAAAAAAAAAAAACCAAATAGACTAAAATATAATTTTGAAAGCATGTCAAAATCAACCTGCAAGTGGCTCTTAACATGTGAAATTGTTAGCCCTTTAACATCCATCAACTGAAGAACAAGCTTAGGAGTAGCCTCTACAAATGAAAATTAACCATAGTACTATAAATGAATCAAGAAAATAACATCTAATAAAGTCCATAACCAAATAACAATAAGAAAGTAATGTAAAAATATACTTTGATGACCACCAAGAGTTTCAATGGCATAAACAAAGCAACGATGAAGTTCAGGTGTCCATCTTAAACGAGGAACCTTTGATCTTACATATTGTCTCACCACACCTTCCCTTCCACAACTACTCATTTTCACTTTCTTCTTTCTAATCCAAAAGGGTCCTCAAAAAAACCCTCAAAACACTTTTTTTATACTCTTTCTATAAGATTCTACTTTGCTTCATATATAAGAGTGTGAAAAGTAATAGAAGAAAACAGAATCATGATTGTGAAAGGGGAAAATATCGAGAGAAAGGGACTTGACAAAGGAAGAGTCTGCAAATTCCTTAACATGTCACTGATAATACCTTATGCCCTATGGTAGGTGCTGTCCCTTAATGTGTCCCCCCCTCCCCTCCCTATAACCTTAGAAATGAAATCTAAAAAAAGCACTTAACTTTTTCAGAGGTGAAAATCACGGGGAGGTTTCTGATATTGTATATGATTGTGCCTATGCACTAATATATAGGTACTTTTAAGTATCTTTCGTTGTTACCATTATACAAACTGTCAAAGTTTGACCTTTGTTTCTCTTTGGATTGACTAGTAAATACTAGTAATAATGTATAAGACAAGATCGTAATAATCACTGTGTAAGAATATAATAGATCCCATCAAAATACTTTTTTATATTTTGTTTTGTCTTGTTTTCTACTATACTAATTACCATGTGAGTGAATGAGATATATCGTAATATTCTTTGTATGGCAGAGCATTCTTTATCAGAACATACACACACTTTATCACTATCAGTATCTCATTTTATATTAACATCATGTATTTACTCCCTTCATTTGAAAATGAGTGTGGTCGTGTAATCAAAAAGTAGTGTTTTTATCCTAAACTCGGTTGTATCATATCTCTTCATCAACTTTTCTCTCTCAAATATGCAATCAATCTTTTTCCCAACCCACATGTGATGTAATTGTCGCGCTTCACCGCTCCTTCCACTTTGGAAACAATGAATGGTGGTTCTGATTCTTCCTGGATTTTCTTCCGTTCTACATGATTTTATTGCTCTAACGTTTAAAAATTATGAACGGTATATTTTATTAAATTTTGATTTTGATTAAAACTAAAAATATAAATGTTTGTTACTTTCAAGTTATAACAAACCAAGCTAACCATGGTTATCTATTTCAATGACACCAACAATATAACAAAAAAAAATATAATCTAAATTCTTTTTTTGTTAATGACACCAACATCAATCTTTATTATAGAAAAAGTTGTTTAAGGTATAATTGAGATAATGAAAAAGTAAGTATAAATATCCTCATCTATTTGTTACACTTTTATTTTTATATTTTTTAAATAAACGATAAAGGAAAAAAAACTGGACATATATATACTCATATCGTGTTTGTTACACTTTTATTTTAATATTTTAATTTATTCTTATCTATTTGTTATATGTGTTATTAATATTAAAAGTTGAGGGTAATTTTGAAAATAGAAAAAGTCAACCCAAAAGAGCTGAAACATGTTATTTTCTTTATATATAGTATAGATATTGGAGACACGAGGGAGTAGATTGGATCGCTAATTTTCATCATACCCTCCGTCAAGGCAGCGAGTGTGCGGATTTGTTTGCTAAACATGAAGTTTCTTCTTCTGATGCTCTAAAGTCTTGGATTTTTTGCCCTCCTCAAGTGCATCATTCACTTCTAGATGATGCTCTTAGAGTTGTTCGTCTAGGATTAGGTTTTGATTTGTCATTTCTTGATAAAAAAAAGAGTTGATGGTTTTCGAGTATGTTGGGGGCAAAATATATTTTCTTGCTTTGCCCCCAACATTGGATTCTCTTAGAGTTGTTCGCCTAATATGATTCGCAAAATTTTGAGGGCCAAAAGTATTTTTTTTTTTGTATATAATGCGTATAAAGACTGAATATATAGAAGTTACGTGGTAATATTTTTATACATGTTAACTTAGTGGTGGCATATGTTGGTGTTTATGCAATGGTCCACAGTGGCGGAGCCAGAAAAAATTGTTTGGGTGGGCCACAAAAATAAACTATAATATATATATACATACAAAATTTACGTTATAATAAGCATTAAACACAAGATTGACCATCAAAAAATTAAATTGTGCTTATAAAACGTACTGAAATGGAGAAGAGGGTGGGCCGCAAGGTAATTTTAGTTAAAAATCAAAGATATTTTAATAATTTTCCATATAAAAAAAATTAATTTTTTTTAGTGGGGTGGGGCCACAACCTTGGCCCTAAAGGCCCTCCGCCACCGATGGTCCATGGTTCAACTCTCAAGTTCTACTTTTTACTTCTTAAATTAATTTCTTTTTTTGGACTAAATATATTTACAAACAAAAATATAATATAATTATTATTTTTCTTCTATTTTTTATAGACCACTTGTTGTAATTTTTTATTAGAACACTAACAAACATCATAAGTTTTCTCTCAAAATAAAATAAAACAATCATTACAAACTTTTTATTTTTGCTCTCTTAAAAAAATTACATTTTTTTGGGCATATTTTTAGTATGAGAGTCAGGCCTCCATTTTCATAGAAACGGCCCTGGTTCTACAATTAGCAAAAAATTGTTGATCTTTAAGACACCACAATAAGTGAAGGAAGGTCTAGTTGATAGCTAAATATTTGTGCGCCACAAAGAATATTATTCTATGACTTCTATATATTATTATTTCATTCTAATAAACGGTTTATGAATTATTTGCTAAATCTAAAAGAAAATTATTCATTTGTTCTTTGTGAACTATCGAGCTTATTATATTTTCTTTGTAGCCTTCAAATATTTGCCTATCAACTAGATTTTTTTTTACCTATAGTGGTGTCTGAACAGCTATCAATTTCTTGCTAATTAGTACTCCATCTAGTTCTATATTTAAGAGAAAGTTGAGTAAAAAAAAATTGATGTAATTAATTTAAAATTTGGAAGTAGTACACAAACAAGTCCTAATTTCTTTCTAATTAGTAGTAGTCCTAATTTTCAGAAGTCCTAATAAGTGGTGCCACAGAGAAGTTATGATCGTACCTGATCAGAAGGTGAATACCGGTACAGTTGAATATGATGGTGGTAAGTCTTTGTTGGCTGACTGAAACGGCGGAGGGGTGTGTACCTGCAGATACTCCGACGCTTAAGTCAGTATTGAATCAGAAAAGGGGGTTTAGAGAGTGAGTAGTTTCTAACCTTGGGGACTGCTGAGAGTCTCCTTTATATAGAGTGGGTGGTGCAGGAGTCGTTGTGAGGCACACGTTGGGCTCGTCGGTTACGGATTCGTGGGAATCGTAACCGTCGAGCGAGATTCGCGGGAACATGGAAGGAGACGTTACTCTTTGGTTTGAATGAGTCTCCGGTTTGCTCCGAACACCCCCCCCCCCCCCTCGTGGGGAGGAGGTGTGTTGCGAGTAATTTACCAAATGCTGGATTTGGTTATTTTGTATTGGGCCTATTTAAATGGATCTTTGAGCATTTGCTCGGTCCAAAACAAATCCTAATTTTCATATTTGAACAACAAACTAAAAATCTGAAATGATAAGTCAATTTATATATTACTCAATTCAAATAATAGATAAATTATACTCTTTCTCGCTTCCTCTTTCTAAAGCTTGAACTACATATATATAGGCTTATTTGTTTGACATCTGTGTTCCTGTCAATAGGATTTCTTTCATTGTTAAAGCATTTATGAATTAACCTAATAAGTAGTTTTTTGTAATAAGATATTAAATAACATCTGAGTATGCTGTCATTTTCCTCATGAATTAAGGTGTTTTATACAATGTTTTAAAAATGAGAAATGGTATTTGTACAACTATTTTTTGTAACTTTTGTGACAACTTTCTCTTTCATATTCACATTATGTTTTTATTTTCTCTCTCTATTGTTTTGGTTTTTGTGTCGATACCTCATTTTCTTTGTAAATCTTTGGTTGTCTCAAAAGTTGTCATTAAAGTGGTTGTTCAAATAACACAACTCTTTAAAAAATTGTATCAAATTGGTTGGTTCAACCAGATGAAGTGGTAACCAGCGAGTTCATCAATTGATAATGTCGCTAAGGGAATGATCTTGGTTGGTCATGATTATGCCACTTTTTTTTACAACAGCTAATATGACTTAGGCTCTAGTATTGTCTATAAATACCGCTTTTAAATCTCATTGTACACACATTGAATGAATCAAACAACTTATTTCACTTACATTTTACCTATATTTTTTGTTAAGTAGTCTAGTGGCTAGAAATTTAGTGAATACGTAGAGTGTCCACGGTTCAAACTTCGGCACCGACATATATTATGTAATGTCTCTACCAACTAAGTTAAGCTTACTAGAACTTGCCTATGTTTTTCTGCCTTTAGAAATTTATTTATGTTTTTCTTAACATTTTAGTTCTCAAAAATCATTTGTCACCCTTACACTCTTTGGAGGAGTTAAGGAACCCACATATGAGGAACATAGTTTCTTCCTTGTTGTAGTTGTTTGAAGAAAAAAGAGAATCATTTTTTAGCTTTATTGGTCGAATCTTCGGCTAATTTTCAAATTCGACAACAAATTTCACACACGCAAAGAGGCAATACGACTAACGAGATTGAAAAAACCAGTTTGCCCGATCACTATTACAATATTGGGATACACATTCAAACTCCCAAAAGAGTCTTTCTTGCATGGATCCTCTGTCAATATAACACCCTAAGACCCCAACTTTAAATAAATAAAATATTTGTAAATAAAAGAAATAGATGTTACCCGTATTCACTTTTTATCATTTCATAAAATAAAGTCATAGATTCAGCAGCGGCAAATTCATCATTCATAACGGAAAATAGATCAAGTCTCTACTTTCATAAATATGTTTTCAAAATTCAAATTACTTCAAACTTCAAAATATGAAAATCAAATAGTCACCCCGACCCTAGTGTTACATATCAGAGCTCGTGTGCGACTACATGTATAATCACTACTAAATCAAAATTGACGGAAGATATTTCATGTCGCCACCTTCTAAGCGTCCCGCAATTAGATCTCTTCGTCTTGAGTGTCTGTACCCCACGAGTACAGTCACCATAAATACAAAAACAAGCAAAGGGGTGACAAATCCCGCCATAACATATTATTAGGAAAAATCACGCACAATATTAAATAATGACAATAATATTCCGTCTTCGTAAGAACATCAACAAATAGTTTCGTCTCAACAGATCACACATACCATCGTCTCACACCATTTCACAAATAAACACCAAGTACGAATCTTCATCATTTATATGCATATGGACTCAATCCTATGACCTATATGAATGTGGTACCACACCTATCGTCGCCACAATTTGTCAGAGTTATGTTACTGGACTTTCATCACCACAATTTGTCAGAGATATGTTACTAGACTTTCGTCACCACAATTTGCCAGAGATATGTTACTGGACTTTCATCGTCATTTCATCTTCATAATCCCTAGACACGACTCTATATGCATGCATGGTGACAGACTCATCAGGTATTACACATCATCAGAAATTCACAATCAGAAATGCAAGACTCTCCCTAATATGCACAACATCAATGTAAAACACATCGTCATTATTCTCATCGTCTTCATAAATAAACATCATCAATCTCATCATCATAATAATATAGACATCGTCATTCTCATCATCATTATAATATCAACATCATCATTCTCATCATCTTTATAATATGAACTTCATCATTCTCACCATCACTATACTATAAAATCATCATTTCTCATCGTATTTATTTATATACTTGTATATAATATCAATCGTCATCACTCTTTGTCACAATCATAGGATTCCTCATCATTACTCTATATCGCCGTCTATATCACCACATTATTGTTGAGATAAAATTCAAAATCCCTATTTAAAGTTTTAAAGATGATAAACGTATTCAAATTACATTTTTGTTAGATTCTGATTATTTATGTATTTAACTTGTGTATTTGAGTGTCTCATTTAGTAACAGGAAAAATATCCGGAACAGACTCAGATACTACACATAAATATCATCTAATAATCTGTCACGCATTTTTTTCGGCATATGGATTTTAAGGCACCAATGACAAATCAAGTAACACACCATTTTTGGACAAAAATACATTGTTGTTGTTTTGGCAAATGTAGAAGAAAAATTCTACACGTGTAATACAAGAATGGAACACGGTTTTGCTATCAAGGTATAAACAAAACTACTATTTGTCCAATCAAAAGAAAGCTAGTACAAACAAAAGGCTTTTGGCTGCAAAAGACAAAGCAACAATTGAAAGGATGGCTTGCATAAGAAAATTGCTACACACGTGAGATTTAAAATTAGTGGCTTGGATGCAATTACATGGGACCACTTAAATCAAATAAAGGTATACTTGGATACAACCTTCACCAGCCAAATGTGGTTTACACGTGAGAAAACAAAAGCAAGGCCAAAACAATGATGCAAATGCACACGTGGATAAACAAGTGCAGTAAAGCAAAATTGGCAAAAGCTTTTTTGCTGTAAAAAGGACAAGGGATAAAGAATGCTAGCTTGCAATTGGACACAAACACATGGGACCACCTAAATAAAGAAAAGGTATACTTGAAACAACCTTCACCAGTTGAGTGGTGTTTTTTAGCTCACACGTGAGAAGGAAAAAAGCAAGGCCAAGGCAATGAAATCAATTAAAAAGGTAGTCACACGTGAGAAAGGGAGCGTATGGCACTTTCTTCAGCAACATGAAGGCATTCTCATTTCTATAAATACCAAGCCAAAGTCCAAGTAAATGCACCGAATTTTTGAGAAGCAGCAAGCATAAATTACATATAATACTCAAAGCTCTCTTTTGTTCTTCAATTTTAAGTTTACTAAAATTGCTCTTTTGTTTTGAGCTTTGTTTAGTACAACACAAATATTTTATTTTGTCCAATTAAGATTTTGTTTCTTATTGGATTGTAAAGAAAAAGCTTGTTGTAAACAAGTGTATAAATTCAAGAGTGAGTGAAGCTCTGTGTAAAGAAAGATCAAGAAGATCAAGAGCGAGTAAAGCTCAGTGTAAAGAAAGATCAGGAAGATCAAGACAAAAGAGGAGTTGTGGTTAAGTTATAACTCAACTACCTAGTGGATAATCTCACATTCGTGTGGGGACTAGACGTAGCCTAATTTTGGCGAACCAGGATAACTCTCTGTGTCATTTCTTTCATCTCCTTTATTTGTTTCACAAATTTCACACACTCATTACACGTATTTATTATTATTGCTATTATCTTTCATTTACTAACCATTTTTACTAGCTTGAATTTTTAAAAGGGAAATTTTAACAGTTCACAATTCAAACCCCCCTTTCTTGTGAAAATATTTTACTTCAATTATCTCCTCATCAATCCAACCCTTAAGCATGACTCCTTTCTACGTCAACATCCCTCTATTTTATTTTATTATTCATCTTACGAACATGCTCTATTCTCTCGTCTATTCTAGGCTCTCTAGATATTTTATCCTGATAGCACACCCTATTCCTCATTCTTAGTTTTAAGATATTTACTTCTCCATTAACATTACATATTAAGTATCCACTCTATACAACTAGGTTTCACCTCACCATCATCAATAACTCTTTCCTATTTATTCTTCTCATTAAAATGACTTTATATCTTATTACTTCATCTCACATTCGTCGACATCTATAACCTCGACCATTCCCCTAATCTTAACTTCATTCTAATTTAAGGTTTTATTCTCTCGATACCGGTTGTTATTATTATCGTCAAACATTGTAACTATTACCTCTTATTTTCTTTTCTATTCATCTTGCTCTCTTCTAACCGATTCCCGTCTTATTCACCGCTATCATCATTCCTATTATCTTTCATTAATCAATTCACAAACCCACATCTTCCTTTTACATTTCGTCTTAACGACTCTCTCATCGTCTACGATCATCTAAATTTGACTTCTCTATTCTATATTCATTTTTACACCTTATACGTTCCTATCTAACATTCATCTTAAGTTATTTATTTACCTTGACTCTTTTACTCTTCAACTTTACCACATTCCTAAGGTCATCATTGGTTTAAGAAGATTATGTTTAGCTTGATCAGTTACTCGGAACACACCTACTTCATATCCCCTCTTATCATCGTCTTCTTTCACTTCTTTATCTCTTTTATATTTTATACCCTCTTAATCAACTTACCGTATTAGACCTTTTAAATACTCCAAGGGGTTATTCTCGTCGTTATCACTCCGTCGTGAACAACTTATCTATATCTCTCATACTTCTCCTTCTATTGCTTAAACTACTTCACCTTTTTAGTTTCATCTCTAATTCGAGGAACTTATGTTTATCCTAGTCATCTATCTTAAACAACTCGATTTCCCCTCCTCTTATAATTGTCTTTCATTTCTTATTGCCAAGCCATCTTTAACATCATTAGGTTCTCATAAACTACTATCGTCGGTTCATGTTTAGACTTGTTATTATTTTGAGGTAACTACTTCTATTTATGCCTAAATACACTCCCTCATTTAGACATGTAGTTTAAGGATCCTTACTTTCACTTTACACGCTAACGGCTTGCTTAAACTAATTATTGTGTTCATAGATGTCTTAGAGTCCACTGAAAAGATTGTGCTGAAATTTCATGAAGGATGCAGCATGACCCATGCATGGTATTTTAATCATAACTCAAGTTTTAGACATCTAAATGGATTCAAACCAAAGGGAAATGAGAACTGACGTCTATATCTACAACTTTCATGAAGGGACCTAAATCCAATTCGGGACAGAGAGGGGTGGAAATGTTACTTTTCCTAAACCTGGACAGAGTGCACGACCGTGCTGACCCATGTGTAGTAATTTGATCATAAGTCAAGTTGTGGATGTCTAAACTAGGTCACTCTAAAGTTAAATGAAAGCTAACTTCCATATTTACAACTTTCATGTTTACACCGAAACCCAGTTCAGAACGGAAAATAGTGGAAAAACCAATTGAAAGCGAAATTTGTGTTTTTGTCCTGACCAAAATCGTAGCACGATTTTCTAAAATTGGAGCACAATTTTTGTCGAACCAAAACACCTAATTCTGGCCCAAAATCTTAGTACGATTTCTCCAAATCGTAGCACGATTTTGCTGATAGACAGCCAACGAAAAACAGTTTCAGAAGTGCGTTTTCGCCCAATAATCACTTTTAAACCACTTAATTCTATCTCAACACTCCCAGTTCATCCCAAATCATCACCCTAGGGTTACCCCACTATTTGGACGTTAATTCCCTCTTAACCTATCTAATTATACACTCTTTCATGATCCAATTCTTAAATCTAATCTCTAAACCTGGTTCCCTTAGTTTTCATCTTTCAACAACAACTTTACATTCATTCATCATGATTTTTCATTGGAATTCTTCATCATAACAACAACCACATCTTAAGAATAAAACAACCCCACAATAGTTTAAAATACCCTAAAGTGAAAGAATTCTCCCCCTTACCTCGATTCTTCGGAAATTCCAGCTTTTGCTTGATCCTGTTATAGCTAGGGTTTCTCATTCTCTTCTCCTCTCTTTTCCACGTTCAACAAAAGTGACCCCTTCTAACTCCTAATGTTTTTATTTATATTTGGGTCAGTCACTTGTTATAATTTTCTTCTCCCCTATTCACTATTCTTTTACTCCTCCCCTCCCTCACTTATTTAAAACTTATATTCTACACCTCCGACTCTATATTATTTTGTTTTTGATTCCTCTCTTCATTTTATTTAAATTCTCATACTACTTCTCAATCATCATCAATATTCTATTTTCTCAACAACAAAATAACACTCAAGCAAAAGCAACATCAATAATAATATTAACCAAAACTTCACCTATTAAACTTCATGGAATTAATTAAAAATAGAAAATTGGGGTGTTACAGTCAACACCAAAGAAAATTGGGCCACAAAGTCCAGATGAACCAAGTCACTGATGTTGAGTCAAAAGTAAGTATATGTTTATATCGTCTCCACAGGGACTAGTGCGATATTTCAAGCCATTCAACAGCTGATATCATTTTGAGTAAGGGTTTATAAGATTGTTTGCTATAAACTATTGGAATGTAAAAGCGGTAATAAAAACGACAAGTAATAGGACGTAAAAGTGTTGGGATCGGAGTTCGTCAATCTAGCCTCGAAAATATTCTAATGATCATGCATATGAATTCTAGCTTGTTAGCGAAATTATCACGTATCACTCGACAACATCATTTGTGTCCAAATGACGTCGTGAGATCGATCGTATCGTTTAATCGACGATTTCCCAATCTATTAAACGATACGAAAGCTTTACGTTCCGACAATTTATGCGATTATCAAAACCCAATTCCATGTCTAGAATTTCTTATTTTGATAGAAGATTATTCTAAACCTAGATTCAAAAGTATTTGTCAATAACAATTAAATCAAGCATAAGAATGAAAAGCAAGAATAACTTCAATTATCACATAAGTTACTAGAATCATATATTTGCAAAATCAAATATTATATCTAAGCTATATTGAGTACCTCCAATCCCAACAAGGGAAGGTTAGTTGGTCACTGTCATGACAACCATACAAAAATGGAAAGAAAGATGAAGATCCAAAGCTAAATCTTGATTTCCCAAAGTCTTAGTTAATCCACACTCCCTTCACCCTTGCTCCATGAAGATCACCTCTTTTAGCCCTATTTTATGTCTAAAACTATAACCTAAAATATTACTAAAACTGTAGTAATTAATTATCCAATTCTGTGCTGAATGGCTATAAATATAATCTGGTTTTTTCAAGGCTCGCTACAGCGATGAGTTGGTCGCTGTAGCGATCAAAGCTTTCTTGGCCTTTGGGTTTGCTCCACGTCAGCAAACGGGGTTCAAACCGCCTTTGTTCGCTATAGTGACCATATCCATCGCTGCAGCGATGGAAACTTGATTTCTCCCTGCCTAGGCGCGCTATAGCGACCAGTCCTCCGCTGTAGTGAGCAAGCCTTAACCTTTCTTCAAGTTTCTTTGCTCAATTTCATGTCCTAGCTTGTTATTTCCTGCACAAATGGATGGGGTGAGACATAGGATCAATATTTTGGCATTCGATCAATAATTATGAGCTTTTCCTATGATAACTTGCAAAACAAGCTACTAAAGTGCTTAAATTAAATATTCTTTTTAAGTAATTTCTGGCACTTATCAGTCACATTTTGGGAATGTCATTTAGCTTTGTTCCTTCCACTAAAGCAACTAATGCCACAGTTGATTTACATGAGCAGCTTGTGATAATGACCGCGTTCTTCATTAGACAACAAAGGGATATGCTTCATAATGAGATTCAACAAGTTTGGAAATTAATATCTAATGTGTTAACTTTGAAACAATTTGCTTACCTCAGTTGTACAAGGTTTGCAAGGTCAGACAATGAGACAAGCATTATTTTGTAAATTCAACTAAACAATGTGACATCATAACATGTTGAGGTTTTATTGAACAACATAATGCACATACATTTTGATTCTTTCAATTTTGATCTTAGTAATTTTGGCACCATTAATCGTTGGGGTGACTAATGGTAAATGGCCCTCATACTTGGGATAATTTTTATTTTGGACATACACATATGAATAAGAGGCCACCTAAAGTTGTAGGAAAAATTGTAATATCGCAAGTCAGTATGCAGGCAAACAATGTGCCCTATGTTGGAGGGTGTACTTTTGACTAATCCAACATAATGTGTGATATGACATAAAACACTTATCCAATTCCCGATTGGTTAAAATCAGTTAAGTCCATTTTGTGCCTATGGTGGATAGATGACATGGAACAATTTTCCACATTATCCTTATAATGCATCAATGGCACCGCGAACTTACACGAAAATTATTCATGAAATGAGCCAACAACAATCACGTAGAATCAAAATAATTTTTTTATTGATAAAATCTCGACAAAGTTACAAAATGTTGAAATAATACATGATATCTCACATATTTCGGTATTAACCCGTTTAAAAGACCAAACTTAAGGGAGAAAGACTAATGTGAAGCATCCATTTCAGCGACCAATACAAGCTTTCCGGTGAAGACCATCAAAAGGAAAGGGATGATCCACACCCCCGATAGCTCTAATATTGGATCCCAATCCTTACATGTACAAAAGTGACTCGAAGTGTTTAATTATATTAAAAGGCTGGTAGAAGGAAAATTCCTTAAAAGTTTAGTAAGCCACAAACACATACAAATGGACCCTTCAAATCAGGCACGACAATATATCAGGGAATAGTTCCCACCCTTTTAGAAATGACCATTGTTTTTCCTCAGTTACTTTCATTTAACATGAAAATTGGAGAAATTTTGAGTTTATAACAAATGCATTTTTGGAGGATAAGTTCTTCTTCTATTTATCATTCATCAAACGTGTCAGTGGAAAGGCATAAGAAAAAGTCAATTAGAGATAGAGAATGGGCTAGTGAAGAAAATCAAAGCCTACGAGGTTCATCATCGTCAAGACAATGACCCATCAGAGAGTTTTCAACACAAAATGAGACTTCTCGTGGAAGGAAACGAAGTGTGATAATTAGAATAGAAATAAGAGATGATGGGAAGAATCTATTGAGTTGTGGAAAACCGAATGCAAAAATGTGGTATTTATAAGCCAAAATTTGTTTTTGGGATAATATTGCCATTATATAAAAAAATTAATTGCATTCACCGACCAATGCGAAAAACAGTCAAAAGTGGTTGACATTGAAATAAAGATCAAATTTAAAACCACGAGTGATTAATGTACGCCAATAGTTTCAGTAGATACATGAACAACTGGTACACCGTGGCATGATGATTTTAACTTCTACTACATACATAAACAAAATTACATATATTATAAATTTGAGATTAACACATGCTTAAGTAAAATTTGTTTTCTTTGCAATGAAAACATCAAAGTCTTCTTCTACCGAAACTAACTCATGGATTTAAGGTTTTGTTGATATCCACTATGCAACCATAGCCTTGTTGTCTTTCTCTCGTTGGAGTTCATGCTAGAGAGAGGTAATGTGTTTGTCAATCACATGTTATTTCTCATAAAGCTTGTCGATATTCCCATCAATAGTGATCCTCTTGCCATCGAGAAACATCAAGTGATTGAGAGCTATCTTGTGATGTTCTTGGATGCCATTAAAAGAGGTTATAGTAGAATTTATGACAATGATGTATGTTTGAAGGTTGTTCACCACAGTTTGAACAACAACGAAGAGTCCATGTCGAATGGCATCAAGATATGATTTTATGCGTGAAAGGTTGTCAATGAGAATAAGGTCGGACATTATGATATCAAAATCACAATTTAATAATACTTTCAATTCCTCCAAAATATTAGATAATTTATGAGTATTTAGAACCAAAAGGCAGGAGGAAAATGACTAAAAAATGATGCAATACCTTATGTCATGGATCCCGAATGAAAAGACATATCATAAGAGAAGTTAAGACCAACCCACAGTTCACTAGAAAAATGTCATGGATCAGCATGGGCCAATTTCCTACGCAAAAAAAAAGCCCTCACAAATCATTGCGGTGGAATTTTGACCGCCGCAAAGCTCCCTGTGCCATAGTGATGGACACGTGGCCGCCGCAACAGCCATCACCCATTTTGACACACATTTGACTTTGAGTGGAATTCAAAACCATCACAAAGTCTCATTGCCTTTGTGTGGGAAAATGTCCGCCACAAAGGCTGCGAAATTAAAAAAAAAACATATATATGCATTTGTGTGAGACCTAAAGCCACCTCAAATGCATATATATATATATATATATATATATATATATATAGTAATTACTATTTTTTTTCTTGTAATGATAGTTACTATTGTTTAGGGAACTAAATTTTTTTATAACATTTATTTTTTATAATTGAAATAGTAATTATTAAAATATTGAAAGAAAACCAAAGTTTGAAATGAAAAAAGGTTGAAGTAAGAAAAGTTGTAGAGAGAATGAGGTAGCGACAAGTATTGGTGTAGGAATGAGATAGATGATGTTGGTCAAACGTAAGTATCGTTTTTATATCGCTCCACAGGGATTAATGTGATATTATAAACCGTTCAACGTCGATTATCGTCTTAAGTTAGGGTTTAACCATTTGTTTTACTACACTACTCATTATTTTAAAAACATAATAAATAAATAGTAGAGTAATAGGACATAGAAGGTGCTAGGATTAACTTTCATCAATCAAACATCGTTTGTATTCGATTGATTATAAATACGGATTCTAGCTTTTTCTTATATATGACATTATTACGTATTGCTCAACAACTTCATTGATTTCCCAAATGACGTCGTGAGTTCGATTGTATCGTTTAATCGATGATTTCTTAATCTATTAAACGATTCAAAAGCTTTACGATCCAATACTATAATGTAATTATCAAAACCAAATCCCATTTCTAGAATTTCTTATCTTGATAGAAAATCATTCTAAACCTAGATTCAAAAGTCTTTTTCAACAACATTTAAATCAAACATAAGATTGAAAAGCAAGAAGAAATTCAATGGTATATAAAAATTGCTAGAATCATATATTGAATAATCAAAAGTTTACAACATGGAATGATTGATTACCTATTAATCCCAACAAAGGAGATTAGTTGATCATTGTCATGACAACTATTGCAAAATAAGAAAGGAAGATGAAGATATATGAGAGCTTGATGTCTCAAAGCTACTTAATGTCTTCTTCAATCCAAATCAAATTGCTATTTGAAGTTTTTCTCCCTCTATGCCTATTCTCTCTCAAAGATAACAAGTATTTAATGCTCTGGAAAATATTAAAACTTAGAAAAAACTATCTATATATAAAAATGAGCTTCAAAATACTTAAATATGCTGAGAAAATGCACGCTCGCTACAAGCGACCAGTCTGTCGCTTGTAGCGAGGACATCAACTGGCCAATCATAGAGCTCCACGTCATCATCAGCATTAAACCGCCCCTTTGGTCGCTGTAGCGACAAGGTCTGTCGCTACAAGCGATGGATCATTGAAATTCCCTGCCTAGGCTCGCTTCAAGCGTCCAGTTCATCGCTTCAAGCGATGAACCCTTGTAAATCCCTGCCTAAGCTCGCTTCTAGCGATGGAGGCTGCGCTTCAAGCGATGGTACACTGGAAATCCCTGCCTATCCTCGCTACTAGCGATGGCTTCTGCGCTTGTAGCGATGGCATCCAGAAAAGCTTCATTCTTTTGCATCAATCAGGTTCAAGCATGTATTTCCTGCATAATCACATGGGGTAAGGCTTAGGATCATAATTATTGCATTTTTAACACAAATATGCTCAAATCCTAAGGTAACTTGTAAAGCAAGTAATCATAAGTGCCCTAAAATATATCAAAATATAACAACTTTTAGGCACTTATCAAACTCTCCCCAACTTACATTTTGGTTTGTCCTCAAACCAAAGAACAAAAGAGGAAATTTTCATAGCTTTTAAACCACAGTATTGAGCAATTAGCAAAGGATTCAAAAGTGCGAAGAAATAAACATCAAATGAGTGATTCAAATGTGATTGCGCAAGCTAAAGTTCAGTTTCTCATTAAACAAGATACATCCTACAAATGTGAACTAGTTCTAAACACAAGGAATTAAATCATACAATCCTAAACAAGCAACATGTTTAAATTTGAACCAAACCTAACACACTTCTATATAAAGTATATGAACAATTGAAATCATTTATAAGGGTTATGAACACTCATCCAACAAACATGATAACATTACAATTAAATTATGTGTCCATCTAATTATCATTTCCAAAAGCATAAAAGGCATTGATCAAAAGGTCTTTGAGGGTTGTAATTGGGCTAGGTTACAAAAGAATTGTCATATGTGGGATATTTGAATTCAAATGGCCAAGCAAAAGGAAACATTCAATCTAATTACACTTCCTTCTTTTTCCAATACAACATTTGGTGAATTTCATACATTTCTATTCTTGATTGATCTTGACAACTTTTTCTTTGAATTCTTGCAAACCTTTTCATTTTTCTCTTTTCTTTTTCTTGGTTTGCTTTTCTTTTCTTGTTGTCAAGATCAATTAACACATTCACCCTAATATTGACATAAACATAACCTCCCTTTCTCCCCAACTTATTTCAATGATACCCTAATCGAATGTTCCTTTATCATTATGGCAAAGGTCAATAAAAACGATGGATAAGGGTTCAAAAGAAAACAACTATCAGAATTTAATAAAGAGTTAACTATGAACTGAATTTTTTTACAAACTCCGGCAATTTAAATAAGCAGATGAGCTTATTAAATTGACAGTCCACAGTTAACAATTCTGATTCAACAGGCTCAGATGGGTTAACAGATACTCACACATCTCACAAGGTAGGTTCATTTGGTCAAGTATTTCACTCAAATTCAAAAAATTGTCTTGATCACTTCAATGCTCTTACACAATTTAAAACAACAAAAGATTTAACATAAAATAACTGAGTTAAACATGATATTGGTCTCCTGCATATATGTACAATGGTTGAGGATTCCTCACATTTTGGCTAGTTCTATATTGGTTCAAAACTAAACAAATGCTTGCTTAAAAACTGAATAAATTAACTTGTGTGTGTAAAGAACTTATTCACATTCAAGAATATACCTAGAAAAACAAGAAAACGAGTACCTTAGCTGCGCTTCAACACTCATTCTATCATTATCACTCAATTGAATCTAAGCATAAGCACTGGCTTTGAATCATTCATCTTTCTTTCAACATTTGTTGGGATAATTTCAAAAAAAAAAAAAAATTTACCAAAAATAAATACTAAAGCATAAATAAAATATAACTATACTAACATGTAATACCCAAAATAAATAACATAAACAAAAGATAATATCATCCATGGTACATCAAACATAAACAAAACAAAGTACAAAACATAATGAAAATGTTATAAAAGTACAAAGCTGAATAAATAAAACGAAAGAGAAAACAAATCAAAATCTGCAGCTCTGCATCATCAATCTGAATCTGAATCCATGTCCTCAGAATCTATCAGGTCTGCTGCCATGCGATCAATACTATTTGTAGCTGCTGAGGAGTCATCACCCAGATCATCATCAACATCAGCATCATCATCACCCTCATCACCGGCATCCTGCTGATCACCAGCATCCGCTGCAGCTGCCCCTCCTGGAAAGAAAGGCCTGTCCCCAGGCCAAGCTATGTGCTCAGAGAAGAAAGCAGGCGTCCATGGGCTTTGGCCACTGTCATGTAGATGACTCTGAATAGTCGTCAGTGCCCGGTGATTTGACGCATTCTGCGCCAACAGAAAAGAGCTCACCGTAGCAGAGTCCCAACTCGAGAAGTCCAGTGGTGGAATGGTCAGGTGGCTAGGGTGGCTAGTATGCTGAGGTGGTGGTGGTGGTACATGAGAAGGACCGGCTGAGGTGGATGGTCCAGCTGAGGGAGGAGGTGGGGCTACAGGTGCGGGAGTAGAGCAGTACCTATTGATGTATCTATCATCAATAGGGTTCTTAATTTCCTCATCTACCTGATTGGGCATGTGTACTCTAGCCCGTCTACAGAGTCCCATAATCAACCCGGGAAAAGTCAGTGGGCATTTGGGTTTGCTCGGGGGTAAAATGCCGCTCTCCGCTACTATCCTCATCTCATTAGCTATCAGCCTAGCAACGTCAACCTGACGCTGAGTAAGGATATAATGGACAAGAGGTGTAACGTCTAGGGTGGTAGAAGATGTATGAGATTTAGGCCGGATGTTATACAAAATAAGGGTAAGAACTACCTGAGCCTCAGTGGTCATATCCTCCCTAAATGCTCGGAAAGGCTTACCCGAAGCCCTACTCAAATCATAGCTCTTCCCCTCCTGGAAGATGTCTCGTGCGATGGTCTCATGATCCCAATTGCCGCTCCTCTGATGCTCACAAAAGTCACATAGCGCAGTAGGTGCAAGTGGATTATCCTCTTCAACTAGCTCCAGAGGCTTGCCCAAGTATGCGTTGATGGACATACGATCAAAAGTGATGGTGCGCCCTCGCACGTAGGTAGTCCATGTGAACTCGTCGGATGGGTCAGCGGGGATCGCATTCGCGTAGAATTCGCGCACGATGTCATAATTAATCCTCCTGGGTGGCGTGCATAGAATCCCCCACTTCCTTTCGTTAATCATGGCTGCTATGCCTCCATACTCTCCCTCTTCTGAAATTTGGAACCGCTTCTCAGACCAAATTCTTCTTGTTTTTAGCTCCTCGTACCTTTCTTGATTTCTGAAGCTCAGGAAACGGCTCGTGTCGTGTGGTTGAATGTTTGCTCTTGGTCTTGACGACGAGCTCTCAACATTCCTTTGTCGTTTGGAGGAGGATTTGGGTGCCATTCCTACATAAGTATCAAAACAGATTAAAATTAGGTAGGACACAAGTCAAATTCAAATCAAAATAAAGATAAAACAAAATCTGGGTTTCGTCGCTACAGCGACAGCTTGGTCGCTTGTAGCGAGCGAACCCAGAAAATGCCTGTTTCCTTCGCTACAAGCGTACTGTAGCGAGGAAGACCCTTTTCAAAATTTCATGTTTTTCTGGATTTGAACCTACTTGTAGCATGCGAAATTAAGATTAAAGCTAAAATAAATGACTAACAATCACCTAAACTTCCTAAATCCTCAAAAACCCTAATTTATTTGAATTTTTACATAGGTTTTTTCCAAAATACGAATCCTATGAACAAGAGGATTAAAGGGGAATTTTCCTAGTGATTCTAGGTCATTTATAACAGCTTAAACTATGTATAAACATGGGTAAACAACAGGGCATTAGATTAAGTTCAAAAATTGTAAAACCCTAAAACCCTAAATCATCAAATCAGCATGCAAGCACTAATAAACCGTAAAAAGCTACTAAACAGTGACAGAGAGGAACGAAATACATACCTGAATGAAGATTGAGCAAGATTAACACAGGCAAAGAGTGGATTTTGCAGATTTTATGCAGAAATGGAAAGAGAGAAATGCAGGAATAGAATGGAATGTTTACAGAATTAAAGGGTTGCGAAAATATAAGTTAAAAACGGCTAATGCACTTAATGAAAGTAGTTGGGAGGTTACTGAAGCGACAGTAGTGGCCTGGGTAATATAAAACTGTTTTCTGATACGCTCGCTACAAGCGCGCGACCTGTCGCTACAGCGACAGGCAAAAAGCCCATCGCTACAAGCGTGGAATGGCGCTACAAGCGCAAGTGCAAATTCCATCGCTACTAGCGACAAGTGCGTCGCTACAGCGACGTAGTGTAAATTCCATCGCTACAACGATGAATTGGTCGCTGTAGCGACCATGACAGGAAACAGAAAAATTAAATTTTGAGTTCTTGCCACTATCCCAACATGCAAAAATAACTGTACAGAAGTAAAATAACACTAAAAATACAACATACTTACAAAATTGGGGTGCCTCCCAACAAGCTCTTGTTTAACGTCATTAGATCGACGCCTGATTCGCTTATGCATAAGAATCGATGAGTGAAATCGTCGTCGTGTGCCGAACAACTTCACCTCCAAAATATGGCTTAAGCCTCTGTCCATTCATTGTCCATGTCGACTTAGTGATAGGATCCTCTAGTTCCACAGCTCCATAAGGCTTTACTTCCTTGATCATGAACGGACCGGACCACTTGGACTTCAATTTACCCGGAAATAGTCGTAGCCTTGCATTGAACAGCAAGACCATTTGACCAGGCCTGAATTCCCTCTTCATGATCTTCTTGTCATGATACCTTTTAACCTTTTCCTTATAAAGCTTGCTTGACTGATAGGCTTGGTCACGCATTTCTTCTAACTCATGCATCTGAAGCTTTCTCTTCTCCCCAGCTTGCTCTTGATCAAAGTTCAAAAACTTGAGCGCCCAAAACGCTTTGTGCTCCAACTCGACCGGCAAGTGGCATGCTTTCCCATACACCAACTGGAATGGTGTGAAACCCGTAGGAGCTTTGTATGCGGTCCTATAGGCCCACAACGCTTCGTCCAGTTTCATCGCCCAATCCTTTCTTGAAGATGACACGGTCTTCTCAAGTATCCGTTTGATTTCACGGTTGGATACCTCGGCTTGACCGTTGGTCTGTGGATGGTATGGTGAAGCTACCTTGTGCTTTACTCCATAGTGCTCAAGTGCTTTTGCTAACTGTTGATTGCAGAAGTGAGAACCTCCGTCACTTATTAGCACTCTTGGAGTTCCAAATCGGGAAAAGATGTTTCTTTTCAGAAACTTGACCACCGTCTTGCTATCGGCTTTCTGAGATGCTATTGCTTCTACCCACTTTGACACATAGTCAACAGCCACCAGAATATACTCATTGTTCAAAGAGGATGGAAATGACCCTACAAAGTCAATACCCCAACAGTCGAAGACTTCGACTTCAAGGATACTTTGTAGAGGCATTTCATTCCTCTTTGAAATCCCTCCGGTTTTCTGGCAACTCTCGCATTCTTTCACATGTTCATATGAGTCTTTGAACAAGGTGGGCCAATAAAAGCCAGCTTGAAGAACTTTTGCTCCAGTTCTTTCTCCACTGTAATGACCACCATATGGCGAGTTGTGACAGTGCCACATGATGTCCTTGGCTTCTTCTCTTGCAACACATCTTCTCAATAAGTGGTCTGCTCCAATCTTGAATAGGTACGGGTCATCCCAAATGAATTGAGTGGCGTCTCTCAACAACCTCTTCTTCATTTGCCATGTGTAATACTCCGGTATAAAACTCGTTGCTTTGTAGTTGGCCATGTCAGCGAACCATGGTCTTTCTTGCACCATAAGCAACTTCTCATCCGGGAACTCTTCAAGGATGTCCCTCTCATTCTTTGTTATCTCATTGTTCACTAATCTTGACAGATGATCAGCTACTAGGTTCTCAGTCCCCTTCTTGTCCTTAATTTCCAAATCAAACTCTTGGAGTAGCAACATCCAACGGATGAGTCTCGGCTTTGAGTCGGGTTTGGTAATTAAGTACTTGATAGCTGCATGGTCAGTCCAGATAACAATTTTTGAACCTATGAGATACGAACGAAATTTTTCTAATGCGAACACTATGGCAAGTAATTCTTTTTCAGTGGTAGCATAATTGACTTGTGCGTCATTTAAAACTTTACTTGCGTAGTGTATAGCATGAAAAATTTTGTTTTTGCGTTGACCTAACACCGCGCCTACCGCATAATCACTTGCATTGCACATAAGTTCAAAATCGTATGTCCAGTTTGGTGCGGTGATTATGGGTGCGGATGTTAAGCTATCCTTTAAACTATTAAATGCATTTAAACAGTCAATATCAAAATCAAAAGACTTATCTTTGTTGAGCAAGTTGCTCAATGGCTTGGCAATTTTTGAGAAGTCTTTGATGAATCTCCGATAGAACCCGGCATGGCCTAGGAAACTTCGGATTCCTTTGACATTGACTGGTGGTGGAAGTTTTCCTATCACGTCGACCTTAGCTTTATCAACTTCAATACCCTTGGAGGAGATCTTGTGACCAAGGACAATACCCTCGGTTACCATGAAGTGACACTTCTCCCAATTGAGCACCAAGTTGGTTTCCTTGCACCGTTTCAGTACCGTGTCCAGATTCTTCAAGCACATATCAAATGATGACCCGAAAACTGAGAAGTCGTCCATGAACACTTCAATGCTTTTCTCTATCAAGTCTGCAAAGATGGCTTGCATGCATCGTTGAAATGTTGCTGGGGCGTTACATAATCCGAACGGCATGCGTCGATATGCAAATACCCCAAAAGGACATGTGAATGCAGTCTTCTCGTGATCGTCTGGATTCACCGATATTTGATTGTAACCTGAATACCCGTCAAGGAAACAGTAAAAAGCTTGTCCTGACAGCCTCTCTAGCATTTGATCCATAAATGGTAGAGGAAAATGATCCTTTCTCGTTGCTTTGTTCAACCTCCGGTAGTCGATACACATCCTCCAACCGGTCACGGTTCTTGTCGGTATGAGCTCATTCTTCTCGTTCGTGATAACCGTCATACCTCCCTTCTTAGGGACAACTTGAACCGGACTAACCCAAGTGCTATCCGAGATCGGATATATCATGCCGGCTTCAAGTAGCTTAACCACTTCTTTCCGGACTACTTCTTTCATAATTGGGTTTAGCCGTCTTTGAGGTTGTGCTACCGGCTTATAATCCTCTTCCATCATGATCTTATGCATGCAATAGGAAGGACTTATCCCTTTTAAGTCGGATAGTGTCCAACCTATTGCTTCCTTGTTGGACTTCAAAACTTCGACCAATCTTGTTTCTTCATGGTTTGACAAGGAGCTACTTATGATTACCGGTTTGGTACCCTCTTGATCAAGAAACACATACTTCAAATGTGAGGGCAAGATCTTCATCTCCGGCTTCACTTCTTCTACTTTAGCTTCATTCGTCAATTCCTCGATTTTGGCTTTGTGAGGAGGAATTTCCTTAAACGAATCGAGCTCCTTCAAACACTCTTCAAGCTCCTGCTCATCTTCTTCTCCTAGGATACTTAGTGCGTTTGTCAATACTCTTTCAAGATGTGTCAAGTCATGCAACTGGTTTCTCGTATCAACTATCAATTCTTCCGTTGCATCCATCTTGAAGCACGCAGCTTTATCATTAGGAAACTTCATTGCTTCGTGGATATTGAAATTGACTTCTTCATCGTCCACACGGACTTTCATTAAGCCTCCGTCAAGATCAATCATCATCCGTGCCGTTTGCATGAAAGTTCTCCCAAGAAGTAGTGGCACATCATCATCCTCCGGAATGTCCATCACTACAAAGTCGACGGGGAACAAGAACTTGTCGACTTTCACCAACACGTCTTCAGCAATTCCCAATGGACGAGTGTAGGATTTGTCGGCCAATTGCAAGGTTAAGTTGGTTCTCTTCACAACTATATCACCTATCCTTTTGACAACGGATAGTGGGATTAGGTTGATACTTGAACCCAAATCAATGAGTGCCTTGCCGACATCAACATTGCCAATGGACACAAGTAGTGTAACTTTGCCCGGATCTCTCTTCTTTCTTGACAATGTATTCTGGATGATTTCACTACAATTCGCGTCTAGCAGAATTGTTTCTTCTTCATTAAACCTCCTCTTCTTGGAAAGGATTTCTTTCATAAACTTGGCATACGTCGGCATTTGCTCTAGGGCTTCCGAGAACGGTATATTGATTTGTAACCTTTTGAATACTTCAAGGAACCTAGCAAACTGCCTCTCTTTCTCTTTTTTGGCTGGTGTAGTTGGGTAAGGTAGGTGCGGTGTTGGTGCATTCTTCACTTCTTCTTGCTTCTTGCCCTTCTCCTTCACCACATCCTTCTTCCATACTATGTTCTCATTTTCAACTACATCCTTATTATTTTTTTCAACTTCTTCCTCTATATGTACATCTCCCGTTTCTTCCTCACGTCCTTCATCATCATCCTTCTCCTTCACCTCATTCTCAACAACCCTTCTCTCTACTTCAAGATTGTCCCCTATACCTTTACCAATGACCTTCCCGCTCCTTGTAGCAATTGCCTTGCAATTTTCGTTGTCTCTTAATGCAAGGACTTCCTCATCAAAATGACTTAATTGTCATTTCGATGATGATGCATGATCCTTTGGGTTGGTTTGTGTGTTGGCGGTAAAGGTTCCGCCTTGTTGAGTAGCTTGAGAAAGTTGTTGTGCCAACTGGCCCACTTGCGTCTCCAGATTTTTGATGGACCCATCAGTGTTCTTCTGGTTGGCCATTGACATCTGCATGAATTGATTGAGGGTTTCATCAGTGGATTGGTTGCGGTTTTGTTGTGGAGGTTGATATTGGTTATAATTCTGGTAAGGTTGTCGGTTATACTGCCCAGCTTCTGGTCTCCACCCTTGGCCATAATTCGGATTATTCCCTCTTGGGAAGTTGTTTGGATGGCTTTGGAATTGGTTTTGAAACTGTTGAGGCCTTGGTTGATTACCAACATAGCTTACCTCTTCTGTAGGTGGCGGACAAAATCCGGTTGGGTGGTCTCCCGAACAAAGCTCGCAAGATGCGACTTGGTGTTGTCTTCTTTGTTCGTTCTGGATGTCCTTCATTTGTTGAAGAAGGTTGGCCATTTTCTTTGTCAACTCTTCCACTTGTTGCGTGAGCAACTTGTTTTGTGCAAGGATTGCATCATTAGTTCCCAAATCTAGGATTCCCGCCTTCCTTTGGCTTTGGCTTCGGTTGTGATGAGCTTGGTGATCATTCAACGCCATTCTCTCTATAATAGCAACAGCATCCTCGGCGCTCTTGGCCATCAAAGAACCACCAGCAGCAGCGTCAAGCAAAAGCTTGGATTGTTGTTGCATCCCGTTCCGGAATAGATGAATTTGTGTTAATTCATCGAATCCGTGATTAGGACATCTTCTGAGCATTGACTTGAAACGCTCCCAGGCTTCACATAATGTCTCACTTGTACCTTGTGAGAACACCGCAATAGTTGTCTTCGCCTCCATGAAACGATTCTGAGGGAAGAACCTCTCAAGGAATTTCTCCTCAAGCGTGTTCCAGTTCGTCATTACCGTCGGTGGCTGGTCCAAGTACCACTCCTTAGCTTTGCCTATCAATGAATGTGGAAACATCCTCATCCACATAGCCTCCTCGTTATTCTCCGTCTCACCAAGGGTTCCCGCAATCTCATAGAATTTTGTGAGATGTTGGAACGGGTCTTCATGGTCTAATCCTGAGAAGGGATTAGCATATAAGATTTGTAATATCCCCGTCTTCATCTCTGTTTGCTTGATAGTCCGCGGTGTTTTCCCCAATTGTGCAAAACGGCGTGGACTGTTATTACATGGCAACCCACGACCTCCTGAACCTCCAGGATCTTCTACTGCAGCCATTTGTAACTCTTGGCTTGGATTTGATGAATGACTAGAAACAGAACTCTCCTCTTGTTGCCTCTTCCTTGCTTGTTGCTTCTTTTTCCGATTCTTGCTATTGTTTCGACGAGCTGTTCTCTCTATCTCGGAATCAAAAAGAAGTTGGTCCTCCGATACTTGACCTCGCATAAACGATATCAACAATCTGACCACAAAGAATTAGCAAACAAGATGGATAAGAAATATTAGTTATATACATAAAAGAATTTTGTGCAAAATTGCTTAAAACCATAATTAAAGTTGCAATGATTATAATATCATAACTTTAATCCCCGGCAACGGCGCCATTTTTGTTAACTAGCGGAAAGCAAGTATTAGTTTTTTATATCATTCCACAGGGATTAATGTGATATTATAAACCGTTCAACGTCGATTATCGTCTTAAGTTAGGGTTTAACCATTTGTTTTACTACACTACTCATTATTTTAAAAACATAATAAATAAATAGTAGAGTAATAGGACATAGAAGGTGCTAGGATTAACTTTCATCAATCAAACATCGTTTGTATTCGATTGATTATAAATACGGATTCTAGCTTTTTCTTATATATGACATTATTACGTATTGCTCAACAACTTCATTGATTTCCCAAATGACGTCGTGAGTTCGATTGTATCGTTTAATCGATGATTTCTCAATCTATTAAACGATTCAAAAGCTTTACGATCCAATACTATAATGTAATTATCAAAACCAAATCCCATTTCTAGAATTTCTTATCTTGATAGAAAATCATTCTAAACCTAGATTCAAAAGTCTTTTTCAACAACATTTAAATCAAACATAAGATTGAAAAGCAAGAAGAAATTCAATGGTATATAAAAATTGCTAGAATCATATATTGAATAATCAAAAGTTTACAACATGGAATGATTGATTACCTATTAATCCCAACAAAGGAGATTAGTTGATCATTGTCATGACAACTATTGCAAAATAAGAAAGGAAGATGAAGATATATGAGAGCTTGATGTCTCAAAGCTACTTAATGTCTTCTTCAATCCAAATCAAATTGCTATTTGAAGTTTTTCTCCCTCTATGCCTATTCTCTCTCAAAGATAACAAGTATTTAATGCTCTGGAAAATATTGAAACTTAGAAAAAACTATCTATATATAAAAATGAGCTTCAAAATACTTAAATATGCTGAGAAAATGCACGCTCGCTACAAGCGACCAGCCTGTCGCTTGTAGCGAGGACATCAACTGGCCAATCATAGAGCTCCACGTCATCATCAGCATTAAACCGCCCCTTTGGTCGCTGTAGCGACAAGGTCTGTCGCTACAAGCGATGGATCATTGAAATTCCCTGCCTAGGCTCGCTTCAAGCGTCCAGTTCATCGCTTCAAGCGATGAACCCTTGTAAATCCCTGCCTAAGCTCGCTTCTAGCGATGGAGGCTGCGCTTCAAGCGATGGTACACTGGAAATCCCTGCCTATCCTCGCTACTAGCGATGGCTTCTGCGCTTGTAGCGATGGCATCCAGAAAAGCTTCATTCTTTTGCATCAATCAGGTTCAAGCATGTATTTCCTGCATAATCACATGGGGTAAGGCTTAGGATCATAATTATTGCATTTTTAACACAAATATGCTCAAATCCTAAGGTAACTTGTAAAGCAAGTAATCATAAGTGCCCTAAAATATATCAAAATATAACAACTTTTAGGCACTTATCAATAGAGAGAATGAAGAAATGACTATTTATATAATAAAATAAAAAATCAACCCGTTGGCATTTGGGTCGGCCACATGTGTGATGTAAATTCAAAATTTGAAAATCTCGCCTCAAGTTTGTGTGGGACATATTCCGCCTATTCCGCAGCAAATTCATGATGCTTTCTGCCTTGCCTTTGCATGAGACTTTTTTCGCCGTAAATTCATGTTGTTTTGGTCCTTGCCTTTGCGTGGGAACTTTTTTTGCCGCAAATGTTAATTCAAATTTTTCCTCCCTGCCCAGATTTGTGTGGGTTTTTGCGTCCGCCTCAAAGGTAATTTGTCTACCACAAATGTATTTCTAAATAAATAAAACTGAAAAATGTCTTACGTGGGATAACTCTGCCGCAAAGGCATATATTCCCGCCACAAAGTTGTGTGGATTACTGTCCGCCGCAAAGCATTGTTGCAAATTCAAGGATATCTCGTAGTGATTAATAAGTCATAAGAAGCCACAAAAATGGTAATAGGAAGTGTATGCTTAACATGCACAATGGGTGACGGTAACCCGACATAGTGTGAAAGATGGAGTAATTCGAAGTCGAAACAACGACCAAATTTATCCCTTCTGTTATACAACTTTTGACATTTGAAATTCAAAAGTCAAAACTTGGGGGGTATTTGTTGGCGGAACATTCAAGTGTATGTTAGGTATAAGAGAATACTTGTGGACTTGAGCAGTTATCACGCAAACTCACACACCTCAGAACAAAAGCCAAACATGTTTGACTACGGAGTGTCGAAGACAATTATTAATTTAGGACACTTGGCAAACATGTCTACCAGTAGGGATGGCAAAATGGGTTAGACCCGTCGGGTTGGTCCGTTTAACCCGTCTTTTTTAGCTGGGTGGATTGAGATTTTGAACCCGCCACAAGTAGGGTGTCTGCTCCGCCTAACCCGCTAAAAAGCGGGTCGGGACGGGTTGACCCATTGGGTTAATATGTTAAAAAGAAAATATCTTTTTCATTTCTTTTTATTTATAAGTCACAATCAATTTTCCAATTTTCACATCCGTATATTGGGGAAAAAAAGTCAATTAATTTTATCACTTTTGTTTCAAGATTTTAACCACATATTTTCAACAATTAGTCAATTGATAACTCATGAAGTTTTTATTTTGAATATCTTATTGATTTATTATAGATTTTATATGATGTAATTTATATGTTTGAATGATTATTTGTCATATTTTTAGTGGAGTCATTAGTTATATATTTAGATTTCCTTAAATTGAATTTAAATTTATATATTTTTATATTGTTTATGTGAAGTTTTTAATTAATATTTTTATTAAAAAAACATTGACGGGTCAACCCACCAACCCGTCGGTCAGCCATAAAACGGGACGGGGTGAGATTTTCAACCCTACATCTCTAGTTGGCTCGCCCTGCTTCACCCCTTTTTAGGCGGGTTATTGACGGGACGGGGTGGGTTACCATTTTTTCTAAAAATAAGGGTCGTGTGACACTGTAATAAGGGTTGTTTAATGCATCCAAAAATCACATTTAACACATAGAACTATCGTAGATTATTTGTACATGATTAAGTATGCCGTTTTTTTCTTTTCTTTGTTTATGCTTCAAGTCCTTTGTGATTTCTGCACTTTAATTTCCATGCACATTTATTTACATTAATTTCATGCATTTTAACTTTTTGAACTTTTACATTTCCTGCGCTTTTAAATTTCTGCACATTTACTTTGAAATCTTTTACTTTTCATGTACTTTACTTTTAACAATTTACGTTTCTTTGCATTATACTACTTTTTCAAAGCCTTGGACTCTCTGAGTTCATTGTATTACAAAAGCTCATTTCATCACAAACATACACCTTTCTTCATTAAAAACCCTATTGTCCGAGTATTTAAAGACGGTATCGACATTGTTAACTTTCACGACATATGCAAGCAGGGACAACACAAATATTGACTCGTTCTTGACTGAAGACATCGATTTTTTTTTTTGAAGAAGAAGAAGGAAGACGCTAACGTATTTGCTTTTAACTTGTCAAGAACTCATGTATAAATTCCTCCAAACAAAAAACTCATGTTTAAACATCCAATTTGTTGACGGTTGTTGGTATACACGTTCTCATCTTGATAGTATTGAAAAAGAGTTCAAAATGTTTTTCAACTGACACATTTTAAATCAATTTTGAATCAACTAGCTTAAAAAAATTAAGACAGTTGCATAACCTACTTAAAAGTTCTCCACATACTATGTCTAGATGATTTAGATGTATATATATATATGATATTGGTTTAATAAGTCCCTTAAAATCAGCTCAATTTTTTTTCTTTCTTTCTATTTTATAGACAAGTGATAAGTATCATTTGAAACTCACATTCACACAACTCTAATGTCTCAAATTTGAATCCAAATTAAAATGTTTAACCTAATAATATCTACATTACCAATTGAGTTAGGTTCGAATCCAAGTGAAAAAAAGTCTTTTTTTTTTTGTGAAAAAGATAAGTCTTTTCTATTGTAGTGTTACAACAGGTGAGATTTAGCATGGAAAAAGAAAGTTTTTTCCCATGATGGGAAAGACTATGCATAACCACCGATATAGTATTAGTTTTATATTCTAATGGTTGAGATTCTTTACTTGTTAATGGCAATAACTTTTTGATGGCACACATGAAACAAAAATGGTGACCCCACAAATTCATTAAATAACTTTATATAATTTGGTTGCAGAATTGACTTTTTGCAAGTAAGTTGGATCTCAATTTTTCCAGCATGATTATCCGATTGACATTTCTTAAACCATGTTTAACCCAGAATTTTGTTTGAAGCCATTGTAACAACTTTGGTTGTTTAAATTCTTTTTTAGGGAATAAACCAAAAATTAGGCCGCATCATATATAGTTGTTATTGAAAAATAATTATGCCACGGCATCTTAAAAAATAGGCAGCAAATTCAGTGATTTGCTCTACTTAAAAAATTTCAAGAGTTCCAGCTATATCAATTTGCACTGCAGTTTATGTATGTTAATATAAACAGATTCTTTTTATATTTTTTTGTTACCACATAAACAAATTTATAACTTAAACAAACGTTATAAAGTCATGATAATTTCAAAAATAAGATAAATCTTATCTTTAATGGACGATTAAAGATCACCAAATATGATGCAAACGACTGGAGAAGAAGTTCACCTTTCTAGATCTGTTGAGCAGTGTAAAACACAACGATTCAGATTAATTGCACCTCTATTTGTCAAATTTCTCAGCGATAAAAGAATTAATGGCAGTTATAAGGTAGCATATTTTTGTTCAACATTAATAGGAGTGGATTGTATTTCTTCTCAACAATAAAAATGGAAGCTAAATTAAAAAAAATGTTTTTAGTAAGAGGGGGTGTGTTTCGGTGTGTTCCCGTGCAAGAGGAGGTGAATTAGAAAAACAGTAGTGAACAATAAAATATGCTTGTCTATTTTGTTTTTCATTTAATTAAATATAGTAGCAACCAACACGTGTCCTTATTTATTTGCCTTTTCCATCCTCGGAAACAACTTTCCTTTGGGCTAAACCCCACAGTTACCACAACTTTCCCATTTATGTAATTTAATCGAGAGATGTGTTATTTGAACAACTATTTGATTGACAACTTATTTGACAACCATGAATTGATAAAAAAAAAATATGTATTAACACAAAAATCAAAAGATAAAGTAAAAACATAATGTAAGTATAAGAGAGAAAATTATCACAAAAATTATCACAAAATGGTTTTATAAATATCATTTCTCATTGTTCAATTGAATTTTATGTTTAGGGAGGGATGTACAATAATAGGCCCATATATGGATGTAGTATCTTACTTTCAGAATGAATCTATTGTCGCTCTTACCAATTGAATGCTGCTCATAAAATCCATATCTTATCAACTCAGCCAATAGTTGACAATTTGCAAGAAATGATAGGTGAATGAGAATGAATCGCTGTAAAGATGTCAGAAACTGTAAACTTGTGGGGCAACAAAAGGAAAGGCAAAAGGAATACTAGAAAGAAAGAAGACTCTGATCAACTTCTCAGGATTTTCCCTCTTGTCTGTTGTTTTTTTTATCTGTGATTTTGTCAGTGTGATAGTAATTAATGATGGAAAATTCAGAAGGTAAAGAAAAAAAAAATGGAATGATGGAAATTCCTGCACCAATGGTATGATGGTCTATGAACCGGTCCAAGCCTCATTAAATTTAATCTCATCATTACGTTATCTTATTCTATTATGCATTAAATTAGGCCATATGGATTGGACATTGGAGCATTGTGTGATTCTACAGTAATGTGTGGTAAAAGCCGAAAAGTGCCAAGCAAAAACAACCAAGAGCATATGGACATGGTAATCTGACTTTCAAACCAGGCAAATAAAGAAAATGTAATTTATTATAACATTATCTTAATCTCCATTTTCTTTATTTTTTTGTGCAGCATATGTTCAAACCAGGCAAATCTGACTGTTATATTATTTTTTTAATCTTAGTAATTCATAGTTCAATTGGGAGGTAATAATGTTTAACAAAATTCATTCTTTCGAACGATTCATTTAGAAATAGTTCGTTATTCATTTGAGTTCAATTACTTTGCTATGATTTTCTATCATATACTAATACAAATAGGAGAGTTTTTACCATGCTTTTGTGAATCAATGTGATACTTAATCTTATATATAAACAAATATTTTATTTTTCAGATTCATTAAATAACTGATGTACCATTTTTATATTATATACCAAATACATCAATTATTCAATTAATTTGGAAAAAAAATATTTACTTATATTTGAGACCAGAGAGTGTATTTGTTAATTTTTGTACTTTAAAATTTTGTAAAAAAAAGCATCATTTTATCGTCTATATGAGAATCGTGCTAACTTTTTATATATATTTTATATATATATATTTACAATTTTAATGATAACACTCTATTAAATTATTATATATTATTTGGCTGAGAATATTCGTAAAATTAAAAGCAAAGAGTCTGGCCTTTATATTAAGTTTTCTACAATATGTTATTTTAAAAAAAATGCATACATTACAAGAAACACCAATTTTCTTTATTGATTAAAAAGCACAATTTGTTTCTATATATTTTCTCCATCATTCCATTGTTAGTATATTTAGAATTTATTTCAATTTTAAAATTATATCAAATGACTAATAGTACCGACGGGGTTGATTTTACCCTTAGAAGGGAGAAATCCACAAATATATAGTTTTTTTTGTGTGTTAATTAGCTCTCACTACAAGAAACTTGACATTTAGTGACAGCCAAAAACCGTAGGTAAATATCCTTTCTCCGTAGGTATAGGCCAAAATACCTATACCTACGGCCATTTTTTTCGTGGTCGATACTGATGTTATACCTACGGATTAGAGGCGTCACTACATCCTATAGTGACGGAATTTATCCGTTGGACAAAACAATTATGTTTTACCTACGGATTTGGGACGTAAGTATAGAACCTAATTAGAACTACAAATGGTTTTTACCTACAGATTTAGTCGTAGGTATAGAACTACAAATGGTTTTTATCTACGATTATTTCCGTCACTAAAAACATGGGGACACCTATCATTTGTTTGTATGGATTTGGATTTGGATTTGTTACCGTAAGCGTTTCATTGCTATCAATATACACATCACATTCTTGATGTTGTATTATTTGAAATTTAATTTTATGAAATTAATCAAATTACAACTAGGATGGATAAATTTAGAAAGCAAAAAATATTTCCATACCATATATATTGAAGATTAACACCAATTCTTCCAAACATAGAAACTAACAAAAGCTAAATCATGTCAATCCTATTATACTTTAGAGCATTAACCAAAACAAGACAAAACCATATTAGGCATACAAAGCCTTATATATAACAAAGTCAATAAAGAAAAAAACAAAAACAATGTCTAGCCTAGTTTCCAATTTCAAACTTCCATCTTCAAGTCTCCATATTAGCCTCCTCATCTTCACCTACAAGAAATAAAAAGAAAAGATGAATAATAACACAATTCAATACTGAGAATATCATTCCTAAAAAACAAAGAAAATATTAACAACTTTAGTGATAATTAATTGAATACCATTTTCATTATCTTCATTATTGCTTGGACTAGGGAAATTCAAAGGGTTAGGAACACTAGAAGCATCAGTAACCTATATCACAGAAAATAGAAAATTGCAGATAAAGATTAGTATTAAATCAAGAGTATTGCTAAATGGTGCGAACCACCGTGTGCGAAATTCAACGAATTGTGTAACTCAAACACAAAACTAGCATTGTTTTCATAAAAACGTAAAAATATAAATTCCATGTTCTCTTAAATCAATGAAGCAATTTGTATTTTTATACGAAGATTAGTAAATTTGGATGTACCTGTCTAGCAGCTTGTATTATCTCGTTCACATCTTCTCCAGAAAATCGACTTTGAATCAAAGTCATGACATTTGCTAACAAGCCTTCCATAGTCTTAACTCTATCACACAGCTCTTCATTTTCAGACAAAACAACCTTTGATTTTTTAGATTTAGGTAACTTTCCCATACATCGCACGCGCCCCTTCTTTGCAGCTCCTTGTACTTTAGAAAATATGTCATCCTTCCAATACATAAAATCCTGTTTGTTTTGGGTTGATTGAGATGTTCCAGCCTCATTAGTATGTTTTTTTTAGTTCTTCCTGAAACGTAAAACAGAATTTAAAAAAATGTTTCTTGGTGCTGCTGAAAAGGCATGAGAGTTTCTCGGTGTTGCTGTCAGAACACAAGAAGTTGGCAAAATATAGTGACAAAAATGTTTACTCAAGCATTGAATTTGTTGATCCTGTTGCTAACATGCTAAAGCACCTAAACTATATTTTACAAGCCACACAACAAACAATGCTCTACTCACTCCTGGTTTTCCATATCTCACCAAATCTCACAAACACAATATATATATATATATATATTTGGTACTACAAGAAATCAAACAGCAGCAAGATATCATACTTTCAAACGGTATTACAGGCATTCAATTCAAAATTCAGAAAAACAAAGAATCTTTCTACACTTAAACATCCAGAAAAGATATCTGACCAGAAATCACTCACTATCCACACCAAAACAAAGAATCATTCAGCGTTCCAAAACTGTTAGATACTTACAATCATTCTTGCAGCTTTTTTATTGACAATTGACCCATCTTTACGTGTGCGAGTTTCAATATAAATATCTTGACGTCCAGGCATCACTCCTTTTCCCTTTTTCATCTAAAAACCAAACAAACAGGTTATATGTTTATTGTTTGTAAATACAACTCACCCAATGAAAAATACAAAAATCAAACCTTTTCATCAATAAATTTTGGGAGACTTTTTGTCCCCATACAATGGACTTCCTGATACTTGGCACGATTTTGTTTATTGATTGCGCTCACTTTCTACAATTGGTATAAAATATTAGTCTTAATAATACGCATTTTAGTGTATTACTTATAATATGTATGACTTACTTGTGCTTTTTCAGAGAACCAATGTTCAACCAACCCACGATATTGAACTTCATCAATCCTAACATCACGTAATGCAATTCCAGATACAGTTTCTTCTATTGTTTTACTTGAGTCAAATCCAGCTGCCTTTAAATCACCCTTCCATTGTCTCCATTTTTCATTCAAATCAGATTTTATCATTTCTCGCGTTACATCAGTTATTGGAGGAACAAACTCAAATCGTTTCTACACATTAAGAGATGTTAAATAAAAAGCGTAAGTTATATTACAAAATCTGATACAAAAATAAATAAAAAACTTGCAAACATAATACCTCTATTTGTTCCAGCATCGCTTCTTTATACTTTGAGGGCATTTCTTTCCAAGATTTGATGTTGATGGGTGCAAATTGAGACCTTCTTACAATACTACCTAAAAAACGTGTAAAAGCCGTCCCTTCCTCACCAATTGGTCGTCCATAGTTATCCAACTTAACAATTATGAAATCATCGTCCATTTCCCATACATCTAACATTCTTGTTGGACCTCTACGTCGTTTAGGTTCTACATCCATAAGTAAAAGGAAAGACATAATAACATAAAAACAAATTCAAATAACACAAACGAACAAAATAGAAAATGGTATATAATTTATACCTTCCACAATATGTTCTTCTTCTTCAGCTTCTATGTCAGAAGGAATGGAGTGAGATTCTACAGACTCATGTACGACACTTTCAGTATGACTAGGACCAGAACCAGTTTCTGCACCATTACTTCCTTGCACATTAGTTGAGTCTGAATTTGTGGGAATGGACTGTCTTCCTTCATTACTATTTTCTCGATGCCCAATACTCAATTTCCTTGTTCGAGCCATTGCTGCTCTAAATAAGAAAATATTTTTTAAATAATATCAACTCAATATATTAGCACTCAAAGTAATATTAAGATGTCCATAAAGCACAAATGCATAGAGAAGATGGGCTTAATTTCATACAACAAAACAAAACCAATAATATTAAGATTTCCATAGAACTTAGAAACAATATTTAATCTTTTTTAGTTACATAAACAGAAACAGAAACATAACCAGCACAATACAAAACCAAAACATAACCAAAACAAGACATAACAAAGTTATTCATATCTCCATCATATTGTTCCACTCATCATCTTCATCCTCCTCATCACCTAAATTATTAACATCGACCACAACTTCAAAGAAAGCATTATCATCGTCAACTTCCAACCGAACCAAATCATCAATATTATGTGTTACTTCACTTGTGTCATGTGTTAGTTGCTCGTGAATTTCTTCAATTTCATTAGATTCCTCATCACCCATATCATATATATCTCTAACCTTTGCATCCAGAACAGCAGGCCAATCATTGTTTCTCTCATCATATACATAAAACACCTTTTTAGTTTGTGATGCAAAAACAAATGGGTCATCACAAATATCTTTCCCGGTATGTTTCAAATATTTGAAATTCACAAGTGTTGTCCCAAATTTATCTCTCTTGACACCTTTCTTGATATCAACCCAATCACATTTGAATAATACAGCCTTGTACTTGTTAGAATAATCCAACTGGAATATATCAGTTATTGCCCCATAATAATTCACTTCATCTTTGGAAGTCTTTGTCTTAACAACTACTCCACTATTTTGTGTTTTCAAATATCTCTCTCTCTCTCTCTCTCTCCCCTTTGTGTGGAATCTAAAACCATTAATTGCATAACTCGTGAATCTTCTAACAACCTCATATGGTCCACGCGCTAACCATCTAAGCTTATGAGTAACTTGTGGGCTCCCTTCTTCATCCAAGCGATGAATCTAAAAGATTTTATTAAAAATAGTAAGTTGAAATATAAAAATAGTCACTAAACTAGTAAATTCTTCAATTATTTAATCCTTACCCTTTGTTTAAACCACTCTGTAAATTTTTGACCATGTTGTTTGTCAATTTCAAGTTTGATAATCTCTGCTTCCGATTTTGTCTCTTAATTAGTTCCAGGTGCTCACTAAAAATTATGATAGTGAAAACTACGTAAGAAATTCCGATTTTGTTTCATAATTAGTATAAAAATGAAGTATGATTTGTGTCTTACTCTATATATGGAGAAACTGCATCACAGTTAGAAAGCACATATCTATGTGCTTGTGTTAACTCTTTGTTGTCAAGTTTAGTCCTCCTCACTCTCCTCCGCTTCCCTAACTGGAACTTCTATTTTTTCTTCACACCTAAAGGTCGTCCAACTGGATGTAAAAAGGTGACATTATCTTTCAATGTAGAATCCATTTGATCATCATTTCTGCTAGGTCGATTCAACCTAGTTTCAACTCCAGATAGATATTGTGAACAAAATGTTAGACATTCATTGGCCAAAAAACCTTCTGCAATTGATCCTTCTGGATGTGCTCTATTACGTACAAAGGACTTAAGAGTAAGAAGAAACCTGAAAATGAATTTAATTTATTTTATGCATCATGCTCTTAGCATCCAAATAACCCATCAAAACAAATTCAATAAAACAAATTGTTCATACTATACGATCCATACCTCTCAACAGGATACATCCATCAATATTGTACGGGTCCACCAACCTTTGCTTCATTTGCCAAATGAATTACCAAATGCACCATAACAGTAAAAAATGAAGGAGGGAAAATTGTTTCCAGCTGACAAAGTGTTATGGCTATCCGAGTCTCCAATTGTGATAGAAATTCCACATTAAGTACCTTAGAACATATTTGCTTGAAGAAATTGCAAAGATCTATCAAAACTGAAGTGACTTTATCTGGCAATGAACCCCTTAATGCTATTGGAAGAAGCTCTTGCATCAAAACATGACAATCATAGCTTTTTAAGCCAAATATCTTCGTTGCTTGACTTGCACACATCGTGAGATGCTTGATGAGCATTCATCTGGACATTTTACATTCTTCAAGATGCTTAGAAAAGCATCTTTTTCTTTGTTAGTCATTTGATAACATGCTCTAGGCAAACACACTGTACTACTATTGGGGCTAGGTTGAGGATGAAGCATACTTCTTATGCCCATATCTACAAGATCAGCTCGCGCCTTGTAATTATCTTTAGATTTTCCCTCTTGGTTTAACAATGTACCAATGATGTTATCACAAACATTTTTTTCAATATGCATCACATCAAGATTGTGATGCAATACATTATATTGCCAATAAGGCAATGTGAAGAGAATGCTCTTCTTTTTCCAAGGGGTTGCCCCATCTTCTAGACCTTCTTCTAAACATTCATCTATCTGACTTAAAATATCATCCCCATGAAGTCTTCTAGGAGGTTTCCTTAACTCTCGAGTTCCATCAAAATCCTTACTATTCAATCTCCACTTATGTTTAGGAGCTAACCAACGACGATGGCACATATAGCAAAATTTTCCACCGTGCTTTAACCATCGTGAGGTAGTTTCAATACCACAACATGGACATGCATATTGACCTTTAGTACTCCATCCAGACAGGTTAGCATATGCGGGAAAGTCGTTGATTGTCCACATTATAGCAGCACGAAGTTGAAATGTCTCTCTCTTGTAAGCATCAAATGTTTCAATTCCATTAGCCCATAAATCTTGCAACTCTTGTATTAATGGTTGTAGATAAACATCAATGTTATTTCCAGGACCTTTTGGACCGGGAATTAGTAGTGATAACATGAAGAATGGTTGTTTCATGCACATCTAAGGAGGAAGGTTATAAGGAATTAGAATGACAGGCCAAATGCTATGGTTAATACTCATATTCTTGAAAGGGTTGAACCCATCAGAAGCTAGTCCTAATCGAACATTACGAGCATCTGACGAAAACGTTGGATATCGATCTGCAAAATCCTTCCAAGCAAGGGAATCAGCCGGATGCCTAAGAGAGCCGGCATTCAATCTACCCTCATGGTGCCATCTCATTGATTCAGCAACTTCTGAGGACATGAACAACCTTTGCATCCTTGGTTTCAATGGAAACCATCGAAGGATCTTAGCCGGTAAGTTCTTTCGTTTATCAGAAGTTTCCATTCCATTAGCTTGTACATCTTCATTAGTTGTTTTCCACCTTGACGTACCACACTTTGGACAAACTTGATCGTTGACATATTCATCTCGATATAATATGCAATCATTAGGACAAGCATGAATCTTCTCATACCCCAAACCTAACCCTGAAATCATCTTCTTTGTTTCATAGTATGACTTCGGCAAAATGTTCCCTTCTGGTAAAGCATCTCTTAATAAATCTAGCAACATAGAGAATGACTTGTCACTCCATCCATTAAGACACTTTAAATGATACAAATGTACCATAAATGATAGCTTGCTATACTTCTTATAGTTTAGGTAGAGCATTTCCTCATTCTCCTTCACTAATTGGTAAAACTTACTACTTTCTCCAACTTGTGGATTTCTTTCACCTTCACCTAAAGCTGCCTCTTCCATCAAATGAATTCCAAAAACATCATTAATTAATCCATCCATGTCATGCTCCATTTCTACATGTTCAGTTGTTCGACTTGAAGTTTTAGGCTCCTCACCATGAAATACCCATTGCCTATAACCTCTAACGAATCCACGCCGTGGATCAATTAAGTGCTCACGAACACTTGTGCGAGACCCTTTGTGATAATTAGCACATTTTGTACAAGGGCACAATATTTTGTTGGTTTTTGAATTTCGAAAAGCAAATTCAAGAAAATTCATTAACCCCTTCAATATAATCTTTACTTTGTTTTGTCGGATCATGCATCCACTCTCTATGCGTCATTTGATTCACACCTGATTCCAAGCCTATGGCAGCAACACGAATCTGAGTGTTGTTGGGAAGGGCCACTCTATTCAGGAAAAAAAATACTATAACTAATAAATTGGTTGTTTATAAAAAAAATAGCCATTCCTTACAGTCCCAATCGGTCCCAATCACATCCAATACATATTAAACATAAAATTGAAGCGATACACATGCAATGTTCAAAGCATCAAAATTGACAATCAATGTACTATTCAAAGTAAAGAGCTTAACATTAGAAAATCAAAATAGCACAACACAACTCATATGATCAATAGTTCAAATTAACACAACACAACTCATAGATTTAAATTAACACAACAATTAAAATGAAGCAATAACAAAAATTTGAATCAAAATCGAATAAAACAAGAATGAGAAAGCAAAATATACCAGTAATTTGTAGATGAAGAGCAGAGTGATGAGAGAACTATAACACGAGTCACAAACAGGAACGAACAAGTCACGAACTGGAACTGAAATTAACGAATCATTAACAAGCTCACTTAGTAAAATAGATATATAACATTTAAGCTAAATGCTAAATATAGCAAATGAATTCGTGAAAATGTGTGAGTGAGTTACAATCGTTGATCAAAACTAGTACTAAACGGTTAAATTAATAGTATTTCCCTCTCAAAGTGGGAACCAAGTAACTATAAAATTATTTGCAAATTGTGGAAGAGTAAGAACTCATAATTAAAAATTGAAAATAACCAACTGAATTAACAAGGATCTAGCATTTACATTTCAAAATAAAATATTAGCATAGGACAACAGTTACATTCCAAATTAGATGTTATAATGAATAAGGTCTAATTTGTTTTGTAAACAAAAGCCAAAAGCTAGCGAAAAATATAAAGAACTCCATATAGAATTATTTTACAAAAAAGCGTATCAGACTGTCAATAGCCAACGGTAGAAAAGTAAAACAATTTCTTTAAGAAATAGATTGTCCATAGACTATAAGAGATAACAAACGATAGAAAAGTAAAACAATTTCTTTAAACTCGTGAAACTTAAGAAATTTATTTCATACAAGAATTTGATGTGCTGAATACAAGTGATTATATGAATGTTTAAATAAAATTGATATGTTTCTTAACATAGGAGAAGGAAGTGTATCAGACTATCAATAGCCAACATAAAAACATTTTCAAATCTTTATTGTGGAAGAGTAAGTTTAATGGCGGCCACAATTGGGAAGGGAAGTGGTGAGGTGGTTATTAAAGCAACCATATTGAGCTTCCTTGCAGCGACAACACAATTCATGTATAGGTCATAATCGATTTTGCAAGCGTTGGACACATGTGGTAGCCACAATTTATAATACTGAACTTTAAGACTATGTTTGACAGGGGACTTTGGTAGCTTTGGTATCCTTATCAGAGGATAAATGGGAAAATCAAGTTAAATCAGTATCTTCGATGACTTGTGTGAAAATAAGCTGAAAACAGCTTATGAACATGTAGTAGGTTGTTTTCATAAGTTCTTGCCAAACAACAGTCTCACAAAATTATTAGTTCTTGCCAAAATCAAGTTATATTGTTTTTGCATAAACTATTAGCTATTTTCATAACCTATCTTTGATGACTTATGAAAATAAGCTGAAAACAGCTTATGAACATGTCATAAGCTGTTTTTATAAGTTCTTGCCAAATAACAGTCTCACAACACTTATGCCAGTATATAAGAGCAAATACATCAATCCAAAAACACTCCTCAAACCTACAAAATCTCCTTGAAAGATACCCTAAAAATAAAATCACTTATTATTACAGTGTGCCCAGTAAGTGAAATACTATTACAGTGAAAACAAATAAAAAAATCAACAAATATTATAGTAAAAACAAATAAAAAATCAGCAAATATTACAGTAAAAACAAATAAAAAAATCAACAAATATTATAGTAAAAACAAATCAAAAAATCAAGTGAAAATAGTGAAAACCTAATAACAGAATGGTGTCCTTTGATGGCTTACAGAACGTAAAAACAGAAGAAACGTGAAAATTGATGGCTTACAGGATCTTCAAGGATTTAGGAACGGTGAACAGTGTCACAATTTCAGATTCGTTCAGTTTCTCTTCAAGGATTTCAATTTGGCTTTGATGAACAGTGTCGCGATTTAGGAACGGTGAGAAAAAGAGAGGTTGAGGTTTCAATCAGGGAAGAAAGAGTGAGGTTTTGATTTGGCCATTTTCGGATTTGGAAGAGTGGGGTTTCGATTTGGAAGAGTGACGGTTTGGATTCTGGACTGGTGAGAAGAATGAAACCGTGTTCTGGAAACGTGAATAATGGACTTGGGTTTTTTTTTTGTTTTTATTAGTCTTTTTGCAATTTAGAGGTGGGAAAAAGTGGGGTTTTTCCCGGTCTATAATTTAGTACGCGCGCTCAGTTGTATTTTTTTTTTAGTTGTCTATACCTACGGCCACTTCCGTAGGTAAAGCTTTTCAATACCTACGGTTTTTCGTCTGTCGCTATAAACCTCCGTAGGTATATGGCAATTTTCTTGTAGTGTCTATTGATCTTAGGAGCAAAGAACTAGTAATCTAGAGTTTTGTCAGAAGGTACATAAAATTTGATCAAAAGTTATTTCATTTAGGAATTGAGTTCAAGTTATTCCAAAGGCTTTGTTATTAACCGCTCGAGTTTATCTAATCCCTTGGTTACATTTATAAATATATAGAATACTACACTGTTAGTTATGTTTCTCCCTCAACATTGAAGACTATGGATGGAATTTTGTTTTATTTGTTGAGTGGGAAAATATATATTTTTTATTAGATAGACGAAATAATAAATAACCATTAAAACTTATATACACAAATGAAGAGGTCGGGGTTCGAACCCCGATCACTGCATCTGGTTTAACAATTTTGATATTTTTGTCTGTTGATGTAAGACTTATGGATAACAGTAGAATGATATTATTACATGTACATATATGAATAAAATTAATGTGTACTTAAAAACAATTAAATATGTATAATATATCTTAAGAAAAATATATGTAAATAATGAATTCACTTTATCAAATTCAATCAAAAACACTGCTCCTTCATCCATCATATAATAATAAGTGACTCATTTGAAGAAAAAATTGTTCCAGAATAAATAAAATAAATAACATCTTTCCATTTTCAAGGAAATATTAATTAATTTTTTAATTGTATTTTAATTGTACGTCACTCCCAATTCAATCAATATATTCACTTGCATTTATATACCTCAATCACCGTGGATCATCTCCTTCTTCTCATTCCCTCTTTCTCCATCCTTCATCACGTTCTGTCTATCTCTATCTCTTTTGATCTTTTTTTATTTGTTTTCTTTCTCTTGATCTTCTCTCTAAAATTTAGAAAGAGATAGATACAAGTTGATGTAGGAGGGAGCAGGAGAGAATGAGGAAAATAAGATGATCCAAATCCCAAAGAGACAGATGTCATGTATTGTGAGACGAAAGGAAAGGAGTACTATTAGAGGAAATTATTGTTGTTGAATAGAGAATATTATAGATTCATTTGCAATAGATTATATAGGAGGAGAAAACAACAGCATTCACTTCATTCTCAACAATTATCCTTGCTCCTGAAATGATTAGTATTCTTTATGTAAGGGTGTAGCCCTATCTGCCACATGTTAACCAACACATTGAGGAAATTAAATTGTTATATGAAACTTCCCACCAGCATTAAAGAAATAAGATTTCCCAAACTTGTTAATCGGACTCCATGGAAGCTAGCTAGTTCATATGCTTTGATAACTAAAATAATCATCAATTAATTAAGGAAACAATGGTATAATGCATATAGCTTCAAATTCATTGTTATTTACATGCCTTCGCTCACTGAGCATCTTCAGATCAGTAACGTACAAGAGTCATCAATTAATGAAACAACTATTGAGTAACTTTACAGGCCTAGCTAGCTTAGCTTCAATGCATGCATAAAGCACCTTGTACCAAAATAAAAATAAAAATACTTGTACAGGAAAATGCATAAAGCACACTTACTGACTACAGGGTTCAACTATGGATGCATGCCTTCACTCATAAAGCATCTATAGATCCGTCACGTACGACGACGTGGCCTGGGATACTTTTTTTTTTTTAAAGGATGTGGATACTTGTTCATCAATGAAATTGCACTACAAGAAACACTGCAATTAGACAGGGTCCTAATGTCAGGAGCAAGAACCCCTAGGAAATTTGCCAGGAGTAAAGTCAGGGAAACACCTGGGAAATTGTAACAGACATTTTTAGGTAAATCAGGGGCATGCCCCTCGCAAATGTTGTGGGAAATTGTCGGTGGGAAATTTCCCCCAATTCAAATTCGCTTTGGGCAGTGTGAAGTAAAAAAAAGCTGAATTAATACCAGGGAGTTTCCGAGGTGCAACTCCTGGCAAATTGCAGGAATCTCTGCCCCACTGTACCGTTCTGAAAAGCTTATTGTGTTGCAGAAAACGAGGGGCTGACCCCTGGGAAAATGCCATATTCCCTGGCTTTGACTGGACCGTGTCAGCCCACATGACCGTTGGGATTGGACCATTTTTGCGAGGGGCTATCCCTCGGTAAACCCTGGGTTTATTTCCTCTTTAAAAAGCCAAAACCGGTTCTCATTCCCAACTTCACACATTTTTTCCCAGTTTTCTCTTCTCCTATTCTCTTCTCCTTTGCCTTATTTCTTCACACATTTTGAGCAGGAAAAAAAATAGAAACTTCTATATTGTGGTATAATCTTTTTTCATCTCTTCTTTTTGTTTATAATAATTTGTTCTAATTATTTATTAATTATATTTTCTTCATTGTTTGCATATTATGTCAAATTCAAGTTAGCTAAATTATTCTTGAAGTCCACTGCCTCCTGTGTGTATATCTTGCCTCAAGCTCAGTTCAACATTGCAGATCAGCATTACAAGTTAGTATAATTTTTTGTTGAAATTAATTTTTGTATCTGTGATATAAGATAAGATGATGATGCTAGATTGTTCTTATTTTTTAGTGAAAGAACATGTTGAAAATCGAATTTTTTATGTATGTTTTAGGATATTATGTTGTTATTAGAACTCATTAATTTTTATGCTGGACTGTTTTAGGATATTATGTTGTTATTAGAACTGTTATTAGGATATTATGTTGGACTGTTATAGGATTACAATGTTGTTATTAGAAGTGTTTAATTTTTTATAAATTTAAGTAGAACTTCAAAGTTAGAATTTAACAATGAAGTATAAAACTATTTTTTTTTTTTTTAAATAGATGATGTTTTAGACACTTAAACAATTTATTAGACAAAAATGTTAAAAAAAGAAAAAACCAGAATAATAAAAGTTTTTTTGAACTTTTATTATTTTAAAACGTTTTTTTTTATTTTTTAGTGAAAACTATTATTATTATTTAAAATAATAAAAACACTGTTGTTATTAAATAATAAATAAACGTTGTTGAATATATTTTTTTTGGTGTGGATTATATGTATAATTATAGTTCTAGTTTTATTAGAATGACAAAATATACAAGATCCAACAATAAGTTTTATAATGCATACTGTTTTTTTATTTAGAACAGCTTTATCTTTAAAAAAATATTTACCACTGTTTTTTAATTAATTTTAGAGAAAACTGTTGTTTTATTAGAACTATGAGATAGTATTTTTAATTTAGAGAAAATAGTTCTTAGTGACATAAATAATTAAAACTAAGAGTTGTAATCTTTATTTTAAAATTAATAATAAAAAACTGTTTTAATTTTTAATATAGTGTAAGCAAAAACTGTTAGTTAATTTTTTATATTAAATCTTTTTTTAATACTCATTATAATAAAACTCTTTATAATCTAAAGAAAAATAGGTATAAGTTGACTAAATGTTGTAGTTAAAAAACTAGTTTAGAGTAGACCTGTTTTTTTTAATTTTCGAATTTAAAAAAAAGAGTTAGAATATTAAATTTAAAATTAATAATAATGTTCTTATTTTAAAACTGTGTTTTATTATAATTTAATTTTGAAAAAACAGTTTTTTCAATATAGTGTAGTCAAAAATATGTTTTTTTTAAATTACAACAGTTTTTTGAAATTAAATGTTTTTTTAAATCAAATTTGTTGTTTTAATTAAAAAAGAATATACTTATAAGGCTTATTGTTGGAAATTACCCGCGTCAAAAAATTACGCACACAAAGAAATTACGCTCGGAAAAAAATTGCGCGTAAAGAAATTACGCGCGTAAAGAAATAATCTTGATGTAAAGAAATTACACGCGTAAAGAACTTACGCGCGCAAAAAAAATTGTGCGTAATTAAATTTCGTGCGTAAAGAAATTACACGCTTAAAGAAACATTCGTGATGTAAATAAATTACGCACGTAAAGAACTTACGCGCGCAAAAAACAAATTGCGCGTAATTAAATTTTGTGCGTAAAGAAATTACGCGCGTAACGAACTTTCGCGCGTAAAGTAATTATGTGCGTAAAAAAGTAACAGTATACACAATATCGTTATGTAATCGACTATTTAAAACAGTGAAATAAAAAAAACAATTTAAAAACTTTTTTTAAAATAATTTTAATAATTATATTTAATTATTTTTTTAAAGTAATTTAAATTAAAAAATAACAACTATAAAACGTTTTTTAAATTTTTTTTATTGTACATTTTCCCTGGGGCATACCCCTCACAAATCTCATGTCACTGTTTTGGGTCAGACTGCAACTGATGTGACATGCGACAGTGCACGTCAGAAAAGCAGTCATTTGAGTCAGATATTTTGCCAGGGACTTTGCTAGGAGTTTTGTCATGAGTTATGACAGGAGATTTGACAGGGGTAGTCCCTCGCAAATTTGCCAGGAGCTAAAGCCCTGGGATTACAATTTGCGATGTCCTGTTTTGCAAGTGTTCACGCTCCTCGCATAAGCCCTGACAAATTGCAATTTCCCAGGGCTTTTCGCAATTTCTCAGGGAATCCGCCCCTGACAAATTGCAAGATTTCTTGTAGTGTTGTAATCAAAGTTAACTAGTGCTGTTATTACTATAATAAAGAATAATTAATATCAAGTGTGGTTAAACTTGAAAGTTGACGTAGTGATCAACTACTAGATTCTAATTGTGATTCTCTTTTCGCTTCAAAAGATTACGTTGAAGAAGGAACATTGTCCCTCATATATGGGTCTTAACTCCTTCAGAGTGTTAATTGCGGAGTTGGACTCTTCGTGAGCTAATAACCAAAGAAATGCATAAGTAAAATTGAAAATGCAAAGCACCTTATCGTATTGGTCGCCCATCCTTTAGATTGACATATAAAAAAATTACAAACGTTACATCTTATTTGCTAGATAAAATACACTAAACAAACTGATTAGGTAGAAAGTGTGTTACCTAAACAAAATGAAATTCATGGGATATCCAACCAATGCACATTACTCGTAAAGCTGGATTGCGTGGTGCATGACCTTGTAGTGGAAAAAATATTTTAGAGAATACATGATGTGAACCTGAGATGAAGGTTCAAGAACAAATATCTTTTCCATGATTCAATTTAATTTTTACAAACAATTTTTCTCAAGAACTAACCTAAAAAACACAAATAAGGATTAGAGTACGATTTATTAATACATGCAATCTTTCTACTTGAGCATTAGGCTTAGAAAAGAGTATTCGGGTGTAGTGAGTTAACATGCTCGAAGAAAGATTGTGAACGTTTAGTTGAACCATAAAAAACAATAAACTTAACTTTCTTTCAGTGGCGGAGCCACACACAAGTGTGTGGCTCCTGCCTGTACAAATATTTTGATTTTGTTTGTCGAACCCCTATAATAAACTTGTGTTGGTTTTGTTGAAGATACTTAAAATGGTTGTGCTATTCCCTTTATATTCTGATGCCCTAAATACTGGTTTCATATGTTATGCAACAAAATGGGAAAAAAAATGTCCACATATTTTAGAAATTCTACTGTTTCATTATTGAGTGGAGCTTTTTGAAAAAACTTAGGGGTCTTTGCCTTAGTTTAAAAGGTGGACCTTAGTTTTTTATGATAGCTTATTTGATTATTCAACAATCTTAGATGGAGTAGGAATCATCATGTGTTGGAATATTTACTTTTGGACTTATATTTGATACTATATGTGGCAACTGCAATAGCTGAAAGAACTTTCTTTGATATGAATATTATCAAGAATGAGTTGCAAAATCGCATGGACAGATCAAAGGTTAATAATTGTTTAGTTATTTATATATAGAGATTTTTTTGAGAGAATCATGCAATATTTTGGCTTTTAAAAATGAAATGTTTATATTGAGATTGAAAATGAGAAAATAATGCAATATTTCCAAAAAATGACAAATTGTAGAGAACAATTGTGATGTATATTTTTGCTTTAAAAAATAAAATGTAATATATATTTAAAGCTACAATTTATATATATGGTGCCTCCACTATTCGAAATTCCTGGCTCCGCTACTGCTTTCTTTAGTGTACCTTTTGTTTTTTATTATAGTCTTTTAGACTCACAAAACATTATATATCTAGAGACATATTTTTCCTCATCCAGACATTTCAACAAATGTTGTATTTATGATTATTATTATTATTTTGACAAATGTATTTATGATTTTTGGCATCTTATAAACTTGTTGTATGCGTGAATCATAATACTCACATTGCCCTCTATTTTTCTTTTCAAAGTTATGAGAATATTTTTGGAAGTACCATGTTCATTGTCATCTCAGAAAAGTTTATTGTCTTCCACCTTTAAACATCTGACAATAAGGTGACCTTCTAACCTTGGATTCATCTTATGATTGTGTTTTCTACAATCAACAATAAGATTGCAAACTCCTTTTGAGTTGGCTCAGCGATTGCAGTCGTTGCTTGAATGATTGCAAAGTTGTAGAATTGTTGTCTCATTTTCATAATTTTATGGCAAAATTACGCTTGTGCTCCCATAATTTCAAATAGCAATTTATTTCTTCATCTTTTTTATGTCATTTTGGTCCATTTGAATATGATTTTTTAAGACTCAAATTTAAAATTTATATGCAAACATAGCGAAGGACCATAAATTAGAAGACTAAGAGCTCATTGGAAAATAAAACCTTCGATTTGGAATTTAAAATCCATATGTAAATAAATCAAAATATCATGAAAACAAGATAAATGACCAAATAATTACCTGAAATTAAGTTAAGAGACAACAAATATAATTTTGCCTAATTTCATCTATTTTTAGAAAGATCCCTGGTTGGGAGCTATTCCTTACAGAATTCGTTTCCCCAAGTGGTTTCACGTTTCTATTCAGAAAGAAGCTAAAGTGATTGATATGTCTGTGAGAGAGGGATCTGAATGGGTCTCAGATTTTAAGTGGAGGAGGGATCTTTTTGAGTGGGAACTTGTGATTTTGGGAGAGTTGCTCCAGATTTTAGAGAGACCGACCTTCTCTGAAGGTGTAGACTTTTGGGTTTGGAGCAATGATTCATCGAGCATTTATTCAATAAAATCAGCTTATAATTTCATTCATATGAGAGCTAGTGTAGTGGATGAGAGGTCAGAAGAAAATTTTGCAGGTTCTTTCAAGGGTGTGGGAATCTTGGTCTCCTCTCAAGGTGATTGTTTTCTTTTGGCAACTGCTTTAAGATAGGATTCTGACTCGACAAAATCCATTTTCTAAGAGAATTATAAGGTGATTGTTTTCTTTTGGCAGCTGCTTCAGGATATGATTCTGACTCGACAAAATCTATTTTCTTGGAGAATTATAGTTGATCTTGGGGGTATTTCTTGTGTTTTTTTTTTTGTAATGAGTCTGTTGAGTCAGGTTACTCACCTTTTTGTTAGTTGTCCTTTTTAGGCCATGTGTGGTATCATGTGTTTAGGTGGTTGGGGTGGGAGTTTGTTTTACCTTCAGATTTAGCGAGTATTCTTAGTTTTATCTTCAAATTAGGTGGGGGTGAAAAGGAGGTTTGGTTTCTTATTAATCTGGCAAACTGTTGTGTGGTCCTTGTGGAGATCCTGAAACGCTCACATAGTTTTGGGGAAGGAGGACGTATGTGCTCCAATTAAGTGGATATTGTTAAATTCACCTTGTTCCTTCTATGAGTGGGATCATGAACCCATTTTGTGTTGGCACCGTTAGTGACTTATGGTGGATTAGTCTTGGATTGGTTGACTGAGGGGTTCTGTTCCTAGTCTTGCTCTTGTTCGGCTGTGGTTGAGTGTTCGTGGTAGGAGTTTAGTTGGTTTTCCGTTTGTGTTTTAGTTTTCGCTCTTGTTTTTCTATGGGAGGGATTCTATGTGTTTTTATTATTGCTTGACTTGAGTACTTCTTGTACTCTAATTTCTATGTGGTTGTACTCTTATAAGAGATTTCTCCTTTTTATTTATATATATATATATATATATATTGTACCCTAATTTTGTCCGGACAAATTAAAAGTCTTTTAAAAAATATAATGAGTGATAATATTTTAATTTATTTTTACAAAAGACATAGATGGATTTAATTTATTTGAGTCATTTAATTTAGCCAAGTCCAATGATCAATTGTTCAATTTATATCCCAACAAAAATTGCAAAAAAATAAATATATAATAAAGCAAAAAAAAAAGGAAAAAAGGTCATTGTTCACTGTTCACACAGACTGCAGCGCCCCCCTTGTTTCCTGCTTTCTTTCATCCTTTGTCCAGAAAATCAACCCCAAAAGCACTACAGATCACTGCAGGCATTTTCCTGTTTTCTTTCATCCTTCTTCGCCCAAAAAATCAACCTAAAATCTTCACAAAAGATCACAATCACTTTCTCCATAAATGTCAACCAAACTCTTGCTAAAGAAAATCCAGCATTCAATTCCAAGAAAGCCTATATAACAGGGAGGAAAAATCAGAAGCAGGGAGGATTTTAGCAGAATCAAAAAACACCAGAAACAGCAAAATCATATAACAAAACCTCTACAAAAAAAACTCTGCCATTTTTCTTTCATTACAAACCACCAACAAATCACCACAACAAATCAAAAGTTATCTAAGCCATCATCACAAAACCTCACACAAACAGAATCATCACACCACACAAAAACATCACACAAAGAGAGGAGATTAGTAGCAAAATACTCCTTTCTCTACTATTTACCCTCTTCATCTCTACTTCCAACAAAAACCACAACCACCCAAAACCCTCTCATTTTTCGTGCATCTGAAGCTTTGGCTAGGAGTTTGTAAGTATCTTTGACCTTTTACTTCATTTTCCGCATTCTGTGTAAGTGTTTGTAATTTTCTTCATAAATAATGCATTTTTCACCATAAGTTCATGAACATGACTTAAGGTCAAAATATAGTTAGTTCTAGGACATCTTTTGGTAGATCTAAAACCACTAGGATATAGTACTCATGTCAAGCTTTACAGTGATATTTTTATTTTCGTATTTGGTTCAGTACTGAGTGAGAATTCGAACTGAGAAGTTGAAAAAAAATCAAAGAAACTGTGTTCTGCTGTTCCTGCATATTTTTCTGCATTTTTTATACTCTTCATTTTAGTCATTTTAACTCATTTTTGCACTATAAAAATCATTCAAAAACCCAAAAAAAATTACAAAGATCACAACAATCACCAAAACAGAATTGATTTTTCTTCCTACTTTACCGTTTTACCCCTGAGTCTGAAGAGTCTAAGTCTGAGGTTCTGAAGCCAGAGTCTGAAATGAACTTCTGAAGTGAGCTTCTGAAGTCAGCTTCTGAAGATCAGCTTCTGAATGTCAGCTTCTGAAGTCTGAGTCTGAAGTCAGCTTCTGAAGGTTTCGCAGAGCAAAGTCCTGGTCGCTCTGCGACCGTAGCAAAACTCAGCTTCTGAAGGTTTCACAGAGCAAAGTCCTGGTTGCTCTGCGACCGTAGCAGAACTCAGCTTCTGAAGTCAGCGTCTGAGGTTCAGAGTCTGAAGGTTCAGAATCTGGGATTCAGAGTCTGAAGGTTCTGAGTCTGAAGGTTCAGAATCTGGGATTCAGAGTCTGAGATTCAGAGTCTGAAGGTTCTGAGTCTGAAGGTTCAGAGTCTGGGATTCAGAGTATGAGATCCAGAGTCTGAGGTTCTGAGTCCGAAGTTTCTGCGTCTGAAGGTTCAGAGTCTGGTTTGAACTATTTCTGAAGGGGCTGAAACCCATTTTATTTGATTAAGAGAAAAATATAACAAGTGTTAATGCTTTCAATTGTAGTTTATATATCAATTTTCGATAATAAACTTGAATGAAAAAGGAATGGCCCGACGTATGTCTTTCCATTCCCCAGTTGCACGGGCACTTGACGTATGTCTCGTTGTTCGGATAATCGTCATTCCTTTTCAAAAAATACAAAAAATATATTAATTTCCGATAACAAACTTGAATGAAAAAGGAGTAGTCCGACGTATGTCTTTCCATTCCCCGGTTGCACGAGCACTTGACGTATGTCTCGTTTGTTCGGACAATCGTCATTCTATTTTCAAAACACAAGAACATAAAAAAAAAAAACAAATTCAACACACCAAACTAATTTTCGGCCCCCCGCGGTCAAATAAAAATCAAATCTCTTTTCACAAATGGACGTTGTTTTATCAATTCTAACGCGATACAAACAAACGCTTAAGCCTCCCACGCGCGAGCATACAAGCTACGTTTAATCGCTAGAATACAATCAAAAACACCGTTCTTTAAAATCAACCAACAAACAAATATTTTCTACAAAGAACTATGTAGCTTTGAATTCTCCATCGCACCAAGAGATGCGTAGGAGCAAGATCAAACTCTTGTCAAGCACACTAATAAAAAAAAAACGTTTTTCCCCTTTCCTTTTTTTCTTGAAATATTAAAATATAGCAAGCAACCCTTTAAAACACCTTTTAACCCTAAACTAACTAGGAGGTTCCCGTTGGGTACAACGGATGCGAGGGGTGCTAATACCTTCCCCTTGCATAATCGACTCCCGAACCCGTTAATGGTTGCGATGACCATCTATTCCAAATCATCAAGGATTTTATCAACGTTTCCCTTTAAAAATAAAACTTTGGTGGCGACTCCGTAGTTATTCCGAGCGTTAGTACGCTCGAGCGTTTTTTAGCAACGCGACAATATATATATATTTGCCATTTAAAAAAAGTAACGATTAATTGTGGAAACTGAAAAAGTTTGAAGATGTAATTGTGAAATTGGGGAAATCAAAAGTTTGAAGCAAACAAAGGACATGTAGTCGTTATTGGTCAATTGAGTTTTTAGAAATATAATACAAAGAGTCTCACAAATTTTTTAATGCAAAGAGTTTTTTTTTCTTTCTCAAATATTTTTTTCTCTCTTTTCACATAGGTTTTTTTTTTTCGTGGGCTATAAGGCTTCTGAGAGGCCTTTCTCCTTTAGTACATATTTTTAGGAAAATTACTCTTCACACAAACAAAAATGCTCAATCTCGAAGAAAATGATCAAAATACCTCTGCGTGATTTAAGTCACGTTGGCGTATAAATTGCGTGACTTAACTCACGCAGGGATATAACCTGCGTAACTTAAGTCACGCTCGGTCTATGTCAGTGTGACTTAAGTCACATTGCGGTCTTTCATAACCCAAGCAGAACCTCACTTCTCCATTTCACTTTTCAAATTTCTACAAAATCTCCCAAATCATCTAGCCTCAAATTTCTTCAACTTTAAATCACTCACCACTACTACAACAAGTAAGTTTTCATAATCAAGTACCATTGTCATTTTATGTTTATATGTTACATTTTTCCTCTTAAATTAGAAATATATTAGTTTTAGGGTTTGTTTAAATTTTGATTTTTTTTTGGCAAGAAATGATACAATGTTTACATGTAAATGAGTTATGTTGCTTAAATGTTTAGATGTTTACATGTTTATGTTGTAGTTTTTAGTTTTAGGGTTTATGTATAATTTGCACTCCAAGTGTTTGATGAAATGTTTGAATGAGTTTTTCATTGATTGTTTTTAATTTCTTATGGTATAGATCTGAAACAATGGCTCAAGTATACGCTCAAGTATCCTTCAACGGTGGAAAGCCTCATTTTTTCAAGGTTCGCGACGATGTCACGTTAAAAGAATTGAAGGATCAACTTCATGAAATCAACCAATCACTCGCCACGGAGACACGAGGAGGGTGAAATACGTTTGGTACGAACGTCTATCGTTCGATTCAGAGGGTAATTTGACGTTCACTCGGCCGGAGTTAACGAACGACGAAGACGTGAGGACCATGTTCTCGATATTTGCTCATCACATCATGATCCCCATCGAGATGGATGCTACGTTGCTGAGGTCGCTTGAAGATATTCTCAAGAGTTTGATTTGGCCAGATGAAGATGTTTAGGTAGTATTATTATGTTGTCATTATTGGATTTTAGTTTAATTTTTGTTAGTTTGCTGAAGATGTTGGTATTGAAGTGTCTTATACTTAGCGTAAAGGTTTGCAAGTCTCTTTGGAAACTCAAAAGAATGAAAAGAACACAACATATATTCTGCCGAATCAACTATATAAGTTCTCACATCAAATTCTTTCGTATAAGATGAGAGTGACAAAAGGGAATGCAGTTCTAAGATGTTGTTTTCTGCTTGATCATGCTACTCTGTTAATTGAAACTTGTCAGTTGGCAGGGCAGTAGAATTAAGTTCAAAAGAATATATTGGAATGCATTCCTTTTTGTCATGACTCATCCTATATGAAGGGATTCGATGTGATAACTTATATAGTTGATTCGGTAGAATAGATGTGTTGTGTTCTCTTCATTTTTTTTTAGTTTTCAAAGCGACTTGCAAATTTTTACAATAAGTATAAGACACTTCAATGCCAACATTTTCGGCAAACTTTCATGAATTTAATTTAATCCAACATCATGATGATACAACATCCTTAGGGATAATGTAATGTAATGTAAAGTAACGCTTCGTTTATTTGAACGGAGATGAAATTATAACTAAATAAATTTGTCGTATTCTATTAATTTTGGAATTTATTACGCGTACACAAGTATTTTTAGTTATGATTTATTTTGGATCATGAATGAATTGTTGTTATTGTTGTTTCTAAGACTTGACATGCTTTTAAAAAATGAACATAACATATTGTATGTTTGGGGTTTTCAAAAAATATTATCGTTGTGAAAAATTGGTGAAAACATAATTACTTACTTAAAACAAACGTGACTTAATATACACCAGCGTGACTTAAGTCACGTTGATATACCGCTAATGTAGAACTAGCATGACTTAAGTCACGCCGAGGGTATTTTCGTCAGTTTGTATGAGAGTGAGCAATTTTCGTTGGAAAAGAGCAATTTTCTATTTTTAGGGTATGAAACCCTTGTTTGGACCGCTCGACCCTCTGGCCGACCTTGAAAGAAGAACAAATAGGATGATGATTGATGTATAGGTTTCTCAAAATGTTAAACCTTTTAATTTTAAATAACGATGAAATCGTAACTTATAATAAATCTAAATAACTTTTGAACAATGCAAGACGCCTATAAAACAATGAGTAAATGGTCACTTTGGTCCCTGACTCTGCACCTTGCTGTCACAAATGTCCCTGACTCAGGATTAAATACAAAGTAGTCCCTGACTGTGCAGTTTCGTTATCAGTCACTTTGGTCCCTGAACCGAAAATCAATATTTCCAAATTGAATCTCAAATCCCTAAATCCCTAAATCTCATCTAATTCCCTCTTTTGTTCAAAATCAATTTCTTTTTTTGTTGTTGTTAATTCTCTGAATTGTACTGAATTCTAATGTTTATAAGAAATCACCACATTTTACTCCTCAATTCCAAAAAGTATAATCTTTCCCTCATTTTATAGTGTAAGTGCACTGAACCTGATTAATATGTTTCTACATGCATGCTTGATAAATGTGTTTTAGTAGAAAGTAAGATATGATTGAAGTTATTTTCAATAGTATGTTTCTACATGCATGTTTGATAAATGTGTTTTAGTAGAAAGTAAGATATGGTTGAAGCTATTTTGATCATGTCTAGTTAAGCCAAAGTTTGGAAGCATACTCAATTGTTTGACAGTTACGAAACTTACATATATTTTTACTAAAATCATATTTGACATATACTATTAATTATAATAGTCCACATCATATAAACTAAACTTTTTTGATTGACAACACAAAAGATTTGAAGTTTACTATGTCCCTTTCTTACCACAAATCTCTACTGACTAACAATAGCAAAAAAAAAAAAAGGAAATTGTTTTTGAACAAAGAAGGAATTATATGAGATATAAGGATTTGAAGATTAAATTCGCGATTTAGAGATTTAGGGATTTGAGATTCAATTTGGGAAGATATTGATTTTCGGTTCACGGACCAAAGTAACTATTTTCTACTTTCATTTTAGTCCATTTGACACCTCATGCACGTCACCTCATCAGTTAACAGAAGTTTTTAACGCTGGGAACTAAACTGATAGCGGAAGTGCACATTCATGGACTACTTTGTGTTTAATCCTGAGTCAGAGACCTTTGTGACAACAAAGTGTAGTATCAGGGACCAAAGTGATCATTTACTAATAAAAAAATCGAATGTGTTATGAATAATTAGTTTAGTGGATGTCCATCCTTAGTCTTCCACCTTCCTATAACTCCCTAAAGTAAATGGATGGTTAGTGGACCTTATTACTTTGATCATTCACTTGCACATTGTGTCCTATAAATAGGTCTCATATTTTAGTGTAAAGACACACTTGTGAAGATAATAATACACAAAGCTTTCATCTTCTTCCTATGTGATCTTGTGCTTTTAGTTTATTTTATAACACGTTATCAGCACGAATCTCTAACAATCTGAGGTAAAATTGATTCCCTATTGTTTTGGTATTGCTTGTTGTGTCATTCTATCACTCTTAAATATATCCAGCCATGTATGTTCTTTAGGATATTTCTGGTGATTACTTTATGCTAGTTTCTTAACTTTCTCAAAGAAAAGTTTATTTTACTTTATGCTATTCAAACTAGTTAGTGATAGTTTCTTATCTTTCTTTTACTTCATGTTAATTGCAACTTTCTTTTACTTTATGCTATTCAATCTGAGTTACTGCAATAGGTGATTACCACTATCAAATATGTTCTATAGATTGAAATGTGTAATATTTGGCATGCGGCAATGGAAAAATTTATTCTTTTAATATGAATATAAGATTTGTAGCATAATTTGCAAATGCTAATTTGATTTAACTTAATGACATGAAATCTCAAAAGGTAAGCAATTATTAAACCCAAGTCTGATCCATATAAGTATGTAATGTATTATGTGAAAGTTGTGTCAGTTAAGTTTTTGCACATAACGGTACAAATTGACATGATAACTGATGTTTAAGCCATGCTACTTAGTGATTGTTTCTTCCTTTAAGATTGTCATCATGTAGTCACCAAAATATGATATCTGGTTTGTTTTATCCAAATTAAAAAATAAAAATAAATTATTACTTGTTAATTATCTTTTGAAATTACTTTATGTAGTCTTTTTACGCATGTTTCTGCTACATATGAGTTGTTTTTATGCATTATTGATGACCATTGTGTAACCTAAAAAAAAAAACTATATATTTCTCATCTATTATTTACGTATTTTATCTAACTTGTTTAAACTTTTATTATAGTACTCATTATGTCGAACCTTACAAAACTTGATTTTGAGGCTCTTGATATTTCGGGAAAAAATTATCTGGCTTGGGCCCTAGATGCCGAAATTTATTTAAATGCCGAAGGTCATGGAGATACTATTAAAGAAGGAAACATATCATCTGATCAGCATAAGGCAAAAGCCATGATATTCCTTCGTCGCCATCTTCACGAGGATCTAAAGAATGAATACCTTACCGTAAAAGATCCACAAGTTCTTTGGAACAGTTTAAAAGAAAGATATGACCATCAAAAAACTATCATTCTTCCTAAAGCTCGTTACGAATGGATGCATTTGCGTTTACAAGACTTTAAATCTGTAACCGCGTATAACTCGGCTGTATTTAGAATTACTTCTCAATTGAAATTGTGTGGAGAAAAAGTGACCGATGAAGATATGTTAGAAAAAACATTCTCCACTTTTCATGCGTCTAATGTGCTCCTGCAGCAGCAATATCGCGAAAAAGGATTTACAAAATATTCTGACTTGATATCTTGCCTGCTTGTGGCAGAACAAAATAACGAGCTTTTGATGAAAAATCATGAGGCCCGTCCCACTGGTAGTGCTTCATTCCCAGAAGTGAATGTAGCAACGCACGATCACTATGGGCAAACTCGTGGTCGTGGTCGTGGACGTGGTCGTGGGCAAGGTCGTGGACGTGGTCGTGGACGTGGTCGTGGGCAAGGTCGTGGACGTGGTCGTAGTCTTAATCATAATCACAGTAGCGATTACAAAAATACATTTTCTCATCAGAAGTTGAAAAATGTTGGAAAGAATGAAAAGGGTGGTCAGAGTAGCAAAAATAATGAGAATATTTGCTATCGTTGTGGAGGAAAAGGCCATTGGAGTCGTACATGTCGTACACCAAGGCATCTTGTTGATCTTTACCAACAATCACTTAAAAATAAAGATAAAAAGGCTGAGACACATTTTGCATGTGAAGATGGTGATTATGATTATGGTAATATGGATGTTACCCACTTAGACGTTGCTGATTTCTTTGCTGATCCTGATGGAAAGATTGATCATCTCATTGGAGATGGAAGTGTCAAGAAATAAAACCTAGCAATAAATAATCATGTTTACAAATGACTTTGAATTTCCTATGATAATAAAAATTTTATGTTATGTTTTAACTTTCCTATGTTAATGATAATAAAGTCTTATTTCTAAGTGTGTTTTCAACCTCCAATGCTAGTCATGATAAATATTACGTTTATATAATTTTGTTTTTATACTTATCTTTTGTTTGTTATTTTTTTTAGATAGAATGAGTATTAACATTAACCTCAATAACGGAGATATGTGTCTCGCTGATAGTGCAACTACTCATACAATTTTCAAGGATATCCGTCTAAATGGATATCATATTGAAACAAGAAATGAAGGAGATGTTGAATATCTTTATATAACGAGACATAATTTGGATAAAATAAGTGTAGTGGAAAAGTTACCCGCCTTTTCCTCTGGTTTGTACTACACTTATATAAGTGCAATTGAAGCACATGTGATCGTAAACCAGAAGTTTACAAATCATAAAAAATTTGTTGTTTGGCATGACCGGTTGGGCCATCCCGGGTCTATAATGATGCGAAAAATAATTGAAAATTCTTGTGGTCATCAATTGAAGAGCCAGGAGATTTTTCAATCTGATAAGTTCTCATGCACCTCTTGTTCACAAGGGAAGTTGATAATTAGGCCATCACCAACAAAAAATGGAAGTGAATCTCTAAATTTTTTAGAGCGTATACATGGTGATATTTGTGGGCCAATACACCCGACATGTGGACCATTTAGATACTTTATGGTTTTAATTGATGCATCCACTAGATGGTCACATGTTTGTTTGTTGTCAACTCGTAACCAGGCATTTGCAAGATTGCTAGCTCAATTAATTCGAATAAGAGCACACTTCCCTGATTATCCCGTCAAGAAAATACGACTTGATAATGCCGCCGAGTTCACATCTCAAGCATTTAATGAATATTGTATGTCCATTGGAGTTGACATTGAACATCCTGTAGCACATGTTCATACACAAAATGGACTTGCAGAATCATTTATCAAGCGTATACAGTTAATTGCAAGACCACTTCTCATGAGATGCAAACTCCCAATTTCTTCTTGGGGACATGCAATTTTGCATGCTGCATCATTGATTCGCATCAGGCCAACAAGTTATCATAACTCTTCCCCTTTACAATTAGTTTTTGGTCAAGAACCTAATATTTCCCATCTAAGAATCTTTGGATGTGCGGTGTATGTTCCTATTTCTCCACCACAACGCACTAAGATGGGTCCTCAAAGAAGGTTGGGAATATATGTTGGATATGAATCTCGATCTATTATAAAGTATCTTGAACCAACAACGGGAGATTTATTTACAGCCCGATTTGCCGATTGTCATTTTGATGAATCAAATTTCCCAACATTAGGGGGAGAGAGTAAGCAGCTGGAAAAGGAAATCATTTGGAAAGAATTATCATTGTCTCATCTTGATCCTCGAACTAAACAATGTGAACTTGAAGTTCAAAAGATAATTCATTTGCAGAGCTTAGCAAATCAATTACCAAATGCATTCACTGATCCAAAAAGTGTGACAAAATCATATATACCAGCTGCTAATGCTCCGATAAAAATGGATGTCACAATTGGGCAATCTCATATTGCAAATGAGTCTCAACCACGCCTGAAGCGTGGTAGGCTAGTCGGTTCCAAAGATAAAAATCCTCGAATGAGAAAAGGAGCTAAAAAGAAAGATGGCCCAAGTGAGGATATAGAAACTCTAAAAGAGTCTTCAGACATAATTGATATTTCAGTTCCGGAAGACACTGATCAGGTACCTGAAATTCATGAAAATAAAGAGATCTCAATAAATTATGTCAGTAATGGAATACAATGGAACCGGCAAAAAGTCAACGTTGACGATGCTTTTGCATATCATATAGCGCTAAATGTGATAAATGATAGCGAGGATCATGAACCAAAGTCTATCAAAGATTGTAGGCAAAGTGAGAATTGGCCAAAATGGAAATATGCAATTGAAGCTGAATTAAACTCGCTTTACAATCAAAAAGTTTTTGGACCTATAGTCCGAACACCTGAAGGTGTGAAACCAGTTGGATATAGGTGGGTTTTTGTGAGAAAACGAAATGAGAATGGTGAAATTGTGAGATACAAAGCTCGACTTGTTGCCCAAGGATTTTCACAAAGACCTGGAATTGACTTTGATGAGACATATTCACCTGTAGTGGATGCATGTACGTTTCGGTACTTAATTAGCCTTGTAGCACATGAAGGACTCAAATTGCACATGATGGATGTTGTTACAGCTTATTTATATGGATCACTTGATAGTAACATTTACATGAAACTCCCAGAAGGATTTAATTTTCCCGAGACAGATTGTCCTAGATCTCGAGAAGACTATTCCATCAAATTGAATAAGTCTTTATATGGGCTAAAACAATCAGGGCGCATGTGGTATAATCGCCTTAGTGAATATTTGATAAAAGAGGGGTATACAAATGACTCCATTTGTCCATGTATTTTTATAAAAAGATCTGGAAAAGAATTTGCAATAATTGCGGTGTATGTTGATGATATAAATATTATTGGAACTCCTGAAGAGCTTCCAAAAGCTATAGATTGCTTAAAGAAAGAGTTTGAGGTAAAGGACTTGGGAAGGACAAAATTTTGTTTGGGATTACAAATTGAGCATTTGAATAATGGAATATTTGTGCATCAAGAAGCTTATGTTGCAAAAGTATTAAAACGTTTCTATATGGACAAATCTCATCCACTGTCTACTCCAATGGTTGTTCGATCACTGGATGTGGGGAAAGATCCTTTCAGACCTCGAGAAGAGGGTGAAGAAATACTTGGTCCTGAAGTACCATATCTCAGTGCAATCGGAGCACTAATGTACCTTGCTAATTATACGCGTCCTGGTATTTCATTTTCTGTCAATCTGTTAGCAAGGTATAGTTCTTCACCCACACGAAGACATTGGAACGGAGTCAAGCATATATTTCGTTACCTTAGAGGTACAATGGACATGGGTTTGTTTTATTCAAAAGTACAAAAATTTGAATTAACAGGTTATGCAGATGCAGGTTATTTGTCAGATCCTCATAATGGAAGATCACAAACATGTTACTTGTTTACCTGTGGAGGTACAACCATTTCATGGAGATCTGTGAAGCAAACCATAACAGCAACATCATCAAATCATGCTGAACTCTTAGCACTACATGAGGCGAGTCGAGAATGTGTTTGGTTAAGGTCTCTAATTCAACACATACAAGAGAGTTGTGGTTTATCTATCGGGAGAATAAATGCGACAACTATTTATGAAGATAATACTGCATGCATTGCTCAGTTGAAAGAAGGTTACATTAAAGGAGATCGAACAAAACATATTTCTCCTAAATTCTTTTTCACGCATGATCTTCAGAAGAATGGTGATATAAGCATTCAACAAATTCGTTCTTGTGATAATCTTGCAGACATTTTCACAAAGTCACTCCGAAGCAGAGTTTTTGAACAGTTGATACAAAAAAATTGGTCTTCGTCGACTCAAAGATGGTTGTATTGTTGAGGGGGAGAAATAAATGTATTATGTAAAAGGATTATGTACTCTTTTTCCTTCACTAGAATTTTTTCCCATTGGGTTTTTTTTAGTAAGGTTTTAATGAGGCATATCCTGATGGACATCCAAGGGGGAGTGTTATGAATAATTAGTTTAGTGGATGTCCATCCTTAGTCTTCCACCTTCCTATAACTCCCTAAAGTAAATGGATGGTTAGTGGACCTTATTACTTTGATCATTCACTTGCACATTGTGTCCTATAAATAGGTCTCATATTTTAGTGTAAAGACACACTTGTGAAGATAATAATACACAAAGCTTTCATCTTCTTCCTATGTGATCTTGTGCTTTTAGTTTATTTTATAACAGAATGAGATTTTCTATTGAAAGAAGAAATGAGTTTTTTGTTTTGTTTACCTCTTAATAAAAATAATTTTAACAATTCTATTCTAATTCTAATAAAAACAGCAAAACCTCGAACCGAAAACAAATCGCAGCCCGAGCAGCAAGCTGGAGTCGCCGCATTGAACAACTCATCTCCCCGGAATTTGCCGCCGGCCGCCGTCCGCCGTAAAACCCTCGGCACTGAAGTATGGAGGTTGTTTTGGCCTCTTCCTCCGTTGATGATGGGATAGGTTGTTGGGACCTTCATACAGGTGCTGAGCAGCTACGTTACAAATCATGTTCTTCACCTTTCCATGGCCTTGTCTCTCTCGGTTCTCGCTTACTTGCTTCTTCTCAGCTTCGTCACCCTTCTTCTGCTTCTGTTTTCTTCTGGTCCTTCTCCAAGGTATTTTATGTGTCAAACTTTGTCATTATAGTACTTGAATTTATCAAATTTACAAAAACATGCTTGAATGTATCTTTTAAAACAGTGACATTGACACGACACCGACACAAGTAGATGACTCTGAACAAACATAGACACATGACATGATACTTAACACTGACAAGTTGACATTGATAACAAGTGTCGATGCCACATTTATCTCTTAGTTAATTTGGTTCTCAATGAGTATTCGTTAGTTACGTTGTTCTGTTAGACAATTTAGTCCATGAAATTACTAACAAAAGATGCATTTAGGGATGTTTTTGAAATTTCAAAACATTCATTCATTTAGGATTATTGTGAAAATGTCTCACATTTAAGGACAAAAATGATGGATTACTCTTATTACTATTATTATTGTTATTTAGAAATTTATCAGATGTTAAGTGACGACGGATGATAATACTGTTACTTGTATGATGATGAGTTTGCAGCCTCAAGTTGAAGTTAGGAGCTTTCCTGCTGAAGCTATCAAGCCCCTTGCTGCTAATCACCAAGGCACATATCTAGTTGGCGGAGCTTTGTCCGGTGATATATACCTGTGGGAGGTCAGTTTTCACATTCACGCTTGATGCTTGGATTTTAATGGGAATGTTTATTCAACTTAATGGTTTAATTTATCCTTAAGTGTAAGTTTGTTTGGATGAAGAGTTTTAAAGTGGACAATTTTGGAGGACCAAGACCCTGTTTAGATAAACTACTTAATTAAGCATTTGTATAAACACTTATCATATACGTGCTTATCTATAAACTATTTCTAAGACAAGATAAAGTATAGACAAACTGTTAAGTTATAAGCTGCTTTAATAAGCTCACATGAATAGCTATGTTGTTAGTAACGGAAAAAAGGGCCGTTGTCGCGATGGGTGGCTTCCCCACCAGCGGCGTAGCGTCCCCTAAGTGATAGCGGCTGTCACCGCATTCACATAATAGGTTCACATCTTTGATCTTGAAAAACGAAGCGTTATTCAATGCGAAGAGTTTTTAAAAGACACAAACCCTAAACTATCTTCACTGTTGAGTCATTACAGAGGCTTGTTTGGTTTTTTGCACACGAAAAACCCTATTCCTTCATTTTGAGTAGTTAACATTGAGGAAGAGGGACATGTGTTTGCAACAGTGGACATGTCATAAGCTGTTTTAATATGTTTTCCACTTACAAATGCTTATGCTAATAGATAAACTCAAAATAAGTCAATCCAAACATGACCTAAGTCTATATTTTGGTGTGTATATATATATTTGAGATTTAAATTAATTGCAAGAATAACATAATAGATGATCATATAATATTTCAATCATGCTTAATTTATCTTTAGAAACATTTTGTAGCTTCCTCAATAATTAAAAAAAGAAAAATAAGTCATCCCCTCCTACTGTAATGAATTATGATAGGTTCATTATATTAGAATAGGTCCAAGTTATATTAGATGATGAGTCATGTTTTTAGAAGGATCTAGAATGATGAGTCATTGGTTAAGTTGTTAGGATTTGAAGCTATAAATAAGTGATTGGTCATTGTAATCATTATCAAATGAATGAATGAAGAATTAGTTTGTTAGATTAGTCTTAGTTATAGTTTTATTCTCTCTTTTAGAATATTTTCTCTCTCATTTATGAACAACCAAAAAGTTGTTCATAAAATTTTACATCCAATCATACCCTAAAATTTTTGCGGTATTAGGTAGTGAAAAACTATGTATTGAAAGTGGGAAATTGGTTTGTTTGTCTCATTTTACTATACTGAGTTGCATGCATTATTTGTAAGGTTGAAACTGGCAGATTGCTTAAGAAATGGCATGCTCATTTAAGGGCAGTCACTTGCCTGGTATTTTCTGATGATGACTCACTGCTGATATCTGGTTCTGAAGATGGATATGTAAGAGTTTGGTCGCTTTTCAGGTATTTGATTATTGATATACTCATCTTGTCCAGTGTTGTCAACAAGTGGCTATAATGGTGCAATAGCGCTACAATGTAGCTGAATTTGAACATATTGCTATTGTTCTGCAATATGCTATTTAATACGAAGTGTTTCCAAATAGCAGCTATAGTGGCGCTATAGTACTGTAGCGTAAGAAATTTGAACAAACCAATATTTGTCGCGATCTGTGATTGACAACACTGATCTTGTCTTTTTTGCTATTTTTAACTTTTTTGCCTTTTATTTTGGGATAATATACTGCTTAAGTACTACCAGTGTTAACCATTTTGGGATACACTACTCTGCATGTCATGGTTCAGTTTATTTGATGATTTGAGAAGCCGGGAAGAAAAGAATCTTTACGAGTATAGTTTTTCGGAGCACACCATGCGCGTAACTGATGTTGTGATTGGTAATGGAGGGTGCAATGCAATTATAGTTTCAGCATCAGACGATCGGACGTGTAAGGTTTGTTACTCTTTTTGTCATAGTATTGTTTTAGGAAAAAAGATAATAAATGGAAGTATGCATGTTTACTATTGCCTGCTTCCATCTCTACAATTTGAAAATTTTAGTCATTTATGGTTACTTGTAACTTTGGCATATTGAAGCTTTCATAACATTTATATATATTTATATGAAATCATGTTTTCAAATTAATGTAGCTGACCCAATTTTGTCGGGCAAGTCCAGTGTTGTCAATCGCGGATCATGTAAAATAGTGGTTTGTTCAAATTCCAGCTATGCACCAGTGTTATAGGCCACTATTTGACAACATTTTGTATGAAATTGTGTATTGCTGGACAATAGTAATTTGTTCAAATTCCTCTACGCTACAACATCACTATAGCCGCATTTAACGACACTACCGCAGGGCTTGGCTGTTGTTTGTATGATTTGTAATTCACACATCTTGCTTCTGGATTCTGGTTGATTTTCTGTTCTTTAGGTATGGAGCTTATCGAGGGGAACACTACTAAGAAGTATAGTTTTCCCTTCAGTAATTAATGCCATTGTATTGGATCCAGCTGAACATGTGTTTTATGCCGGGAGTAGTGATGGAAAAATATTTATTGCTGCACTTAACACTGAAAGAATCACTACTACTGATAATTATGGGATGCATATCATTGGTTCATTTTCTAATCACAGGTTATCTTTTTCTCCTAGTTTTCCAGATCTTAAACATGGTGACCTTTTGATGTCCTCTCTTTAATTTTTTTTTTCCCATTTGGCATCTTCATACTAACTTCCTCATTTTAACAGCAAGGCAGTTACTTGCTTAGCATACAGCAAAGGTGGGAATTTGTTAATTTCTGGGTCTGAGGATGGAATAGTTCGTGTTTGGAATGCTAAAACTCGCAACATTGTCCGCATGTTTAAACATGCTAAAGGTGTGGAATAAACTGCGCGAAATATGGCATACTCTTGGTTTAGTACTGCTTTTGCATGACAGGTGTTCTGATTATATCTCTATGTTTAGCAAAGCTTGTATGTTATGTTGTTTACTATGTAATGAACTTTTCCTTTTCCTAATGCTCAAGTTGTTTTTCCTTGTCAATTAGAATCTGTGAGTGAGAGTGATAACTAACAATTAATGGGTGGTATGTTTTAGCTACTAACATAGCACATGATAAGTTGATAACCATCCTTTGTCCGTGTGCAAGATTTTTCATGTGATCTGTGCTACATTACGTCATTTTCCCATGGCTAGGATTCTTGATTTTCCCGTGTGAATAGACTTTTTCTCAGCTTCAATTGTAACTATCGTTCAAATTAATCCCTGACTTATAATAATCAATATTTTGTTTCTGAAATCGTAACGTGTCAATAAAAAATATCCCACTGTTAAGTTCAGTTGTTAGAGAGCATGATGTGACATGTTAAATGAAGATGTGACACTTGACGTGATTTTCCATTGAATTTTGAGCAGGGTAAAACAAAGGGAAAGTAACTCATCACCTTTTACCTAACAAATTATAATAGACAATTTCATCTCTGAAGACATGACAATGATGTGGAGTCCATGTGGACTGCCGCATTTTCATTTAACGTGTCCTGTGTCATGTCATGCTATCTAACGACTGTACTTAACAAAGGGACCTTTTTAAATGGCGTGTTACAATTTCATGGATGAAATCGCTAATTCGTAAAAATCAGAGACTAATTTGATCGATAATTACAATTTTAGGGACGGAATCACCTATTCACTCTTATTTTCCTCCAATATACTCTGAATGATTGTATAAATGTGTTTTTTAATGCTTAACTTCTATGCTTATATATGGTTCTATTCTAGTTTATTCTTAAGATGGCATGTTTTCATGACCGAGGCACCTTCTTAAGCATGCATTTTTTACATGTTAATCTCTCTGGATGCTGCAGGACCTATAACTAATATTATTGTTGTTAGACAAGAAATTGACCCAAGCAATCATTCATCTTCTCATTTACAAGCATCCACAAAGAAACATGGGTCTTATTTACTCCCTCCATTAGAAAAATATGCAAATTCAACAGATTCAGATTTAAAGACTGCTATCAACCTAGGTGGTAGCAGGGGATGCATGGATGTTTCATACAACAGTTCTAATGTGATATCTAATCACATTAAGGAGCTTCAGGTTTGTGTGTCTCTGTGACCTATAGTTATCAGTCTTTTTTATTTTTAATTTAAAGGAATCGCCATCTATGTAGCACCAACATTCAGATTCAGATTGAACATGTTACTGTTGATGTCTTTAAGTGTCTGACATTGATACATATGGTGACAAATTCAGTTGCTTCCATTTTTTTACAATTGTTATGTGTCGGTGTCGTATCCGGTATTCATATCTATGTCGGTGCATGATAGATTGCCATTAACTAATTTAATTGTGATTTAAAATCTCTTTTCATCCATTTCTCAGCAACAAGGTTCAGCCACCGCTTCTGAAATTGAGATGGAGAAACTAAAGCACGAGTACCAAAGGACAATGGAGATGGCTAACCAATGGAAGAAAATGTACGAGAACTTGCACGAATTTGGTATAAAGGAGCTATTGGATGGTGGTCAAACAAGAACCTTCGATGAAGATGACAAATAAGACATGTTTTTCTTGCCAAGCACGTTTTCAATTTTGGGGTAGATTTTGTATATTTATAGCATCACAAGCTTCCCTTCTAGTTTGTTATGCTTCCTCTTATTATTTTTGTTGGATCCTTACTAGTTTGTGTTATCTTTTTCTCTCCTTAATTTGTACTTTTAAGATTATTCATCCCTTTATTGATAAGTTAAACAAATTCATAAGATTATTCATCCTTTTATTGATAAGTTAAACAAATTCATTTGATACGTGATAATATTAGAAGAAAGCTTTGGTCAGGATTCGTGACATTAGCACTTGCGATATTTTTCATGAATCTATTATCTGGTTGTGAAGGTTCAGCTTGAGCCCCTTTATGTTTTAATGTAAGGATGAAAATTTAAGCAGAGTAATTTAATGCAAGGCTTTATCAATAATTTAATTATGAATATAATATTTAATGATAGTAATAATGTTAATGCATTATTCCGTATATAAATTAAAGTTGTGTGAATAACGAGAGTTAAGGGATGTAGGCTGGGTAAGTAGTTGCTACTTCCACCTACTTCGATCCAACTGCAGGGTGCTTTAAACTTATCTAGCTGGGTTTAAACATATACTTGTGAATCTAGATGAGATGGTTGCTCTTTAGGCCCCACGTTCAAAATAAGCAAAATACATCATCAAAAGATATCTTCCTCCAAATTGGATTATAGAATCTGAAATGTAGGGTGTGAGAAGCCCATAGCGTGGGGAAAGAAAATGAAAAATACTCTTCTCACTTCTCAAATTGTTCTTTTTTTCAACTATCGTTGGCCTAGCGGCAATTAACTTCCGTTCGGCTTTCTAGTGGCAGTTAAATGTTGTTTGCACTTTTAAGATTAGTTAAACCAATTTGAAAAGTGATTGAATCGCTCTAAAAAAATGTTCGACGACAGTTAAATGCCGTTGGAAATCAGAACGACAATTAATTGTTGTTGGAGTATGTTTTTGAGCAAATTGAGAAGTGAGAAGAGTAATATTCAAAGAAAATCTTTAAAATCTATTCCTGCTAGAAAATGGAGAATTTAATCTATAGATTAAATTCTCTTTAAGGTTAGGTCAATGCCTTTTAAGTATCTCAGGCTCCAAATGGAGATAATTTGTGTAAGGTAAGTACGTGGGGGACCATTTTAAGACCCTTATAGAGAGGATTGGCCCTTGTTTAAAAATGGAGATTCTACAAGGTTTTGGAAGGACACATGAGTTGAAAACTTTCCTTTGAATTTTCAGTTCCAAAGGTTGTTTCGTGTGTCTAATAACCAAGACAAGCTTCTTGGTAACTCTGGACACTAGGAGATGAATATGTGAGTTTGAATTTTACTTGGAGGAATGATCTTTTTGTTTGGCAATATCAACATAATGCAGGACCTGTTGATGGACCTACGTAGAGTCTCTTTGACTTTGGATAATGATATCCGATCCTGGTTGCACAACTCTAATGAGTAATTTAAAGTTAGCTCTACATATGTCTCGTTAGCTTCTAGACCACCACAGTTAACGACCCTATAGGTAGAAGAAGTACATATATTATCCATCGTTGCTTGTTGCGGCTTCTTTTTGCCAACCAACCCACCCCACAAGTTTCTTGTGTAATATATTATATATATATTTATAGCAAGTGTGCATTTTATTATGTGGGCATAAAAATTCACTTGCCCCAAATCAAACCAATTTAAAATAAAGGATAATTTAGTAAATTGTATTAAATTTTTTTTTTTAATAAAACATTCGATAAATTGTTTTCTAAATTTACAAAAATACTCCCTCCGTCCAACATATCCATATTCTATAATCCCTTCGTCTTAAATGATATGTGGCTTTAGCAAAAAAATTGTCCCAAATTATACGTCGCTTTACAATACTAATGAATCATTAATGTTACTTTTCCTATTATATCTTTAACTATTTATTACTCTATCTTCTTTCAATTCTTTAATATATTTTTCCCATATCATTTATTAAGGGCAAGTTTGTAAAACAACTCATAATATCTTTTTCCAATACAAAGTTAATTACATTTCTTAATACGTGCGAAATTGCCAAAACGTCATAATTTGGGACGGAGGGAGTAATATTTTGTTTAAAATTTGTTTGAATAGTAACAAGTGGATATTTTTGTCCAAATGAAAAGGTGTAACTTGTTAACCTAGACCTTAATGTTTAGGTCTAAGTTAGCTAGTGTGCACCTTTTTATTTGGACAAAATTCCAATTTCCCCCATTCAAACCAATTCAAAATAAAGAATAATTTAGTAAATAGCACTCAATTTTTATTTTTTAGTAAAACATTCCAAAAACTATTTCCTAAATTTATAAAAATAACCTTCTATTTAAAATTTGTTTGAATAGTAACAAATGAATATTTTTGTCAAAATGAAAAGGTGCACATTTGTGAACTCAGATCTTAATTTTTTTAGGTTGGTCTAAGTTATTGATGACATCCTGTCATTACATAATTTTTTAGAGTCTTTGTTAGTGTGAACATATTTGTAGCAATTTGAGACAGCTTTGGGGTGCAAAAAGCAAGAAAACATCAAGAACTTGAACTAAGTGCATCGTGTCACGATTTTCTGACCAGATTGAAGGAAGTTTCTGCCTATGAAATCGTGTCACGATTGTATAATCGTGACACGATTGTGAAACTAAATTTTGAGAATCCTGGGGCCTTTTAATGAAGAATCGTGTCACGATTCCTGAAATCGTGTCACGATTTTAGGCGCAGAGTGCCTATTTAAGCTGATTTATTTTCAGAAACAGGGGTTTGGAATTTTTTGGAGAATTGAAGTGCGATTTTGAGAGCAGAAAACTGAAGAGGTGGCCAACCCCATCCAACTAATAGTCAGTTTATGTATGTTTTCTTGCTTCCAATAATTAAGTTATTTGTAATTCAAATTATGCTAATTCTCTTAGAGATTGAGTCCGAGATGAATCTGATGTAATCTGTTTGAACACATGTGGCTGTGAAACTCTATTGCTTATGAATATTAATCTAGTTTATTCAATTCAATTGTTCTCAATGCTTTTTATATACTGACAATATATAACATGAATTTGTAAGAATGGATGACTACTGACCCTAGCTTTCAACTTAGACCTAATTGAATTGTTCAAATAAAAATGGTTAGTCTAGGAATGGATAATCATTTATTTGTGATAATAGGTTAACGTTTGTAAAACCTTCGAGGAATAGTAGATCACCTAAGGAATTAGGGGCTGTAATCCGAGAAGAGGGTTCTAACTCAAGGGATTGATTAGGACTATTTTTGTTAATCATCGTAAAACTAGAGGAGTATTCATAGAGATAGGTGCAGTTTACCAAATAGCATTAATCAGAGGATTCAAAATACTTGATCTCATCTCTCCTTATATTTACCAAACAAATTTTATCAAGTTATTTACCTTTTTATACAACCAAATCCAACTGCCTAGGGCAACCATAATTTTTATACATCATATTTATCAACAATATTGCTAACTTGAAATTTACACAGTCCTCATGGATACAAACTTATATTTTATTACTTCGATAGTTTTATTACACTTGCTAAAAGTCTATCAAGATTTTGGCGCCGTTGCCGGGGATCGAACCCAGGTCACCCGCGTGATAGGCGGGAATACTTACCACTATACTACAACGACTGAAAAGGAATTGCTTGCTATAGTGTTTGCGTTGGAAAAATTTCGGTCTTACCTAATTGGGTCTCAAGTCATTGTTTTTACAGATCATGCAGCTCTAAAATATTTGTTGACAAAGGGGGACTCAAAACCCAGATTATTGAGATAGATCTTGCTGCTACAAGAATTTGATCTTCAAATTAGGGACAAGAAAGGAGTCGAGAATGTGGTAGCCGATCATCTCTCTCGATTAGAAAACAGGGAGGTAACAGCGAGAGAGAAGGCTATTGTAGCAGAATTCCTGGATGAGAAGTTGTTTGTTGTAGGAGAGAGGCCATGGTTTGCTGATATGGCCAATTTTAAAGTCGGGAACTTGGTCCCTGATCATATGGATTGGCAACAAAAGAAGAAATTTTTCAAGGAGGCCAACCAATACCTGTGGGACGATCCCTTTTTGTTTAAGGTAAGCATTGACGGTTTGATTAGACGTTGTGTTGCAGATGAGGAGGCCAAAAGTATCATGTGGCACTGCCATAGATTAGCTTATGGGGGCCACCATAGTGGTGACAGAACCGCTGCCAAAATTTTGCAAAGCGGCTTTTGGTGGCCCACACTTTTCAAAGACTGCCAAGAGTTTGATTAGACGTTGTGTTGCAGGTGAGGAGGCCAAAAGTATCATGTGGCACTGCCATAGATTAGCTTATGGGGGCCACCATAGTGGTGACAGAACCGCTGCCAAGATTTTGCAAAGCGGCTTTTGGTGGCCCACACTTTTCAAAGACTGTCAAGAGTTTGTGAAACAATGTGACAAGTGCCAACACACAGGTAATATCTCTAAGAAGAATGAGATGCCCCAAAATGGAATCCTTGAAATAGAACCTTTTGATTGTTGGGGCATCGACTTCATGGGACCTTTCCCATCCTCTTACTCTTATCTGCATATTTTATTTTGTGTTGATTATGTAACCAAGTGGGTTGAGGCAATACCTTGTGTTGCTAATGATTCCAACATGGTTGTAAACTTTTTGCGAAAGCACATTTTTACTAGGTTTGGAACCCCTAGAGTTTTGATCAGTGATGGTGGGAAGCACTTTTGCAACAAATATCTTGAAAATGTTTTTAAAAAAATACGATGTCAAGCATAAAGTTGCAACCCCTTATCATCCTCAAACTAGTGGGCAAGTTGAGGTTTCTAACCGCCAGCTTAAGCAGATTTTAGAGAAAACTGTTGCGTCAAATAGGAAGGACTGGTCTAGGAAGTTAGATGACGCACTGTGGGCTTATAGGACAACTTTCAAGACCCACATGGGGCTGTCCCCGTATCAATTAGTTTATGGTAAGGCTTGCCACTTGCCAGTGGAGTTGGAACACAAAGCCTATTGGGCTATAAAATCTTTAAACTTTGATCAAACTCTTGCTGGTAAGAAAAGACTCTTGAAACTTAACGAGTTAGAGGAGATGAGGTTGAGAGCGTATGAAAATGCGCTCATTTATAAAGAAAGAACCAAGAGATACCATGACAAACACTTAGTTCCTAGGGAATTTAACGATGGGCAACTAGTTTTGTTGTATAATTCCAGGTTGAAGCTGTTTCCTGGAAAGCTCAAGTCAAAGTGGTCAGGACCATTTGTGATTAAAAGTGTATCACCACATGGAGCAGTGGAGTTGATAACCCTAGAAGAGGATAGAACATTTAAGGTGAATGGGCAAAGACTTAAGCCCTACCTCGGAGGTGACCTACCAAAAGAAAGGGTAGGACTGGTACTGGCGGACTTGTAAAGGTCGTATGGAGTCAAGCTAGTGACGATAAAGAAGCGCTTGGTGGGAGGCAACCCACGATGTTAAAAATCTCAGGTAGTATTAGTTTATTGTGTTGTTATTGTTTTTTTTAAATAAAAAAATAAAAAAAAAAATTGCAAAGAAAATTTAGGGCAGGCAATTTTTCTAAGTCCACAAATGTGTACTCCCTGCCAGGAAAATCGTGACACGATACTGAAATCGTGACACGATTTTCCCTTAAAAAAAGTATCTCCCTGCCAAGAAGAAATCGTGACACGATACTGACATCGTGACACGATTTCCCCCTCAAAGAACTTGACTTTCTGCCATGAAAATCGTGACACGATACTGAAATCGTGACACGATTTCATGGAAATTTTTCAAAAAGAATGGCAGTTAAGACAGAATCGTGACACGATTACTCCACATCGTGACACGATGGCTGAGAATTTTGAAAGTTTTTTACCGTTATAACTCAAATCGTGTCACGATCAAACCCAATCGTGACATGATTCCTTCAGCCTATATATACCTCTTTCAAACAATTCCATTTTCAGAATTGCCAAACTTGCCGAAACTCTGCCTAAATTTTCCTTGAACCATAGAAACCGAATTTTGACCATTTTTCTTCACCATTCTCACCAATCATCACCCATCATACTTCCCATTCTCCGAACCAAACACACAACCAAGAAGGCCAAGACAACCAAAAGAAAACAGAACACAGTTCGGACCCAGGCCGCACCACCACCACCACAAACAGCCTTCAGATTTATCAGCAAGAGGCACATGAGAGGTTTGTCGAGAGCAAAGCATTTAAGGTGGTTATGGAGCGAAGGTTTGATCTGGTGAACCTGGGGAAATATTATGAGTTCGAAAGTATGCTTCGGGCGAAGAATTGGGAGTTGTTGAATAGTATGGTGTTTGAGACGACGAACAAGACAGTGACTCTGGAATTCTATGCGAATGCTCGACATTCAACAGTTAAGTATCAATCATATGTTAGAGGTAAAACCATTGATTATAGCTTTGATGCTATCAATCAATTGATGGGTTTGACTGCACCGGAGGAGTGCAGAGGGAAGAGAAAATGAGCTGTAGTGAGGGGTATGTCTGAAGAAGATTACAGTGGGTTGCTGAACACCTTGTGCGGGCCAGGAACGATATGGAGGAAAGCAAGGATGCTAGCCAAGGCCGATTTCATGCAGTCACCCAAAGCGTGGGCATCTTTTGTTGTGCAGACCATGGATGGGACTTCTTGCACTTCTAAAATTCCCCTCAAGAGAGTGTTAACCATTGATGCAATACTGTCAGGAGAAAATATTAATGTGGGGGAGCTGATCGCCAATAACATTCACGAGATAGCAATGGGTAAACTAAAATCTATAGCTCATAGTAGTTTGATATGTTGGTTGTGTGAGGAGGCCGAGGTCGAAGAATACTAGGCTGATATTGATGCTCCAACCATGAAACCTGTCACTGAAAAGACCATGGATGCTTTTGTCAGCGAGTATGAGGACTTCATGAGGGAAGGAAGGAAAAGAGAAGAGCAGGACCAGCAGGGGAACGTACAACCTCAGCCTCAACATCAGGCATTTCTGGGAGAGCGAATTCAGTAAAGCACCTATCCACCTCACCCGATGTTGCTGGATTACATGTTCGCTTCTGCCAATTGGATGAATGAGACCTCCGATCAGCTTTACGTGAACCGTTCGAGGTTCTCCCAAGAGTTTGCTGCAGAAGCTCATGTCAACCGGGGGCCTCCCCAAGGGCAATATGAGCGCTTTGATGGGAATCGGGATAACATGGTTCATTACTTTGAACAACAGAGAGAGAGGGCAGTCAGCAGGGAGCAGGAAATCGCTGACGATTTTGATGCAGGAGACAGGAGGAATAGGGCACATTTCATGGAAGAGATTAATGCAAGTGACCCTCAAAACACCTGGTTCTCGGTGGAGGAGCTGAATGAGATGGGACGGGAGCAGTGATCACCTGTTTCGCTTTTTGCTTTGTTTTCTTTTGTGTTTTTGTTTAAGTTTTGTTTTTGTCATGTTTAATCAGAACTGCTGTTAGTTTTTTTTTAACTCCATTTGTCCCCTAATTTGTACTAAACTTGCACTTGTTTATTATTGATGAATTTATGTGTAGTATTGATGTACTCCAATTTAGTAACAATCTTTTATTAAGTGGTATGCCAAAAGTTCAAAAGGAGGTAGAGGCCTAAAACGTCAAGGTTGAAGTGTTCGACAATGTGAGGATAGGTAGTCACAACTCCCAGAAATCATAACATGTAAGGTCACTGCCAAATTTGTTTTTTTTTTCAATTTACTTTAAAGAGTGTTCCATGCAACTACAATTCTAGAACTTGCGATTTTTCTCTGTGTTAATTGATCTTGTCATACACACACTAAGGCAAAGTGCTTGGTACCTTGAGCCTTTTGACGTCTACCTGGATTGTTTTGTTTTGAATATAATTATCTTTTTGTAAAGCCAAGTTGAGCCGGTAGGTTTAGATCCTTTTATTCGGTGACAAACTACAAGCCTAGAGACCTTTAGTCACATGTACCCAAATTGTGTTTGGAGTTAGGTTGTAGGATGTTGCTAAGACTTAAGTTTGTGGTTGCTTTTGGAATTTGCAACCAATTAAGTTTGGGGTGTGAGTACTAGAGAACTTAAGAGTCATATATCTCTCTCAGAATTGTAATTTCAGAGTGCAACCTAAGAGGGGGGGTGAATTAGGTTGTATGACTTTTAATGGATAATTTTTCTGGTTTATTGTGTTCTTGTAAATTTTTCCGGAATTTTGTATGAATGTATGAACGAATGCTTGGAAAAATAAAGAGTGTAGGGAAGAAGAAGATGGACACAAGGAATTTATAGTGGTTCCCCTACTGGTACTCCACTCCCCCACAACCCTGTGAGGAATTCACTATGTTAGAATCTTTGTTACAAGCAATCTCTCCCCAAGACCCCCTAACAATCTTTCTAACATACACAAGATAGCACCCCACTATCTTTCAACAATTCTCACCAACAATGGCAAGAAAACTTTACAACAATGTAATTGAAGAATAACAAATGTATGGCTGTATATTTTTATCAATATCACTCTTAAACAAATGGACTTAGTGCTCAGAAAACTTTTTAATAAATGTTAAAGTGTGGGCAAAGTTTTCCAAACAATTAAAAGAAATTTTGTATGCAAGTGATATTGAAATTCACAATTGAGAGGTTGAAAATTATTGTCTTGTTTATTGCTTTGATTCTCAATTGAATTTATAGAGGCTAAAAAATTGTTTATGAAACAATACTATTTTTTAAAAACGGTTTAAAATGAAAAGACACAAATTTAAAATGGCACCCATTCATAAAATTTGAATATGAAAAGTATTTAAAATATAGCAGTTGTTGCAAGAAATACTAAATCCAAAAATAGCCGTTAATACAAAATGAAATAAATATGTGCATATTAACTTGATTCAATAATATAGTAACTAGCCGTTGGCCACACTTTGATTTATTAGACAAAATATTTTCTTTATAAAAGCCAATGGTAACAAAAAGATTATGTGCCATTTTAATTCTCAATGCATGCTAAACATTATTTTTATGCTAAAAAATTATTGTAAAATTTCCATAATAAATTATGTTTTTTCATGCAAAAATATTTTTTATGCAAAATCACATTTATATGAAAATCATTGTGAGTGTGTGATTTATTTTAATGAGATTTTTAGCATTGCTTCATATGGAGGCTTATAAAAATGTTTGTAATTATTTTCTGAGCATTCTAAGTTGTTCCATAAGTTAAGAATGATAAATCAAAAGATAAGGACCATACTTACAATGATTATAATTTAAAACCCTAAGTCCTTAAGCTTGTTCATCATCTTGATCCATGAGCCTCCATAAGCTTTCTTCTTTTTGTGATGTAGTCTTGTAATCATCAAAACCCAGCCAAGTCACAAGGAAGGAAATCTTCTTCACAATCTCCCCCTTTTTGATGATGACAAACCATATCATGTTGACATTGATGTGCAAAGAAAGCTCCCCCTGTCTTGTATATCTCCCCCTTTGATTTGCAATTGGATAACCTGTAAAATGTCAAAGTACAAGCACATACCTACACTTTCTCCCCCTTTTGACATCATCAAAAAGAAGAAAGATCGGCAAAACAGATATCCAACCAAAAATATGCATACAAGACAAGTAATAATAATATAAAACTTAAAACAAAGTTATCCGAATCCAAACTTATCATAAAAATGCATATAATCCTATATATAAAAAATCATATAATTTGAAGAAATAGACACCTAAAAAAAAATAACATTTTTTGCATGTACATATGTTAAATATCATTCTCATCCAAGATTCCCAATTCTCTTCTTATTTTAAAAAATTGTTCTTTTGCCAAAGGTTTTGTAAAAATATCCGCTAATTGAGAATGAGTATCCACAAAAGTAACTTCAACATCTCCTTTGAGAACATGATCTCTTAGGAAATGATGTCCAATGTCTATGTGTTTGGTCCTGGAATGCATGACTGGATTTTTAGTTAAATTAATTGCACTGGTGTTGTCACATCTTAAGGGAATGCATTCTAAATTTAAACCAAAATCACGTAATTGTTGTTTCAACCAAAGAACTTGTGCACAACAATTTCCTGCAGCAATATATTCTGCTTCTGCAGTACTCAAGGCTACACAAGCTTGCTTTTTACAAGACCAAGAAACTAATGCATTTCCCAAAATGTGACATGTACCACTAGTACTTTTTCTATCAGTCTTACATCCAGCATAATCAGAATCAGAATAACCAACCAATTCACATAGACTCCCTTTGGGATACCACAAACCAACATTGGGAGTGCCTTTTAAATATTTCATAATTCTTTTAACAGAAGAGAGATGAGATTCTTTTGGACAAGATTGAAATCTAGCACATAAACAAACACTAAACATAATATCTGGTCTACTTGCAGTAAGATAAAGGAGAGAGCCAATCATACCTCTATATTTTGTAATGTTTATTGGCTTACCAGATTCATCTTGATCTACATAAGTGCTAGAACTCATAGGTGTTGCAATCTCCTTGCAATTATCCATATCAAATCTTTTAAGAAGTTCTTTGCAATATTTTGATTGATTGATGAATATTCCATCCTTTGATTGCTTTATTTGTAGACCAAGGAAGTAATTAAGTTTTCCCATCATAGACATTTCAAATTCTCCTTGCATCATGTTAGAAAATTCTTTACACAACGATTCATTAGTAGCACCAAAAATGATATCATCAACATAGATTTGCACAAGCAAGGTATGATGATTAATTCTTTTTATAAAAAGAGTAGTATCAACTTTTCCTTTTTCAAAACCTTTTTCACAAAGAAAATTGCTTAATCTATCATACCATGCTCTTGGTGCTTGCTTTAGACCATAAAGTGCTTTCTTAAGCTTATATACATGAGAAGGATTTTTAAAATCTTCAAAACCTGGAGGTTGTTTAACATAAACTTCATGTATATAACCATTTAAAAATGCACTTTTGACATCCATTTGATATAATTGAAAATCTAAGGAACATGCATATGCTAAAAGTAATCTTATGGCTTCTAATCTTGCCACAGGTGCAAATGTTTCATCAAAATCGATCCCTTCTTCTTGATTATAGCCTTGAGCAACTAATCTGGCCTTATTTCTTACAATAATACCATTTTCATCTAATTTATTTTTGAAAACCCATTTTGTACCAATGATATGTTTATCCAAAGGCCTAGGTACTAATTCCCAAACTTGATTTCTTTCAAATTGATTTAGTTCTTCTTGCATGGCTAAAATCCATTGATCATCACTTAAGGCTTCATCAATTTTAGAAGGTTCGATTTGTGAAACAAAAGCCATATTTAAACATGCATCTTGAAGATTAAGTCTAGTAGATACTCCCTTATTTATGTCACCAATGATGTTGTCAATTGGATGGTCTCTATGAATTCTCCATTCTTGTGGTAGATCATTATTTGTTTGCTCTTGTTGTGGCATTTCTTCTTCTTGGTGTGCATTGTTTTGTTTGTTCTGTTCATCTTCAATGTTGACTTCTTTTGGTGAACTATCTTCATCATCTTCATCAGAAAGAATAACTTTTTCCTCCTTGGAGGGGTTAGTTTCATCAAAAGAGACATGAACATATTCTTCAATAGTAAGGGTTCTTTTATTGAAAATTCTATATGCCTTACTAGTGAGAGAATAACCAAGAAAGATACCCTCATCAGATTTTTCATCAAATTTACCAAGGTTATCTTTCCCATTGTTCAAAACAAAACATTTACAGCCAAAAATATGAAAATAAGCAATATTGGGTTTTCTACCCTTATAAAGTTCATATGGAGTTTTCTTTAAGATAGGTCTTACCAAAACACGGTTACTTACATAGCATGCTGTACTTACCGCATCTGCCCAAAAGTACTTAGGCAAATTTGTTTCACTCAACATGGTTCTTGCAAGTTCTTCAAGAGACCTGTTCTTCCTTTCAACAACACCATTTTGTTGTGGTGTTCAACTTTACCGATACCAAGAATCTTTCCTTTATTGTTGTCTCCATAGGTGACATATCCTTTTGATTTTAGGGTCAAACTTGAGAATCTTGATTTGTCTCCCGTCATATGTTTTGAACAACCACTATCAAGGTACCACATGTTGGTTGAAGATTTCAACCCTCCCTACAAAACAGAAAGTTTAAGTCTTGTTAGGTACCCATTGTGATTTGGGTCCTTGTGGGTTAATACCTTTCCTTACCCAAATATATTCACCATAAGGAACACCAAAGTTTCTTATGTAGCATGTATTTGGAGTATGGCCTTTCATGTTGCAATAGAAACATGATAAATTTTGAACATGATATACACTAGAATTACTTCCATTGGAGACATTATTTCTAACCTTAGAATTTGTTTTCTTATAAGACTTGTTAGAATAATTTCTTCCATAAGAATTATTTCTAGTATTCATACTTTTAAGAGGAATTACAACATGCATTTTCTTTGGTTCCAAGTTGTTGGAAGTTGTGCTTGCTTTAACAAAGATTGTTTTACTTGTACTTGGTTTATCAAAATTTGAAAATCCAAGACCGGTTTTATTTTTTAAATCTCTTTGTTTGCTAAGAACATCTTCCAAACTATTGTGACCTTTTTCAAAATTTTTTATTACTTGATTTAATTTAATAATTTTTGTTTCATGTTCTTTACATTTATTACATGAAGAATTTTTGACCTTTTCTAAATCCACTTGTGCATCAAAAACTTTTCTTTCAAGTGAAACAATTAATTTCTTCTGTTTTACACAAGTTTTAGAAAGTTTACTACATTCTTCATATAATTCATCAAATGCATTTTGTAATTCATCATATGAAGGTTTACTATCAAGTTCAGAATCACTAACCTCTTGTTCATCATCAGAGTGATGAGATGCCATTAGTGCAAGATTTGCATACTCTTCATCCTCTGATTCAGAAGATGAACTTATGTCATTTTCTTCCCATGCAATGTAGGCCCTCCTTTGCTTGAATTCTTTCTTTCCTTTGTCACCATTTTTGTTTGTAAAAGATGGACAATCTGCTTTCATGTGACCTTCTTTCCCACATCCAAAACATGTAATGTTTTGGTTTGACGTAGAGCCCTCATTCTTCTTGAAAGATTTTCTTTTATTACCAAACTTGAAGGACTTGTCCTTTTTAAGAAATTTTTTAAAACTTTTTGCAAGAAGATTGATGGTCTCACCTTCATCAGAACTTTCTCCTTCATTTTGTTATTTTGACTCAACTCTTAGAGCAATGCTTTTGTTCTTCTTCTCTTGCCCTTCATGCTTTTCCAATCTTCCAAGTTCCATTTCATGTTCTTGGAGTTTACCAAACAAAGCGGCAGAAGTCATTTTAGAAAGACTTTTCTTTTCTGATATTGCAGTCACCTTTGGTTGCCAAGCCCTTGTTAATGATCTAAGGACTTTGAGATTTAATTCATCATTTGTGAAAGTCTTTCCAAGAGCCATCAAGTGGTTTGTTAAGTGAGAGAATCTCTTTTGTAAATCAAGAATTGATTCACCGGGCTGCATTCTAAACAATTCATATTCTTGTGATAAAGTGTTCAGTTTTGATCTCTTCACTTCTTCTGTGCCTTCATGGGTTACTTCTAGAGTGTCCCAAATTTCTTTTGCAGTTTTGCATTGAGAAATTCGGAAGAACTCATCCATGCCAAGGGCTGAATGAAGCATGTTGATTGCCTTCTTGTCAAACAACAATTTTTTCTTATCATCATCAGTCCAAGATGTTTTTATTTTTACTTGGACAACATCATTCACAACCGTTGTAGGAATGAATGGACCATTCTCAACGGCATTCCATATTTCTTCCCCTTGTGCTTCCAAGTATGCACGCATGCGAATTTTCCAGAAATCATAGTATTCACCAACAAAGCATGGAGGTTTGTTGCTACTACCACCATCTTTGAACACAATGTTTGAATTTGAAGCGGAAGCCATTTTTCTGGATCAAGGAGCAAATTACCTTAACTTGCTCTGATACCAATTGTAATTTCAGAGTGCAACCTAAGAGGGGGGGTGAATTAGGTTGTATGACTTTTAATGGATAATTTTTCTGGTTTATTGTGTTCTTGTAAATTTTTCCGGAATTTTGTATGAATGTATGAACGAATGCTTGGAAAAATAAAGAGTGTAGGGAAGAAGAAGATGGACACAAGGAATTTATAGTGGTTCCCCTACTGGTACTCCACTCCCCCACAACCCTGTGAGGAATTCACTATGTTAGAATCTTTGTTACAAGCAATCTCTCCCCAAGACCCCCTAACAATCTTTCTAACATACACAAGATAGCACCCCACTATCTTTCAACAATTCTCACCAACAATGGCAAGAAAACTTTACAACAATGTAATTGAAGAATAACAAATGTATGGCTGTATATTTTTATCAATATCACTCTTAAACAAATGGACTTAGTGCTCAGAAAACTTTTTAATAAATGTTAAAGTGTGGGCAAAGTTTTCCAAACAATTAAAAGAAATTTTGTATGCAAGTGATATTGAAATTCACAATTGAGAGGTTGAAAATTATTGTCTTGTTTATTGCTTTGATTCTCAATTGAATTTATAGAGGCTAAAAAATTGTTTATGAAACAATACTATTTTTTAAAAACGGTTTAAAATGAAAAGACACAAATTTAAAATGGCACCCATTCATAAAATTTGAATATGAAAAGTATTTAAAATATAGTAGTTGTTGCAAGAAATACTAAATCCAAAAATAGCCGTTAATACAAAATGAAATAAATATGTGCATATTAACTTGATTCAATAATATAGTAACTAGCCGTTGGCCACACTTTGATTTATTAGACAAAATATTTTCTTTATAAAAGCCAATGGTAACAAAAAGATTATGTGCCATTTTAATTCTCAATGCATGCTAAACATTATTTTTATGCTAAAAAATTATTGTAAAATTTCCATAATAAATTATGTTTTTTCATGCAAAAATATTTTTTATGCAAAATCACATTTATATGAAAATCATTGTGAGTGTGTGATTTATTTTAATGAGATTTTTAGCATTGCTTCATATGGAGGCTTATAAAAATGTTTGTAATTATTTTCTGAGCATTCTAAGTTGTTCCATAAGTTAAGAATGATAAATCAAAAGATAAGGACCATACTTACAATGATTATAATTTAAAACCCTAAGTCCTTAAGCTTGTTCATCATCTTGATCCATGAGCCTCCATAAGCTTTCTTCTTTTTGTGATGTAGTCTTGTAATCATCAAAACCCAGCCAAGTCACAAGGAAGGAAATCTTCTTCACAAGAATGAATTGTAAAAGTGCACAAAAAAGGTGTAGAAAAAAAAAGAGAGAAAGAAAAATAAAAGGCTTAATTGCATGTTTGGTCCCTTATGTTTATTTTAAGTTTCAAGTTGGTCCCTATTGTTTTAAAAGTTTCAATTTGGTCCAAAACATGTTCTAGGAGGTATTCTCGTCGTTTTCCATGCAATTTCAATTTGAATCTGAATGTGAACATAATTGGAGCTCAAATTTTAATAGAAAATCCTACTTTCAAGTGTAAAAAATCAACTTGAAAGGGACCAACTTATGCTAACGTTGCAAACATAAGGGACCAACTTGAAAACATTTAAAACAAAAGGGACCAACATGAAACCTAAAATACACGTTTTGGACCAAATTGAAACTTTTAAAACATAAGGGACCAACTTGAAACCTAAAATAAACATAAGGGACCAAACATGCAATTAAGCCAAAATAAAAATAAGGGATAAGATAAATGAAAAATAAAACATCATTATTGTCTCATGGTTACAATAGTTCTCTAGTACTTGTGTTTATGTTATGGGTGAATGAGTGTCTGTTAAAATCTATCTAATTAGTAGAAAAGCTTAACTCCAATGTTGTTTAACCTACTTTGTCCAAAAAATTATCCCACCTTCACCTAAGCCCCGTTATAACCCTTTAAGACCTTTACAGTGTGTGATGACATGGTTTTTGATTGACATTTAGAAACTTTTCAAGCGTATGGTAATTTGTAGATTTGCATGTGATTGTGTGAAACCCTTATTAAACTGTTGCGTGGAGTTGTGAATTGAAGAAGAAGACGGGCCGGCTAGCCCATCAAATGGCTCGTAAGGTGTTGAGCTTTTGGTACTACTTGATGAGGTGATTGTAAATTTACTGTTGTTTGTCAATATTGCAAGTAAATTCCTTGAGGACAACGAATGGTTTAAGTTTGGGGTTGTGATGACATCCTGTCATTACGTAATTTTTTAGAGTCTTTGTTAGTGTGAACATCATATTTGCAGCAATTTGAGACAGCTTGGGGGTGCAAAAAGCAAGAAAACATCAAGAACTTGAACTAAGTGCATAGGGACACGATTTGGGCATCATGTCATGATTTTCTGACCAGATTGAAGGAAGTTTCTGCCTATGAGAATCCTAGGGCCTTTTAAGAATCCTGGGGCCTTTTAATGAAGAATCGTGTCACGATTCTTGAAATTGTGTCACGATTTTAGGCACAGAGTGCCTATTTAAGCTGATTTATTTTCAGAAACAGGGGTTCGGAATTTTTTGGAGAATTGAAACGCGATTTTGAGAGCAGAAAACTGAAGAGGTGGCCAACCCCATCCAACTAATAGTCAGTTTATGTATGTTTTATTTCTTTCCAATAATTAAGTTATTTGTAATTCACATTATGAGTAGCTAATTCTCTTAGAGATTGAGTCCGAGATGAATCTGATGTAATCTGTTTGAACACATGTGGCTGTGAAACTCTATTGCTTATGAATATTAATCTAGTTTTATTCAATTCAATTGTTCTCAATGCTTTTTATATACTGACAATATATAACATGAATTCGTAAGAATGGATGACTACTGACCCTAGCTTTCAACTTGGACCTAATTGAATTGTTCAAATAAACAGGGTTAGTCTAGGAATGGATAATCGTTTATTTGTGATAATAGGTTAATGTTTGTAAAACCTTTGAGGAATAGTAGATCACCTAAGGAATTAGGGGCTGTAATCCGAGAAGAGGGTTCTAACTCAAGGGATTGATTATGACTATTTTTATTAATCATCGTAAAACTAGAGGAGTATTCATAGAGATAGGTGCAGTTTACCAAATAGCATTAATCAGAGGATTCGAAAGACTTGATCTCATTTCTCCTTATATTTACCAAACAAATTTTATCAAGTTATCTACCTTTTGATACAACCAAATCCAATTGCCTAGGGCAACCATAATTTTTATACATCCTATTTATCAACAATATTGCTAACTTGAAATTTACACAGTCCTCGTGGATATGAACTTATATTTTATTACTTCGATAATTTTAGTACATTTGCTAAAAGTCTATCGGTTATCAACCCCTCTATATATACATATATATTCCATTTAAATATATTTTCTATTCTATTTATGTATTTTTTTTCTCTTATTACAAACAAACAATACATCCAATATATTTTTTAGTTCTTTCTCTTTTTACTGTCTTAATTTCTCACATTATTCTCTCTTTACAACTTTTTATAAAGAAATTGAGAAAAAGAAAATTATTGTTAGTAATGGTGACTCTAATCGACATTTTATAAATGTCTTTAGTGGAATTTTAACTTTACACCTTAATGTTACAAAGTCATGTTGATACAAAATTCTCTTTTAATATTTTAAGGATTATAAACATATTTAAAATCATTTCATCTTGTTATCTACTGATGATTTTTTTTTAGAAATGTTTCATCAAGAGTGTTCTCAAGAATGATCTCGGCTCACAACAAAAAGACAAAAACACAAAAAGACAAGGATGAACTTTAATAGCCATGCATCATTAGGATCAAGAATTTAACTTTGTGATCTTTGTCTCATCATAAAAAGAAATATCTTATCATTAAAGACAATGCTACTAATGAGCCTTAAAAACTTCTTTTTTGATTCATTAAAGTAAAAGATCATTCACATGATGTATCTAAAGTGACATATGCAAAAGGGCATCACATGACATCATCAAAGTCACTTCCATACAGCTGGAAGCACAGTCCATCACTTGCAAAGCTTGCAAAACGCATGCTATTCATCTTTTGTGCAAGCTGGAATTTCAAGAACGTTCTAGACAAGTCAAGAATATTCCGCAAGTGCAAAATCTCATACTTTCTCTCAAGGCTCTTTCAAATTAAATCACATACAGCTGTTTTAAGGAGTGGACAACAAGACTCTCATCTCTTATAAATAGAGGCAGGCTTTGAAGACAAAATCCAAGAGTTTGCAAAACAAATCAATTCTCTCTCAAGTGAAAATATCACTCTCTCACACAAGCTCTTCACAACATCTTTCCCATTAAAGTTTAGATCATACTCATTCGAGTTTTTTTAGTAAAATCTTAAACATGTGTTGAGAATTTTATTTGATCGAAACCCATCTCATCATACTTGTGTTCTCAAGTCTTTTCGTAGCAATAGTTTGAGAAAGAAGTGTATCAACCTTTTTTGTCCGAAAGCAAAGAATTAGAGAAGCCTACTGAGGTTGATAATACAGTTGTAACAGACTGATCTGGTGTGATCAAGATAACGGACTGATCTGGTGTGATTAAGACCTATAGTGCTAGTCAGAAGTTTCTGTTAGCAGGATACTGTATCGGAAAATGTCACACGAAGTGTGGGGACTAGAAGTAGCCGATTTTGGTGAACCAGGATAACTCTCTTGTGTTCTCTTCTCTTCCCTAATCTCTTATAACTGTTTACATATTGACACACACATTTAATTACAATTATAATATCTATCATATCTCTCAAGATTAATGTGGTCCTTATTAAATTAATCCAGAGTGCTCTGGTCCTAAAATAATCTTTCATATTATCTTGCTATTTAATATAATCATTCTCTAGAATAATCTGGTCCTAATTAATAACTAAATTAATCCAGAGTGCTCTAGTCCTAAATTAATCTTTAATATTATTTTTGCTATTTAATATAATCATTCTCCAGAACAATCTGGTCCTAATTAAATAACTAAGTTAATCCAGAATTCTCTGTCCTATATTTATCAGTAATATTGTTTTATCATTTTGATTTTATTTTTAGTCAATCTCCAAAACATTATGGTCCTTGTTAAAATAGTTTTACATTTCAGCTTAATATCATTTTTTTCATTCTGCTTAAATCATTCTATAGAATATTCTGGTCCTTATCTAAAAACTACTTAAACACATTTACTTTAACTCTTTAAATCTTGATAAAATAATTATTCTCTATCTAACCATTACCAATAACTTTTCTTGAGTATATAACCTTGTTAAAGTTTCAGGATTAAAATTTAAAAAGGGTCATAATTCAAACCCCCCGTTCTTGCGATGTTTATTGCTACTTCAAGTCATTCTTTTATCGGTAAGCCAACATCTATTCTCAACGTTTCCTTAAAAAAAAACTATTCCCAATGTTTTACGAGAACCAAACATAGTGTGCGTTTGTTTTAACTTTAACAAAAATGGATTTTGTGTTAGAAAAATCTAAAGATTTTTGATATATAAAAAAATTTAAAGATTTTTTCAGAGATTTAAAAAAAATCTGAAGCTATTTGTGTTTGTTAACTACTCAAAAAAAGTGATTTTTTTTTAAAATGTTTTTTTTTGAAGAAAAAGAAAATGATTTTTAGCTAGTTCATGTGTTTTTTTTTGACAAAACTAGTTCATGTGTTGTTACCTCATTGTTTTTGAAAAAAAAAACAGATTTTGAAAAAAGCTAATCCAAATAACTTTTCATCTTAGAGTCAAAATTGTTTTTTGTTTTTTATAAAATGAACTTTCTAAAATCCTAAACAAACACTATTTCTTTTACAAACTAAACAAACACTAAAAAATGACAAATATAATTTTTCTTTGTCGCGTCGAATTTCGGATGTCAAGCTATTGGGGAAGCTTTGAATCACTAATTCTAAATTACGACTGAACTTTTAATTTTTCGGGGAAAAAAGGAAAAAAGTTCTAAATTACCTTGAGAAAAGATTTTAGGTTCGAAAGTCGATTATGCGAGGGGAAGGTATTAGCACCCCTCACATCCGTTGTACTCAACGGGAACCTCTTAGTCGGCTTAGGCTTAAAATGGTTCGATGTTTTACTTACATGTTTAAATGTGTATAAAAGGAAATATATAAAAGACATAATGCGGGATAAAGAAAGAGATAAAAACAAACGAAAAGGGAAAAACAAGTTTTTTATTAATGGGCTTGACAAGATGTCGATCTTGCTCCTACGTATCTCCCGGTAGTCGGAGAATTCAAAGCGTACGTAGTTCTTTGGTAGAAAAACGTTTGTATGTTGATTCGTTTTAGTTAAAAAAATGTTTGATCGCGTCCGAGCGAAAAAGTTTGAAAAAAAAGAAAAGAAAAGTGTAATGAAATTAAATGTCAACTGTTCGGGTTGTTGCCGAACTGGCCATTGACGACAAGAAAGTAAAAGTCAGCTGCTCGGGTTGTTGCCGAGCTGGCCACTGACGACAATGCATGAAAATAAATGATTTTGATGAAAAAGTTTTACGCTCGGACGTGAGCAAAGGTTTTAAAAACGTACGAAGACGTACAAAGTTTTAAAATGGTGAAAGATGGACGCTAGGCGATAAGCTCGCGCGAGGCGTGAATGTTTTTAAAATAAAGACAAACAAACGCACTGAGGCGAAAAATTCGCGCAAGGCGTAAAAAGGTTAAAATAAAAACGCGCAAGGCGCGAAAGGTTCGGATTGACCACGAGGGCCAAGAAAAGGGTAAAAATGGCCACAAGGGGGCCAATGGAAAATTTAGCGTACTAGACGCGTCAAGGGTGGAATGACGATTGCCCGAGCGACGAGACATACGTCACGCATTCGTGCAATCGAGGTTTGGGGAGACATACGTCAAGCCATTCCCGTTTCATTCAAGTTTGGTTTTGTCACTCTAAGGAATCTCAAAGGGAACCAAAGCTTTAAAAGGATACATGTAAAAGAAAAGAAAACACGAACAAATTTGTTGTTCGATTTTATTAAAAATCATGAACGTGACTTGTTGCTTAAGTTATTGAAACTCAAGAACAAGTTTGGTTCAAGTTTGAATGGCAAACACAATCACAAAACATGCAAAACGTTGGAAAGTTCACAAGTTCGGCCTAATTCGAGCTTGGTTAAAAAGAGTGAGCAAACTCGGCTTAAGTTCGCGTTTAGATTGAAAATCATGGTTGTTCAAGTTTGTTTTGAAATAGACGAACTTAGCTTGTTGCTCAAACTTGGTTTTGAAAATATTAAGAACATAACTTGTTTCACAAGTTATTCAAAATTTGTCGCACGAACTTGTGAAATCTTCAAAGTTGTGCATGATTATGAGTTGGGTTTGGACCAAAATGGTTTTAACCCTCTTTAGGTTCTGAATCAAGGGCTAGAATCCCAAAAATTTGGTATTTAAATGCCTGATTCATGTTCTGAATTTCACATACTTCGCAGAGCAACCAGAACTTGGCTCTGCGAAGTCAGGTTCTGGTGTGTTCGCAGTGCGAGCAAGGCTTGGCTCTGCGAAGTATGCGAATTTCTTAACTCAGAAGCTGTTTTTGAACAGAAGTTCAGAAACTGCTTCTAAGCAAGATTCAGAACCTAAAGGAGGTTAAGAAACTTGACAAAAAGGAAGAAAAAAGGGTAGAAAAACACAGTTTTAAAGCTTGGCCCCTTTGAGGCCTTTTTGGGGTTCAAAGGAGGTTTTGGTTCACAAAGCGAAATTGGACAAAGCAAGATATGTAAACAGCATATACAATAGAAAAGAAAGGTTATAGGAGACTTACAGAACTCCTAGCAATGCTTGAACAAGACTGGAAGTGGCTTGCTTGCTTTGTGAAAGGTTATGAACAAGGTTCAAAGTGTTTGTGATGGACTGATTTTGTGCTGCAATGCAAGGGATTTTTGGTGTGAAATTCGTGTGTATTGGCTCTCTGAATTGGTCTGTTTCTAACTGGTTTTTAATGTGTTCAATTGTGTGTGATCCTTATGCCTTGCCCTTCCTTTTATAGGCATAAATGCAAATCTTTGCAATGATGAACAATGATGAATAAAATCCTAAAGCACTAGCTGATCATGAGCTAAACTCAGGCTAGAACACTTTGCATTTAATGCTAATGGATAGAGCTTGCTTTGCCTTGTGCCAAGGGGCAAGGTCTTGACTGATCTCAGCCACAAATGCCATTGATTCTAGAAGGTAATGATGGTAAAAACTGTAAAACAGGGCAGCTGCAAAAGGGATGATTCTTGGGATCAATCCTTGCAATCTTGGGGGGTCAAACAATCAAAACATGTACTGCCATGTACAGGGAGATTGGGGGAATCAAAATCAGCATGTGGGCTTATGTGTGGGGGAAGAAATCCAGCTCAAAACAGGGCATGTCACACAGCTTTTTTGCAACATAAACCACTTGTGGTTGACTGGTCTTGGCAGGGAAAAAGGGAAGGAAATGGATCAAGCAGCTGGCTGGCATGTTTAGGTTGGGTGAGGGGTCAATTTGGGGGGACAAAAACTGACCAAGGATAGCCAATTTGTTTGATCACATGAGAGGTTGGAAGAAAGTTCTTCTTTCCTTTTACCTTTAATGTCACACATTAAATCTTGCTTTGCTGCACCAAATCAGTCACAAAATAGCAGTAATACAAGTAATAATGCTACTAATGATAATTGTAGTTGAAAGCAAAAAAGATAAACAACTATATAAAAATCTGCAGAATTTTCGCAGAGGTCGCAGTGCGAAGGTGAGTTCGCACTGCGAACTCCACTTTTTTTGATTTTTTTGTATAAAATAAAAGGTAAAAATGGGGAAATAAATAATAAAAAACAATAATAATAATAAATGATAAAAATGCAAATGGCAATGAAAATGAATAAAAATAGTAATGACAATAATAATGAAAATGATGATAATAAATAAAACTTAATAATATTAAAAGATAAAAACTAATAGTAATAAAATAATAATGATATTATTAAAGGAAAATAAAATAACATAACAATAATAATATTAAGGATAATGATGATGATATAAAATATTATAGCAATAATAAAAATATTAAAAGGTAAAAAAATAAATAATGAGATAATAAAAATATAACACCCATAAAAAATATAAGTCAAAAAATGGGGTATGACAGATGCCCCTATTTAAGTTTCTTCGTCTCGGAGGTTGAAAATGTGATTTGAAATGGACGGGCCGAAGGGACTTAAATATAGAGTACGCCATTTTTTGACTAAATATTTTCCCGAGTTATAAATGCTATAAATGCATGCAATGCAAATGTTATGAATGCTTGTAATATAACTATGGATGCAAAAGATAATAAAAAGGAAGACCACACTGGGGACAGGTGTCAGCTATTCGGGTGGTCACCGAACTGCCACTGACAACAAAGAATGAAAAGGTAAATGCCAGCTGTTCGGGTTGTTGCCGAACTGGCCACTGGCGACAAAAGAATGAAAAGAATGTCAACTGTTCGGATGTTGCCGAACTTGCCATTGACGACAGAAAAAGAAATGTCAACTGTTCGGATGTTGCCGAACTTGCCATTGACGACAGAAAAAGAAATGTCAACTGTTCGGATGTTGCCGAACTTGCCATTGACGACAGAAAAAGAAATGTCAACTGTTCGGATGTTGCCGAACTTGCCATTGACGACAGAAAAAGAAATGTCAACTGTTCGGATGTTGCCGAACTTGCCACTGACGATACTGGGGATGCGGCTGACAAGCCGTTCCTTACAAAAAATGCCCCTTCAACCGGGGAGAAAGAATGCACAAGCTGTTCATTGAAGAACTTGCCACTTGGCACAACACTGGGGAGTACGCGCAAGCTGTTCATTAAAGAACTGCCACTTGGCGTAAAGACTTGACAAAAAGACGCGCAAGCTGTTCGTTTGAACTGCCACTTAGCGCAAAAGGATGACATCTCTGAACCAGAAGGACTGGGGATGACACTGGAAAAAGAATTCACGAATTGCTCGCGATTGTTTGGTGAGACTCATGATGGTTAGAAATAACCATGTATGACATGCTATACGCATATGTATGAATGCATGAATGTACGACTGTCACTGAGGACGTCATGTGAGGGATGAATTTGTACTGGGGATACCCAACTTGTTTGTTAAGGAATTGCCCCTTGATGTGAGATGCATGCTAATGAATGATTATGATATGCTGCATGAATTATGCTGACCTGAGGGATGACAGACATCACGTGGGACGCTGGGGAACTATGGTTTGAATGCCGAGCAAAGTCGGGCTTGGATGATGTAAGACTCCACTGGGGGTATGCCAATAAGATTGGGCTTCGCTCGTGAATTCACTGGGGATATAAAGATCATTTTGGAAGCATGATCGATATCCAGCTTTTGATGCCAATGGTAATTGGGTTTGTGAGAATAGAACAAATATTGACTTCCTGGGGAATTGGTAGTCCATCGGGGACTGTGCTAATCCGCTGGAGAGAAGAACTGACGATTCCGTCGGGAATGCTTATGCCTTGGTCGGTCTTTGCCTGAAGGGTCCTTTCGGGCTCTTAACTCACTGGGGAATTTTTAATTAATTCACCAAGGATTCTGTTGGGGGATTCCTTTTTGCGATTGACCATGCTTGGCCTGCGAAGCGTTATCTGCTTTAAGGATAGACATTGATGTTCACTCCGAGTATTCGCAAGTTCGAAAAGGAATGTGTTTGTTATTGGATAAAAATGAAAGACTCATGTAATAAATTTTGGAAAAGTTTTTTTTGTTTTTAAAAGTACTACCATCAAGAATAAAAATGAATGAAAGAAACATGACAAAAGATGTAAAGAAAGTTGGGAAATGAAATTTATTAAAGGGGTGGTAGCCTGCCAAAGGCGTGGCTCCTTTGGTGGTTGAGGGTGACCGGGCCCTTTGTAGGGGACCAACAAATGATGATTGGGCTTTTTGTGAATTGTGGGGAGAGCACTAAGCATGGTTGGGCCCTTTGAATAATCGTGTACTGGGCACAGTTAGGTTTTATGGGTGCCAAAGAGAATTGGGCTCTTGTTTTGTTTGGATGCCGAGCGAGGTCGAGCATTAATATGTGGATGCCGAGCGAGGTCGGGCTTTGATATGTGGATGCCGAGCGAGGTCGGGCTTTGATATGTGGGTGCCGAGCGAGGTCGGGCTTTGATATGTGGGTGCCGAGCGAGGTCGGGCTTTGATATGTGGGTGCCGAGCGAGGTCGGGCTTTGATATGTGGGTGCCGAGCGAGGTCGGGCTTTGATATGTGGGTGCTGAGCGAGGTCGGGCTTTGATATGTGGGTGCCGAGCGAGGTCGGGCTTTGATATGTGGGTGTGATTCATGTGAAATTTGCGCATGCTGTTTTAATGCCCCCATTGTTCCGAGATTGCTCTGAAAAATTTGAAATAAATACCACACAAAAGGTTATATTATACATTTTAAGTTAATAATATGTACATTAATGAACCAACCTATCACTCATTTAAGTAGACGAACAAATTGAATATCATGTAGGGGGTATTGAACACTCATCCGGTAAGTTTGTTAACATTCCGATCGAGTTATGTGTCCATCCGATCATCATTTCAAAAAGTACAAAAGCGTTGATCACAAGGTCTTTAAGGGTTGTAATTTGGCTGGGTTACAAAAGAAATGTCATATGTGGGGAACTTGAATTCAAAAGGTTAAGCAAGAAGGAACATTCTTTTCAGATTACACACCTTCCTTCTTATTAGATTGCAAACTTTGATGCGTTCACAAATGTTTATCTTTAATTCTGACAACCTTTTGATGTACTGATTTTTTCCTTTTTTTTTTCCTTTCTCCTTTGGGATTTCTTGATTTGTTTTTCTTTCTTTTTCTCGATTGGTTTGTCAAGATCTTTTATGAAATTCACTATTCCTTGGCTTTCACAAACCCCCTTTTTTTTTAATTGAATCAAAGGCGAAGCCCTAATTGAATGTTCCTTCTTCCTTTGGCAAGGGACGATGATCACGATGGTTGAGGGTTCAAAAATGAAAGAACAATATCAGAATTTAGTGACGATTTAACCATGAATTGAAAAAAAAGATTTTCTCTTTCTTCTTCTTTCTTCCTTTTTTTACAAACTCCGGCAATCATATTTAGCAATTGAGCTTTATGAGAGTTGGCAGTTTGCAGTCAATAATTCTGCTTCATTTGGCTCAAAGGGTTGACAGATGCTCACTGCTCACAGGGTGGGCTTTTTGTGGTCAAATGTTTTCACTCATATTCAAGAAATGTCTCGATCATGCCAATGCTTTTATACAATTTAAAAACAACATTTAGATTTAACATAAAAAGATCGAGTTAACAAAATGCTGGTCTCCTGCATATGTAAAATAATTTTGAGGTTTCCTCACATTTGGGCTGGTTCTAAATGGTTCATTGAATAAACATGTTAACAACGCAAATTGTATAATATAGCTTCTATGTTAAGTATATATTTTCATTTTGAGTTTAATCATATAAGAACAGGAAGCATGCATTTAGCTTTGCGCAAATTGATCAAAAATATCAATACCAATTATGAACTTTGGCTTAATCCGTGGTTAAGAAAAAATGTTAATCTCAAATCACCAACAATTCATAGCAAGCAAACGACATTCAACGCACATTAAAACTGAACATGCATAAATAACGATAATAAAAAGGCTCGATAATAAGAGAAAAAGTACGTAGTACAAATATGGATACAAAGTATTAAACATAGCAAGAGTGTATGAGAAAAATAACATAAACATAAAACATGAGAAAACATCAAAAAAAGGGGGGGGTCACTCAAGGAGTGAGAGCCTCATCATCCTCCGTCTCCTCGTCCTCGTCCTCCTCATCCTCATCCTCATCCTCATCCCCCTGGCCTCCTGCCGCTGTGCCACTGCCTCCAGCCTCTGAATGTTCTGGCCTATCCCCGGGCCAACGACCGTGAGCTGCGAACATCTCGGGCGTCGGTATCTGGTCATCGGGATCTGTCGGTCTCCCTAGCTGCCTCTGGAGGCGATACATGGAATCATGCATCATGGTCATGTACCGATGAGAGGAAGCATTCTGCTCCAATATGAAAGTGCAAGTGCGACAATCCCCTGATGCTGGTGGAGGCCTAGGCCGTGGCTGCTGTGCCCTCGCCGCTCTCCTCCCCGTGCAATGTCTGGAAATATACTCGTCCGTGATAGGGTTCTTAATGGTTTCGGACACGTGGGGAGGAATGGCGACTCGGGCTTCCCGGCAGAGTCCCATGATAAGACCCGGGAAAGCAAGCGGGCACATCTTCTTGGCCGGTGGCTTGATGCCACTCTCGACCACTATCTTAATCTCCTGACAAATAGCCCTGGCCACATCTACTTGTTTACCGGTGAGGATATAGTAGATAAGGGGGGTGACATCCATGGTGGTGGAGGAGGTATGGCTTTTGGGCTTTATGTTGTGGATTATGAGGTGAAAAATGACTTGGGCGTAAGTGGTAAGGTTGCCTTTGAGGGCTCTAGTGGGTTGCCCTGCTGCGTTAAGCTCAAATCCCTTTCCGGATTGGAAAATGGTTTGAGCATAAAGATCGTGGTTCCAATTACCACGATTTTGGTGCTTATGGAAAGCACACAGCTCGTCATTTTCTAATCGAAAAGGGTTGTGGAGGTATGCATTGATGGCGTCGCGATCGAATCTAATGACCCGACCGCGCACCATGGTCCGGTATGTGAATTCCCCCTCCGGATCCACGGGGATGGCATTCGCGTAAAACTCCCGGATTATGTCGTAGTTAAGGTTAAGGGGAGGGTCTACCAAGACTCCCCACCGGCGATGGTTTATCAATCGGGCCAACTCTCGCCAAGTGCCCTGCTCGCTTATGATGAATTGTCTTTCCGGCCAGAAGGTTCTGCCAAGAAGTTCTTCGTATCTTTCCTGGTTCCGCAGACTTAGGAAGCGAGAGGCATCGAATCCCCCTTGGGGTCTGGACCCGGATGCCTCACCCCTCGAGCGTTTTCCCATTGGTTTTGGGGCCATCTGCAAGAAAAAGGCAAAGTCAGTGGATAGCATACATGATTAAAAGTGATATGAGGTGAAACAAATGGAATTGGAAGGCATAAATAAGGAAAACATGTGTTCTGTTTCTGCTACAGTCGCACTGCGAACACAAGGTCGCAGTGCGAAGCCATGCGAAAATTCTGGGCTGCCCAGAAGGATGGGTCGCAGTGCGAAGTTCATCTTTGCTCTGCGACCCTGACAGAACAAATCCAAAAAAACCTGGATAACTACCCTATACTCTTAAACTAAACTCTAAACAAAGCATGTTAGATGAATGATTAAGGATAAATGCATGGGTAATGGTTACAACTAACATGGCAACTTGTTTTGATCTAATTTCTATAAAATGGGTAGAGTGGATTTCGTATAAGATTACTCACAGATGGGAAAGGAAATGAGCTTACTTTAACTACCCATGACATACATTTACTAGATTATAACTTATTCCTAGCATGGTAAGAAGAAACAGGAACTAATTACAATCCTTAAACCCTAAAATGGAAGTTTAAAAGGTTTAGCAAAACCTAAGACCCATAACACGAATCAGAAGTAAAGCAGGATAGAGAAGAGGAATCGTACCTTACTGCTTGCAGAGAAGAGTAATTTTTACTTGGATTAGGAAAGAGGAAGAAAAAATGGAGAAATGGGTATGATTTTGTTTTTGGAGAGTTGTTTTTGTGAAAAAGAAAAGCTGCTTTTTTTTTAGTTTTATACAAGTTTAATAAAATAACGGTTAGATAAGAGATAGTGGAAATAAGTGGTTGGAGGGAGTTAATGCTGATTAGTGAATTTCGAAATCTGGGCTGACAAAATTCGCAGGGTTCGCACTGCGAAGTAAGTTTGTTCTGCGAACCTCAAAATCAACTTCGCAGTGCGAATATACCTTTGCTCTGCGAAGTGCTCGAATTTTTGAAAAAAGAAACCCCCTCTCAACACAATGGTCATTTTTATTTCAACTATAATTATGCATATAAAATAACAAGTAAATAAATGCTGATTGCCCCTGATGGAAAACAAAACACAAAGTAACAAGCATGAGTGAAGGTGAATGGGTGATGTGCAAGGGTGTAATATGTAGGTTCAAAATTTCCCCCCATCCTCCCGTGTAGGCTCTAATAGGTAAGATTCCTAAGAAGAGGTCCTTAGAGTCATTAACCTCATATGGAATTAGGGTTGTCTATGGACATACGTCGACATGACTTCAATTAATTCCATATGAGAATCTCGTCTAAGCGGGGTTGGGCATCCTACCTCACGGACATACGTCAACGCGGGCTTCCGCACACAACCTCCTGCTAACTTAGTTTTTTCTCGAGCTCGGGTAGAGAGCCTCACACGTTCGGCATTAACCCGAACAATGTGGAGTAACATCGCTCAAGTAACCCCCACAATTGAGATATATATGAATATGAAGCACAAATGATATATATATATATATATATATATATATATATATATATATATATATATATATATATATATATATATATGCAAAGTATAAGAATAAACAAGACAAATAATGACAAGAAGACATAAATCACGTAAGTAAAATGAACCAATTAGCCTAAAAGCCGACTGAGATAGGCTTGACTCGTTTATGCAAAAAACAAAGTGTTTTATGCATATCCCCAGTGAAGTCGCCATTTCTGTCGCGTCGAATTTCGGATGTCAAGCTATTGGGGAAGCTTTGAATCACTAATTCTAAATTACGACTGAACTTTTAATTTTTCGGGGAAAAAAGGAAAAAAGTTCTAAATTACCTTGAGAAAAGATTTTAGGTTCGAAAGTCGATTATGCGAGGGGAAGGTATTAGCACCCCTCACATCCGTTGTACTCAACGGGAACCTCTTAGTCGGCTTAGGCTTAAAATGGTTCGATGTTTTACTTACGTGTTTAAATGTGTATAAAAGGAAATATATAAAAGACATAATGCGGGATAAAGAAAGAGATAAAAACAAACGAAAAGGGAAAAACAAGTTTTTTATTAATGGGCTTGACAAGATGTCGATCTTGCTCCTACGTATCTCCCGGTAGTCGGAGAATTCAAAGCGTACGTAGTTCTTTGGTAGAAAAACGTTTGTATGTTGATTCGTTTTAGTTAAAAAAAGGTTTGATCGCGTCCGAGCGAAAAAGTTTGAAAAAAAAGAAAAGAAAAGTGTAATGAAATTAAATGTCAACTGTTCGGGTTGTTGCCGAACTGGCCATTGACGACAAGAAAGTAAAAGTCAGCTGCTCGGGTTGTTGCCGAGCTGGCCACTGACGACAATGCATGAAAATAAATGATTTTGATGAAAAAGTTTTACGCTCGGACGTGAGCAAAGGTTTTAAAAACGTACGAAGACGTACAAAGTTTTAAAATGGTGAAAGATGGACGCTAGGCGATAAGCTCGCGCGAGGCGTGAATGTTTTTAAAATAAAGACAAACAAACGCACTGAGGCGAAAAATTCGCGCAAGGCGTAAAAAGGTTAAAATAAAAACGCGCAAGGCGCGAAAGGTTCGGATTGACCACGAGGGCCAAGAAAAGGGTAAAAATGGCCACAAGGGGGCCAATGGAAAATTTAGCGTACTAGACGCGTCAAGGGTGGAATGACGATTGCCCGAGCGACGAGACATACGTCACGCATTCGTGCAATCGAGGTTTGGGGAGACATACGTCAAGCCATTCCCGTTTCATTCAAGTTTGGTTTTGTCACTCTAAGGAATCTCAAAGGGAACCAAAGCTTTAAAAGGATACATGTAAAAGAAAAGAAAACACGAACAAATTTGTTGTTCGATTTTATTAAAAATCATGAACGTGACTTGTTGCTTAAGTTATTGAAACTCAAGAACAAGTTTGGTTCAAGTTTGAATGGCAAACACAATCACAAAACATGCAAAACGTTGGAAAGTTCACAAGTTCGGCCTAATTCGAGCTTGGTTAAAAAGAGTGAGCAAACTCGGCTTAAGTTCGCGTTTAGATTGAAAATCATGGTTGTTCAAGTTTGTTTTGAAATAGACGAACTTAGCTTGTTGCTCAAACTTGGTTTTGAAAATATTAAGAACATAACTTGTTTCACAAGTTATTCAAAATTTGTCGCACGAACTTGTGAAATCTTCAAAGTTGTGCATGATTATGAGTTGGGTTTGGACCAAAATGGTTTTAACCCTCTTTAGGTTCTGAATCAAGGGCTAGAATCCCAAAAATTTGGTATTTAAATGCCTGATTCATGTTCTGAATTTCACATACTTCGCAGAGCAACCAGAACTTGGCTCTGCGAAGTCAGGTTCTGGTGTGTTCGCAGTGCGAGCAAGGCTTGGCTCTGCGAAGTATGCGAATTTCTTAACTCAGAAGCTGTTTTTGAACAGAAGTTCAGAAACTGCTTCTAAGCAAGATTCAGAACCTAAAGGAGGTTAAGAAACTTGACAAAAAGGAAGAAAAAAGGGTAGAAAAACACAGTTTTAAAGCTTGGCCCCTTTGAGGCCTTTTTGGGGTTCAAAGGAGGTTTTGGTTCACAAAGCGAAATTGGACAAAGCAAGATATGTAAACAGCATATACAATAGAAAAGAAAGGTTATAGGAGACTTACAGAACTCCTAGCAATGCTTGAACAAGACTGGAAGTGGCTTGCTTGCTTTGTGAAAGGTTATGAACAAGGTTCAAAGTGTTTGTGATGGACTGATTTTGTGCTGCAATGCAAGGGATTTTTGGTGTGAAATTCGTGTGTATTGGCTCTCTGAATTGGTCTGTTTCTAACTGGTTTTTAATGTGTTCAATTGTGTGTGATCCTTATGCCTTGCCCTTCCTTTTATAGGCATAAATGCAAATCTTTGCAATGATGAACAATGATGAATAAAATCCTAAAGCACTAGCTGATCATGAGCTAAACTCAGGCTAGAACACTTTGCATTTAATGCTAATGGATAGAGCTTGCTTTGCCTTGTGCCAAGGGGCAAGGTCTTGACTGATCTCAGCCACAAATGCCATTGATTCTAGAAGGTAATGATGGTAAAAACTGTAAAACAGGGCAGCTGCAAAAGGGATGATTCTTGGGATCAATCCTTGCAATCTTGGGGGGTCAAACAATCAAAACATGTACTGCCATGTACAGGGAGATTGGGGGAATCAAAATCAGCATGTGGGCTTATGTGTGGGGGAAGAAATCCAGCTCAAAACAGGGCATGTCACACAGCTTTTTTGCAACATAAACCACTTGTGGTTGACTGGTCTTGGCAGGGAAAAAGGGAAGGAAATGGATCAAGCAGCTGGCTGGCATGTTTAGGTTGGGTGAGGGGTCAATTTGGGGGGACAAAAACTGACCAAGGATAGCCAATTTGTTTGATCACATGAGAGGTTGGAAGAAAGTTCTTCTTTCCTTTTACCTTTAATGTCACACATTAAATCTTGCTTTGCTGCACCAAATCAGTCACAAAATAGCAGTAATACAAGTAATAATGCTACTAATGATAATTGTAGTTGAAAGCAAAAAAGATAAACAACTATATAAAAATCTGCAGAATTTTCGCAGAGGTCGCAGTGCGAAGGTGAGTTCGCACTGCGAACTCCACTTTTTTTGATTTTTTTGTATAAAATAAAAGGTAAAAATGGGGAAATAAATAATAAAAAACAATAATAATAATAAATGATAAAAATGCAAATGGCAATGAAAATGAATAAAAATAGTAATGACAATAATAATGAAAATGATGATAATAAATAAAACTTAATAATATTAAAAGATAAAAACTAATAGTAATAAAATAATAATGATATTATTAAAGGAAAATAAAATAACATAACAATAATAATATTAAGGATAATGATGATGATATAAAATATTATAGCAATAATAAAAATATTAAAAGGTAAAAAAATAAATAATGAGATAATAAAAATATAACACCCATAAAAAATATAAGTCAAAAAATGGGGTATGGCATTCTTTTATAAAAAAATAGAATTTTTCTAAATAAATCTTAAAAAACGCACCCTGTTATGAAATTAATCAAAAGTATTGCAATATATTATAAAGTATAGAAGAATAGAGAGAAATGGAACAAGAGAGAACGATAAAGTATATTGTATAACTTCACAAGTGTATCATTACACTAAAATATGAGTCCAATTTATAGGACACAAAATGAGCAAATGAATGATCAAAAGTAATTAAGGACCACTAACCATCCATTCACTAATGGGAGTTATAGGAAGATGGAAGACTAAGGATGGGCATCCACTAAATTATTATTATTCATAACACTCCCCCTTGGATGTCCATCAGGATATGCCTCATTAAAACCTTACTAGAGAAAAACACAGTGGAAAAAAAATTCTAGTGAAGGAAAAAGAGTACAATATCCCTTTTGTGTGTGATAGTTTGCCTCGTTAAAAACCTTACCAGGAAAACTCAATGGAATAAAACCATGGTTAAGGGAAAAGAGTGCATACCACATTTATGTCTCCCCCTCATAAAGACAATCATATATGAGAGGAAGAAAATCAAATAATATTTGTTCTGGTTACTCAAAAGTTTTACTTGCAGCGACTTTGTTGAAAGATCTGGTTTATCTTCATAGTCTTCTTTATATTAGCAGTGCTTGAGAAGTTTCTTCATATTGAGTTGTTGCAAGAGCACCTTTAAGAAATCCACAAGTTTCTTGTATTTTTAAAATCATCATCCTTAATAAAAGATCATTGTCCACTTCCTTGATTCTGTTGTTTCTTTAAGATACAAAATGTATGCTTGACTTTGTTTCGATATTTGTATTTACTAATATTGACAAAAGCAAAATACAACGATACATATAATTAACAAAATATGCTTTAGTCAAAATTAACAAAATATGTTAATTTCCTCGTTTGAACTAAGATATGGTACTTCAGGACCAATTCAAGTTGTTCACCATTTTCTTGAGGACATGATATATACTAACATCAAGTGACATCACAATCATTCTAGTACACAATCAACTAGATCTGTCCATATCAAATTATTTTAATATACTTTATATATAAGTTTATTGACGCACACAATCACATTTAAATAATGAATTTGCAAATCCAGACAAACTTTGTGCATGCAACGTATTTAATTTCAAATCTTTCTACAACCAATCGATTTTAGAATCTCTTCAGGAGTTCTAATAATATTTATACCACTATCATAAATTCAATTATAACAATTTCATTTCCAAATCCTTAAAATGGACAAATGATGTCATCTTTTCAATAGTTTTAATATAGTATGTCTTATGCAAATGAAATCTTTAAGGGAGTTTCATATAATCATTACTATCAAGTGAGCCATACAAATAAATTGTAACACAGCTTTCATATAATTTGAGCATTTCATATGCTACTGAACTTAATCAAGTATGAAAAAGATCTTGAATTCACTTCAAGTGAATATGTCTCTTAAAAAATATATATGTCTCTAAAAAATAACAGGTAGATATTTACTAATTCACTTCCGGTGAACATATCAAAATATATTATATCATTCTAATTCTCTTTTCGCGCGAAAAATCATATATATATATATATATATATATATATATATATATATATATCCAGTTAACTTCATAACTTCAAGTGTGCGGACTACATGTCCATAAAAAAATTATGAGTTTGATTTCGCTGAAATTGTCTCTTTCCAATTGTAGATATTTTCTTTACCTATATTCTTTAATAGATTTAACCCATGATCCTCATTATTTAGTTATCACATATAGCGCTATATTATATGCAAAAGCACGTCAACGTTGACTCCATTTTGATTCCATCTCATTTCATTGAGATCTTTCATTCATGACATAATTTATCGATATTTCATAAATTTCAGGTACCTGATAAGTTCTTCTGGAACTAAAAAAATCCATTATTTAGACGACTCTTTTAGAGTTTTTATATCCTCATTTGGGTTATCTTTCATTTTGGCTCCTTTTCTTATTTGAGGATTTTTATATTTAGAACCGATTGGTTTACCATGCTTGATGCATGATTGAGACTCAATTGCAATATTAGATTATCCTACAGAGACATCTATTTCGTTTGGAGCATTAGCAGCTGCTATTTTATTTGTTTAACTTTGCAAATGAGTGATATTTTGAGGATCAAGATGAGATAATAATATTTCCTTTCAAATAATTCAATTGAACTTCGGGTTCACATTTTCATTCAATTGAACTTCGGGTTCACATTTTCAGCTGCTTATTCTCTCCCCTTAATATTGGGAAAACTAATTCATCAATCGATAATCGGCCTACTGAAGTTGGCTCAATACAATTTATAATATTAGGGGATTCATATCAAATATACTTTCCCAATATTCTTTCAATATTTATCTTAGTGCATTATTTTGGAGCAATTGTGATATACACAACACATCCAAAAATTCACTTAGATGAAAAATATTTGGTTGTTAACCTAAAATAAATTATAAATTAAGGGGAGGACTTACACATAATAATGTGATGGCTTGATGCGAATCAATATCTCAACATACAAGATTACATGTTCCCAAAGTAGAATCTAGAAGTTATGTTCTCATAAGTATCATTCATACAATTAACTTTAGACGTCTAAAGAATGGACCTTCAAGACCATTTTTTTATGAACATATACTACACGATGTTCAATATCAATTTAAATTGAGAAATGATACTTACTAAATGCTTCCTGAAAACACCAAAAAAATTGAGCTCTTAGTCAAATTTGTTGAGAAAACAATCTCACAAACTTCTGGTTGTGAGTTGACAATAAACATATATGTGATCATTTAGTCGATGTATTAAATCAAGTTATAAGGTATCAAAATGATTCACATCATCGGTGTATTCATCCACAAATATCACCTAATATATATAAGAGACTTATTTTCTCAGATTGTCAACTTACTTTGGAAAGTAATAACACACAAACATTAATGGTTTGAAGAATCTTCTGGTTCTTCAATACATGTCCATATAAATTTTTAACTATTTTCGCATCATAATAGATCCGAGATAACCCAACCGGTCTTGCCAACAATAAATTTAATATGATATGTAAATTTCAATTTTACAATAATACATGTTTCAATTGCACTAATATAAGTGTAGTCAATCCATATGAAGACATGTAATTTTTTATCTACACTTATTTCTATCCAAAACATGTTTCGTAATATAGAGATATTCAACATCTCCTTTATTTCATATTTCAATATGATATCCATTAAGAAGGATAATAAATTTCTATGAAACCTAGAGGAATATAATGCATTCTCAATGTGTAATTCTATTCCTCCATATAACAATATATTGACTCTTCTGGAGCATTTAATAAATTTTGCAATGCCAAATATAATAATAAAATTAGTTTCTTTCTATCACTCATCCAATTTTTTATAGTCTTTTACATAAGAAATCATTTATTTATAAACAATATCCAACAAAATATACATAAAATTATTGTACTCCTTAGTGAGTCCAAGTTCTAGGAGCAATACTTGAACGAAACCTCGAAATAACATAGACATACTTTTTAGAAGGAATCCATAATACAAATATGATTTATAGTTATTCAGTAAACTAACAAGATTCTCATTTCAAAACAATATAGTTTGTAAATCTTAATCGTTTCAAAAGTAGCAATAATATCAAATTCATAAACACAGTACCTACTATTTCTTTAGAAAAGCAATTATGTGGAGCATTCTACCCAAAAAATAAATAAATATGCGGAGCACAAATTATACGAAACAACTAGTATAGATGATTCAACCTAGAAATAAAGTTTAATTTATCATGTGAGACTTCATCTTTTCAATCAATGACTACTCTTATGTTCAATCACAAATGTGATTTATCTTTCAAAGTTTTCTTGATATTATTTTCTCAATTTTGCTACTTCAGGAGCACATTCAAGAGGCATAAATAATTTATTTTTTTCCTTTAATTCTTTCATAGAATTTATACTACGATCAAATATATCTTATATATTTTAATTGTGGTCAAGAACTCCACAAACCTCTATGAACAATAAACAAGTAAAATCACAATTTTGCCATCCTTCAAGGATGATTTAATATTAAATTTTAGTTCTTCGGGAGCTATATTCCAAATCTTCATAAACAATGAACAAGAAAATTATTTATTTGAGCGATCCTTCAGGTATCCTAAAAAAAACAAATTAATTATTCGAGAACTACATTACATTCTCAACGTGTAACTCTTCAATATTTTTTTTATTAAAAAAATAATAATACAAAGATAAAATAGATCTTATTTTCAACCATAAATCTATCAACATCAAGGAATGTCATGATTTTGCTATCCTTCGAGGATGCTTGATGTTAAATATTTAGTTCTTCAAGAACTATATATATTTCAAACTTTCATAAACAATAATAAAAATTTGATTGTTTGCAATCCTTCAGGGACAATTCTTTTGATCTTCATATATATTTCGTTCCTCAGGAATTATAAATGATCAAGAACAATTCTTTTGTGCAACCCTTCAGGGATACTCGATGTTAAATTATTCAAAATTTATCAAAAATATCAAACATGCTAATGTGTTAACTGAATAAAATTCAATAAAAAAAATTATTAAAAATATAAAAGATTAGCATGATAAAAATATAAATTCAATAGATGTTAACAAAGATCTAGTTCTTCAAAAACTCACCACAAACCTCTATCGAGAATAACAAAGGAAAATAACAGTATTTTTATTTTGCAATCTTTTACGAATGCTTGATATTAAATTATTAGTTCTTTTAGAACTATATCTCAAATCAATGAAAAAATATATATATTCGTTCTTTGCGCAATCCTTCATGGATGCTTTAATATTAAAAGGAAAAATAGTTCTTCAAGAACTATATAATAAAATATCTTCATTCTTTGAACTATCCTTCAGGGATAATTCGTTGTTGAATTCTTCTGGAATTTAAAAAAAATAAAGAAAGAAAGATATAATAATTATAAGTTAAAGAACTTCAGTGTTAAATTCTTCTAAAATTTAACAAGAACAAACAAACAAAAAATGATAATTATACAAGTCAAATAACTTTTTCAACAAAATTTATGTGCAAAACAAAAATTATATAACTATAGATATGAATGAGATTAGGACCTCCATAGTCGTGGTTATCTAAATGTTATTTTCTAAGAGATGTAAATGTTGATATTATAATTATATAACTAAAGAAAGAAAATGGTTCAAAAGGCTTACCACAAGAACAACCAGATTGTGTGTTACCGAATTATATGCCCTACTTCTTCTTTCAAACAAAACTACATGTTCCAAATAATCGAATCTCAAATGGTCAGAGCATCGTGCTGATAACGTGTTATGAAATTAATCAAAAGTATTGCAATATATTATAAAGTATAGAAGAATAGAGAGAAATGGAACAAGAGAGAACGATAAAGTATATTGTATTACTTCACAAGTGTATCATTACACTAAAATATGAGTCCAATTTATAGGACACAAAATGAGCAAATGAATGATCAAAAGTAATTAAGGACCACTAACCATCCATTCACTAATGGGAGTTATAGGAAGATGGAATACTAAGGATGGACATCCACTAAATTATTATTATTCATAACACACCCATAATTTTAGAGATTATTACGGAAGTCGTAGCCATCTATAATAAGCATCATCAAGGTATAGCCCAATGGTAAGTTAGTTTTTTGACAGAAAAGTATTCCACGAAATCTATATGTGCATTTTTTATTAGATTTGAAAATAAAATGTTATAACTAATAAAATAATAATAATTAACATTAGTTAACATTTAATGTTAACATGTTCCCGTAAACATAAATATTAACTAATGCTCACGGAGACATGTTAACATTAAATGTGAACCAATGTTAACAATTATGCTCAAGGGGATATGTTAACATAAAATGTTCACATCTTGTCAAAAAAACATAAAATGTTCACATGTTCTTCCCTATATGACTCTGTTGTATTAAGTTGAGGCATCTCCTGTCTTTTTTATTTTAGTGCTTTGATAAAAAAATGTTTCGGTGAGCATAATCCAGTTGACTGAAACAATGCATTATTATATATGGATCGGGGTTCGAACACCCAATTTATTCACTTTAAAATGTGCATTCTAACCAATAAGATACTTAACAAAATAAAATAAAATAAATTAAAATAAAATAAAATGTCAACATAATATTGGCATATGCATAAGTAAGAACTAAGACTTTAGTGGCCATAATCTGGACCGACATTGTATATTTGTCCTGCATGCCATCGACATTGAAAATTAAAGATTTATCTCATTATTTATGCCAACATAAAGAAATCTAATTTATGGTTAAGCTGTCAATATATTAAAGAATGATAGCTGCCGTAGCAGCAACTATGTTTTTTTATTTTTAAAAGTCATAATAAAACAAAATTTTAAAAAGGCTAAAGGAGAATACTTTGTAATAAAATATAAGCAAAATGTATTTAAAAATTAAATATTTTTGGTCTAAATTTTAAACTAAAAACATTTGAATTCTGAATCTTTTTGCTTATACTTTGTTACATGCATCAAATATGATAAACTTTCTTGTTAAAGTTAATATTGTGCCAAACTAGATATTTGTCATCCCTTTGAACATAATTCAGTTGACGGAGACGTTGCAGTTTGCAGGGGTCGAGGTTCGAATACTGAATTCTCTACTTATATACATTAAAGGGTGAATTTCAAACGAATATCCTACTTGAAAAAAAAAATTAGACCTTTGCAGGAGAAATCTTAATTAAGGGAAGGAAAACAGAAGAAAAGGTGAGAAATTTCGAAATATTATGATTTGTTGGAAAATGATCAAAATAACACAATCTTTTACCGTCTCTTTCGCACTTGTACGACTGTTTGTTTATCTTTTAATTAATGTCAACTTAATTCTTTAAGCAAATCGGTGCCCACTTATCGAATATGCTCTTACAATCCAACTTCAACTCTCAGACTTAAATCATTTTGCTCTCTAACTTAGCTTGCTCCTCCTTGCTCACTTATCGAATTGCCTGATACTCAAAATTCTTGTTCTTTGATACTTCAAGCATTTTTTCCTTGGTCATTCATTTAACCTACAATTGAAATGGAAAAGGACCATAGTAGCTATGTTAGTTCTCAAAACTTAACTATCTAATATTTACAATGAAATGGAGGAATTTCATGAAATTTCTTGCGAACCAAAATAATATAATGGAATTTAGATAAATTTGACCCTTATCAACCCCACCTCACACATGTCAAACTAAAGTCAAACAATTTTCAAGATGAGAGCTTACTCGAAAGAAACATGCCAATGAACAAATCGACCATGGATGGTGGTATATGCAACTCCCAACCAAACCAATGAAAAACTCTATACCACATCTAGAGGGAGAACTTGTTGTGTAGCAAGTGTGAGTTAGAAGTCCAACATCGAGTAGAAAAGTGGAGGTTGAACGCTTTATAAGTGAGATGACCCATAAATTCACTGCCTTAAGGTTTTAGGTGGAGATGTGATGTCTAAGTCTTTTATGAATCCTGGATGTTTAACTCATTGACACTCCGGTAACTCCCCGGACTTCCCAACATTAGTAACTCACAAAAAATATTGTAATAAATTTTACATTATAATTTTATTTGTATCGTCCACTGTCCATCAAATATACATGACAAATAGTTGTTCAATAACTCAGAGGTTTGCCATATTTTGTCAAATATTTATTCATTTGCTAATTAAATTTACCTTTATTTTCATTTTCATCACTTTTTTATACCAAATGATTCAAAACTAGTTAACTAGTTCTACTAGAAAATAAATAGTTCAAGAGAACCTAAATTCGATTCCTAAATAAAATATTTTTTAACTAGGCTTTTCTTATTTTTCGACAAAACTCTTACTAAATTCTCATATTTTGGAAAAAAAACATTCAAGTATTCACCAGACTTTTCTTATATTTCAACGGATCTCATTCTCATCAACATTCAAGTATAACCAAACTTTTCTTACGTTTCGACGGATCCCATTAATTCTCATCGAATATAACAGGAGAATTAAAAAAAATCATCACTTTTTTCTTACCTCTTTAAACATTTTTGTAAGGTTTAAGTGGGGCAGGGTGGGACGTGAAAGTTTGTCTGGGAGTGAGTCAGAATATGCGAAACAGGATAGAGAAAGTGAAAGAGAGAGAGTGGTGTATATATCTATAGCTGTTTCTTCCTGCTTACACACATCCTATATGTCGTTACATGACAAAAGTTTGGGTCCACAAAACCGTAGGCCATACACCCTCTCTCTTTCTCTCATTAAAATTTCAATTTGTAAAATTTATTTCTTACAAAAGCCTTCACCAAAATCTGGAAAAAAGTTTTTAAAAGAGGAAAAAAAGGTAGAGAATAATAATAGAGTGAAAAAAAAAAGGTCCAAGTGAAATGGTGCATGTGTGTATAATATGTGTTGGTGTATATGCATGACACCAAATCAATGAAAAGATTCATAATGAATCTACCTCAGAAAATTTTCATTTAAAATAAACCCAACTTGAGAGAAAAATTCATATCAAGTAGCGATGGAGAATTGATTTTCATTTTTCTTTGACCATCTTAACTCATCTCTCTACTTCAGCTTCTTGATTTTCCAATAGATATGGCAGCATCATTTTCAGCTGCATCTTTCTTTACAATCACAGAAGAGGATCAGAATCAGATGAATCAACAGAATTCATCAACACCTTCATCATCAACAACTCCAACTGCACCACCTCAGAAGAAAAGGAGAAACCAACCTGGAACACCAAGCAAGTTTCTTCAAAATTTTATTAAAATATTAAATATAGTTCATCTCAGTATCATTAATTTCAAAAGAAAATTTTATATATTTTTTTTGTCTTACAAATAATATTTTGTTTTGTGTTTGACCACCTTACAAATAAGATTTTATATTAATTTTATTATTTTTCTTGTCTTAACCCTAATTCTGAAACATGTATAAGTTTATGATTGTTAAATTAAATATTATAAATTGAAAAGCTGTGTCTTTATTAGGTTTTGTCAATTTAATTAAATTATTAATTATTTTGTTATACTATATGAAATTTTTTTTTTCTAATATTTTTTGTTTGGCTTTTTTCAATGAAAACAGATCCAGATGCAGAAGTGATAGCACTATCTCCCAAGAGCCTAATGGCAACAAACAGATTTGTATGTGAAGTGTGCAAAAAAGGGTTCCAAAGGGAGCAAAATTTGCAACTACATAGAAGAGGACACAATTTGCCTTGGAAGCTAAAGCAAAAGAGTAACAAAGAGCCAAAGAGAAAGGTTTATTTGTGTCCAGAGCCAACATGTGTTCACCATGACCCTTCAAGAGCACTTGGTGACCTCACTGGAATTAAGAAACACTATTTTAGAAAGCATGGTGAGAAAAAATGGAAGTGTGAGAAATGTTCTAAGAAGTATGCTGTTCAATCTGATTGGAAAGCTCATTCTAAGACTTGTGGTACTAAGGAGTATAGATGTGACTGTGGCACTCTCTTCTCCAGGTAATAACAACATATACCTAATTTATCAATTCTTTCACTATGGATTTTTGTTCATGCAATTTTATATATAGTTGATAGCATGGTTTTAAATTACGGTTGTGGACGCAATCACACTGCAAACATTTATGCTATCAGAAAATGTGATTGATATGGTCGAAATTGCAGTTTTATTGCCGTTAAGACTTAAAAATCCTTTATATGTCACACATTTGTTGTTGCGGTCAGCAATTTAAAACCAAAGTTGATAGAGCATAGGGGTTCAATGGGTCACAAACAATGATGTTTTAAATTGCAGTTGAAATTCTGAACCTTGCTAATTGTAGATTATAAATAAAAAATACATACAAATGTAACTAATAGAGTCACAATCACAATCATGATATTGTTGTTGTACTCACCTTATGATTTTTGATATTGAGGAAAATCACAATTAAATTACGAACTTGGTTTGTTACTATATTTTTTTTTTGGTACAAAATCTTCATGTCATTCTTCTAATCATAATTACGAGGACTTGGATCGCCCGCTGCTCCACGATGCAGAAGTTGTGGTGTCCATTAGATCCAGTTTTTCTCACTAAATCTAATAGCGGTGTGCAACTGATGTAGAGGATCCAGATTTAAATTATAACCGCTAAACAATTTTTAAGACGATGGAAAGGAGATGAAATTTTTTATATTTGAAGCAAAATTGGGGTTGAGAATTAACTGCAATTTAAAATATGGGTAAGGAGCAATAGAAGGAATGATTGTTTGATTTGGTTTAGTTCATTTGGATTAGGGCATATTAGAATTTTGGTGCCCATAGGGAGGAAAAGACCTTAGATGCTTTTCTTTTTCTATTGAGTTTGGTTTGCTTCCATATTTTGATTAAGATTCTGTGTCTTCTCTTTCTCTCGTAAGCTTTCCTTTGTCATCTTGCCCTCATATTTTGTAGGGTGACCAAGTGAAATGGAAGCAATTAAACACCCCCCCTCGTGAATAATCTTTGAAAATCAGAAAAAAAACACACGGAGAAAACAGCACCCTCAAACAAAATAGAAAATTATTATTTATTTTTTTTTTGGAAAAAAATATACTTGAAAAAATTTAGTAAACTCCACCTTGGAAACACTCTATTTCAAGCCATATTCATAAGATGTTATACATAGCACTTTCTTGACTAAATTCCATGAATTAAGAAATTATTAGTAGTATTAAATTGGTTAAGAATATGTTTTTAAGTTTATACTTCAAGTGAAAAATTCATTATATATCATTCCATTATAATATATATTACCAAAGATTTGAAATAAGAATAGAGATCTAATTTAGTTCCTCGTAATTTTCTCAAGGCATAATTTAGTCCTTACATAACATAAACCCAAATTAATCGTTAACATTTTTATTTTGGGACAAATTAGTCACGTAACTCATTATATTAGAACGAACTAATTTGTGGTCATGAAAATGTGAGGACTGAATTGATCCATATTGTTTGGTGAGTTGGCAAGGTGTGCTTCAGTTTCATTCAGTAACGTGCTCCTTTGTAGGTGCTTCTTATTTTGTGATAACGTCAGGGTCTAACAAACTCTATCTTTCTTTTCCCCTCTATTCCTTGTTTGTACTATTTCCTTTTCCTCTTTTGGTACTTTTTTATTTGAATTGATGGAGTAGCTGAGCTACACCTACACGTTGTGTTATCACAACTATACAAACAAAATAGTACACGACATGACATTACTTACACACGGATAGATTCTCTTTACAATTTTGATGCCTTCTAAATTACTCAAAGAAAGTACCTTACCCAAATTGTCCATACTCACAATACCACATGTTCACCTTTAGTTAGTAAGCTAGAATTGTTGGGTGAACATTGAGTGGTTTCTTCATTAAGCTTCATAGATTGTATTTGAATTATACTCCATAATATGATCATTTGATCTCATCCAACAATTTTGAATAAAATTGCCTTGTCGATCTTCTTTTTAACATTGTATTTTGTACGATTACCCCTTCTACTCGGTTTTTTTACCAATAAAAAAAAAGGTACCGATGTTATTTCTATACTAGCCGCAATACTTATCATGATGTACCAATGTTAATTGATTGGTCATTTGATATCTAATGAAATACAATGCTTGAAAACTGAAGGTAGTAGTTAGTTACTTACTTTAGATAATCTATCTAAATTAAGTATTAATCTTAATTTGTGATATTTATTTATTACTGCAGGAGAGACAGTTTCATCACACACAGGGCCTTTTGTGATGCACTTGCTCAAGAAAGTTCAAGACAACCACAACCAAACCTAATCACCAACACTTCCCTTAATAACTCCCAACTACTTCGAAATATTAGTAACAACAATAAAAACATGTCCTTAGCCTTATCTCAAATTCCACCACAACATTTGTCTTCCATCCATGATCAAAACGACAACAACCAAACTAGTGAAATCTTGCGTTTTGGCAACACAAGAACTTCACAATTTAACAACATTCTATCCCCACCCCCACAACAAACTCTTCAAACCCTTCCATTTAATTTCATCACACAACAAAACCAAAATTACCATCATGACCAATCACAACCACAACCATTCCAAGGATTAATCTCATTGTCCGAACTCAACAACAACAACATGTTTTCTGAAAACTTCAACAATTGAAGGGTCAAATGATTTCTTCTCTGAAAATTCTATAATGTTTGATCATAATAACCAAACAAGCCCTATCTCTCCTCACATGTCAGCAACAGCTTTGCTTCAAAAAGCTTCTCAAATGGGTGCAACTTCAAGCACCACCACCAACAATACTTCTTCTTCAATACTAAGAAGCTTTGGTCATGTTTCTTCTTCTGCAGCAACAAAGGTTAATGGTGGTTGTGATGGACTCACTAGAGATTTTCTCGGAGTTGGTCAAATAGTTATGAGAAACATGAATGGAGGAGTTGGTCAAAGAAGTCAACGTAACTTCAACTTGGAAGCAGAGAATAATGGAAATATTGGTGGTGGAGGACTTTGAGTGAGTGTGTGAATCTTTGTTGGACATGCAGTGCTTGAAAGAAAAAACAAAAGGTACGTTCAAATATCACTGATTTTTTTTTCTTAAAGAAATTATCTATATGTGATGATTACCTTTTCATACATGTGATGATTAAAGTAAGATTTCATTGGTAAATGTGCTTGATGGGGAATACCTATTACTGTTTGTTGGACAATGAGTTGAATTTTGAAGGAATTTTTTTCCACAGAGCCTTATTTAATATTTAGGATAAAGGAGAGAAAGAAAAATCTAAAATATAATATCATTTTTCTTATTTACGTGTCTATTTTACATATCAATGTTTTTATACTATTTTGTGTATGTAAGTATATTCATCTCTAACTTTTTATTTTTGTTAAAAAAACACTAACTTTTTTTTTTAAAAAAAACAAATACATTTATAAAGGATATTTTTACAAAACTATTTTTTTTGTAATTTTGGTATATCACTTATATTTAAGAATACAATTTTTAAAGGAAATTATATTTCAGGGCAGATTAATTATGTGAGAAATTTTAGAAATACAGAACCTAACATATATACTCTTTTAAAATGTCAAATTTTCTTATTTTATCCACTATAATTATGGATTCATCAAATGCACTTATTTTATTTAATTCGTAAGGTTAATTCAATTTCAAAAGACTATTCATTCCAACACATAATTTTATAACTAATGTTAGAATTTTAACAAATAAACAGTAGTATATTTTCTACCCGTGATGTAATGATAAAAAATAGTTATAAAAATTTGAAAAATTAGTGTGTTTTCAAACCAACCCATGACTGCAGTTCCAGCTATTGTATTGTATTTAGTTTTGAAAATAAAAAGGTGTCATGAGTTTGTGACCCTGACACACATGTTATCTTGCATGGAGGAGACAGCGACGTAGTGCAGGACTTTGTTTCTTCCATTGTCTTTTCCTTTTCATTTGGTATCATTTTTGGATATATTTTTGTTTTGGGTTGGCAGAGTCACGAGTGTCCTTCTACTTGATTGGTGGGGTATGGCCAAACATGTCTCTGCCCTTATCAACTCAGATGCTTTTTTTAGGTCTCTTTCATATGTGTCATTTTCAACTTTTAATTCTCATTTAGCTTTGCAATAATAAATACTCCATTTTTAAAAATCATATGCACCGATAGTTGTATTTAAACTTTGATAGACGTTTCTCTTTACTAGAGGTAAACCTTATTTGAGTTATTATCGGACATTAAATGTGAAAATAACAATTCAAGTTTTAATTTGTTGGAGATTGACCCTATCTGCTAGTTTTAAGATTATTATTTTTTCGAAAAATATTTCTTATTAAAATTAAGAGAGATGGCTACATTTGGTTCATGTAGTAATAGATGATTTAAAATTTACAATTTTTCATGTTTGGCTTTTTGCAGGATGTCCATTTTGTTGCACAAGAAGAAAAAAACCTCATCCAAGTCCATCTAATTTAGTTTTCGGGAGCAGCATTGCGGAATCATATATATAATATATTGGAGTTAAACTATGTATATATTATTAATTAGAACTATATAAGCATAAGAAAACAGACTCCAACAGGGTTGACAAGCATTGGAAGTTAAACTCTAAAAAAAAAAAATGGAAGTTGGAAGCACATGAAAATTGGTATTAGATTCAAACCAATTTCTTTGAAATTTTCGTGGTGTAACTTAATAAATTTTCTTGTAAGATGTTTTAATATGTAATGTAAATTGGAGTACAAGTCACAGCGCTTAATTGTATCATAATTTATATATAGAAATATTATCATCATATGTATGTCCTCTTTTCCTAGCTATTATAGTACTTTTTTTAGCAGTTGTCACAAGTCAGTTTGAAATTCTTATACCTACACAAATTAGTATTTAGAGATGAAGAAAGTCAAGAGATGAATGATCACCAAATTTGATAAGAAGATCATTTTGAAAGTTTAATTCGTTGTTTGTTCAAATGCCAATCACTTGAGTAATGTCATTATTGAAAATCAGGGCTGAGTCTAGAGATTTGAACTCTTAGCAATATTTATAGGTTTAAACCTAATTTATTATAAATTTTATTTATTATTATTTTTTTTAGCTTTAAAATTATTTACAAAAATTATATAACCAAGTTACTTCGAAATTTTTGTCAAAAGATATGTAACTAAACTCATATTTCAGTCGGGCCTATTCAGTTACATTTTATTCAATCTATGAATCATATATATATATATATATATATATATATATATATATATATATATATATATATATATATATATATATATATATATATATATATATATATATAGACACACACACACACGACATAAATATTAAGATAAATTTTACTCAATATCTATGTGTAAATAGTTATATAATTAGGGATGATAATGGGTACCCTTTAGATAGAGTACTATAGTGCTCATCCCCATACATGCGTTTATAGAAAATTCTCGTACCCGAACTCATACCCTCGTGGGCAACAAGTTTAGTGCCCGACCACGTACCCTAAGAGCCCGTATCCGCACCCATTACCCGCACTTTAAAAACAAAAAGACAATAAATAACAAAAATATCACAACTTAACTAAAATATGATCTTATATCTCGTAAATAAACTTATAAAATATTACATATCGTAGTATTTATGCAAATAAAAAGGATCTAAAATATAAAAAAAAACAAGTGCATATTACAATAAATATCAAAAACTTACGCTTAATTAACTAATTTTAGTATTACATAAAATTATAGTTATAGTATATATAATGTGCGAGCGTGGGGCGGGCTGGGCACTAGAGTGCCCGTACCCGTGCGCACACTCGTTCAAATTTGCAGGCAATTTTCTCAAGTCCAAACCCAGACCCAACAATGCGAGTATTTACCCGTCCATCATGAGTATTTTTTGCGAATGTACATTGAGTTTGAGTCCAATTGTCATCCCTGGATATACTCATATATTATACTATTATAGATTGAGTAAAGTAGGCATATACTCATAATTATACCATTGTAGTTTGAGTATAATAGTCATATAATTATGAGTATAAGACAATTATACTCGATCTATCTTACAACATAATTAGTCTCAAATAGGACTATTTAATTTTAATTTTGGAACGAGAATATAAAATAAGAGCTCCAAAGAGGAAGGAAACTAAAAACCTATCACAAGAAGTGAGAGTCACTAAAACTTACACATCTTAAAATCATTCTCATAATTTCAAACTTGTTGGGTGGGGTTATACCCTGAGTGCTCCACACCAAGTCAAATTTAATATAAATAAAAGCAAGTACAGTGTGTGCATGTAATTAGAATACCATTTTGAGGATTTTTGGATTATATAATCTGAACACTTCATATATATAATTTGAAATTAGAAACTTTTCTCATTTCTGGTAGTTAGGTTTTCCCTAAAAAAATTTCTCTCACCACCCAAAATCTTTAACTCTCACATAGTGTGATTCATGAAGGTTTTCTGTTCAAAAACATCACATTTCAAGCATTTTCAAACACCAAACTCAAGATAAGGTCGCAACCCTTCGATTTAGTGTTCTTTGATTCATAATTTCTTTTCCTGGAAACTGAACCAGTTTGGATTATATCATCCAAACCATATTGTTACTAGTTTGGATTATTCAATCCGAATTGGTTCTGTGCGTGTTTAAACTACTTGATTTTGTTATTTTGAACAAGTTTTGTTGATTTGTATATGTGATTTTGACTTTTTTAGATATGGAACACATAGACCACATTATAAATGACAGAACTACCATGATTGAATCAGCTAGATGAGAGCAGGTACAACAGACTATAGCGGAAGGAAGAGTAAGTAGAGGTAGGGGCAGGGGCCGCTGTACTGATGGAGTTGTACCATCGCAGATGCTTGAGCCCCAGCAGGACCATGTTGAGGAGAATTATGATTCAACAAATTTAGAGGAGGAGGGCGAATGTCGATGATGGTGAGCAACCGCAACCTATGGAGGAGGAGCCACAATCGCTGGATACCTATCATGGTGGACCACATGATGTGTCTGTGCTCATCTAGTATCACCATCATGTGGGTAGATGCATGTTTTATAGAGAAGCAGATCCTCCAACGTATATATTTTTGTATTGTTTTGTATGTAAATAGATATTAATTTTTTTTGGTTTGTTGTAGTGGTGTAGCAACTTAAAGTGTGTGAACAATGGGAAGAAGTTGAAGCCTATATATAAGGGAAATGAGGCGATGATGAAAGAGATATGGTTCAGAGATTTCCTACAAGGAAACGGTCTTTATAGCAAAAACATGTCGATTATAACATTATTGACCATGGCCTCATGTCTGCATTTGTTGAGAGATGGCATGAGGAGACGTCTAGTTTACGTCATCCTATTGGGGAGATGACAGTAACACTGAATGATTGTTCTGTCTGCTGCATCTCCCCATCGAGGGTCGTCTCCTAGACCACGATACTTATATTTTTAGGCTTAATGTAGTTTATTTGATGTTTGAGTTATTAGGGGTTGAGGTTAGGGCTGAAAATGAGTCGAGTCAAGTCGAGTCGAACTTGTCTGAGCTCGACTCGATAAAAATTGGTTCAGCTTGAAACTCGACTCGAGTTCAATACGAACCTTTTTTTTAACTCGAGCTCAGCTCGTTTAAAATTCACGAACAACTCGGTTCGACTCGTTAGGTTCAACTCGTTGCTCGAGTAACATAATTCAAAAGTTTTTTTTCTTTTTCAAAAATTCATATATTGACCTTTTAATTTATTTAAAATAAAATGAACTAAAATAATACTATGGACAATGTTTGTCTTAAGACTACAAAGGAAAAAAATTTGTAGTATTGTATAATTAAAACAACTGTAGCGTAGTAAGTATACAAGCATAGATGCACTTCAGTTTTATAACTACTCCTCATCTCTATTGTTTTTAAACTCCCCGATGTGGGACTAATTTTATCACATATATCACATGTGTTTAATTAAAATCCTGCACAAGCATGTTACTCCATTTGCTTCTTTTTTTTTTTCTCTCTTTTTTTGGGTGATATTATTTCTCTCTTTTATTTTAATTATTGTTAATTGTTACTTAAATTAGAAATAATTTATCTAAAAACAAGTAGATAGATATTAGAGGAAGCTTGTAATAAATTACACGTTTCGTCTTTGAATTTTTAAGCTTGTACTTTATTAATTTTTACTAAACTAATATATATGTGTGTGTGTGTGTGTGTGTGTGTCTATATATATATATATATATATATATATATATATATATATATATATATATATATATATATATATATATATATATATATATGAACCAATCAAGTCGAACTATATACAACTCAAGTTCATAATGAACTTAATTTTCAGCTCAAGTTCAGCTCATTTGGTTCATGAACCAAGTTCAACGAGTTAATTGTCAAATCGAGTTCCGAACTATTGTCGAGTTGGTTCGTTTCATTGCCATCCCTAGTTGAGGTGGATGAGGCTGAGTTTCAAGTGCATGTCATGGAGGGTGCTCATGCATGTTTGAGCTGGTTGAGAAAGAAGTTTAAGCTATGTCTTTAGGCAACAACCATAGGTGAGGCAGATGATGATGATGATGAGGATGATGAGATAGAGCTAAAGCAGGATCAAGATATCCATATCTATCTTTACATGGTGGATTTCACGCTCTTTGTTGACAAGAACACCGCCTATGACGATGAGGCATACCTCAAGTACCTCTGTGAATTTGAGCTGGTCAACGATTACGCATGGGGATTAGATGCCCTTTCTTACTTGTACAAAGAGCTTAACAATGGATACCGTTTTCATACGAAGCACCTAGTTGGATATTAAACATTCTTATTTAGGTAATTGTTAAACATATTTTTTTAAGTGTTGTCTACTGATTGGTATATGTTGATATTGATGCAGGCTTGAATATTTTAGCACTTTTAGGGAGTCAGGAGAAGAGATTATTGTCACATAACCGACCAAATCGCACCTAAATCGCATCCTAGTTACCAATGTTGTCTTCTACCTGTACTTCCAGCATCGCCGGACACGCGCGTTTGAGCACACTAGCGTCTACTCAAGATGGCTCATACATGAACCTTAAATGGTCTATTATCTGCCACCGCACGTACTGCACCAATTTGGATATGTGCAGACCATTCCTAAACATCCACATGACTCATCTTCTCCCATGATAACCTGACAAGAGGTTGTTCAACGTTACATGTAACAGCTTAATTGTGCGTTGTCTGCTGAGAAATTGAGACTGGTTGTGGTGACTGATGTACATAAAACAACTGGATACATGGTATGTTATTTTACCATTTCACATCCATACATCATACCTACGTCGGAGAATGTACAGACTCTAAGGCCACATGAGCAAGAGGTCGTTTATGAGGTTGCTGCCGAGGAGCAGGGCGACCACCATCACCTAGACAAAAGAGGACGATTATGGCGTATCAGATACCATGTCCGAGGGATCATGGGTGGTGGTTAGGTAGAGCATGGAAGTCTGGCTTGACTGAGATTTGAGCAGATCCTGCATGTGGTTCAGGGAGGGATGATTTATCATTGTAGGCGAAAGAGTGGTAGTGTTGCCTTGCTACCCAATATTTTTCTGTGTGTGTTGTTTAATTTGGATAATTTGTTTTTTTAATTTTATGTTTGGATCATTTGTTGTAAGCTATGGATATTGTTGTTACCTTTTTAATTTATGCTTTATTTGTGTTGTTTCATATGCTTGTATTAAATGTTTTGCTTATAGTTTATTTTGTTGCATGTTTAAATCAATCCGAATTCCTCAATTTGTAAAAAAATAAAAGGTGTTAACTAAACAACACAACTTCTGTTTTTGTGCTGACACAATTCATATTATATAATCCAAACTGTATTTTACCAGTTCAAATTGTACAATCTGAAATGTGTCTATTTATATACTGTAATTTATCTTTGGAATGGTCTTATTGGGGATTTGACACATTTCATATAATATTTTCATAACTAGTATTAAAGTTTTATAATTTTATTTTACGAATCATATATTTATAAGTTTTGGATAAACAAGAGCAAAATCTTGTGTTTTTTTTTCTTCTGAATTTTAGGGGTTTTTGATTATATAAACCAATTACCCCAAAAAAAAAAGAATTTAGATTATATAATCCGAGCGGATGTATTTTAAAAATTCAGTAGGGCGCATGAGAAGAAGTAAGGTGAGAAAAGAAATGGCCAAACCTATTGACTTTCACAAAATATATATTGGGTCAAGCCAATGTGTACCTAACAAATGGATAATCCCTAATATGGACATATAGTAGCATAATGGTGGATAGAATAAGGAAAGACACTCTTTTTTATCGATAGAAGACGAAAAAACAAAAGAACGAGTCTGGAGATGCTCCCTATTACATCAAAGTATAGCTTAAGACTAAGACAAAAATAACTCGTCCTTGATATTTTATGGCCTTAGGTAAAATGATGGGTAAACATACCAATTACCAAACCTATCAAGAGCTTTTTGTTGTGATTTTATTAGCCCTTCATTTCAATTTTTTTTCTTTTCGTTTTTTACTACCTGATAGATATTTAGCAAGTGTACCAAAACTATCAAAGTAATAATTCAAAGTTCGTATCCACGAGGACTGTGTTAATTCCAAATAAGCTATAAGGTTATTATTTAGGATGTGTAAAATTTGGGGGTTGCCCTAGGCAGTTGGTTTGATTGCATAAAAAGTAAGAAAGTTGGTAAAAGTTGGTTTGAAAATATAAGAGAGAGATGGAATAGGTCTTTCGAATCCTCTGATTATGACTGTTTGGTAAACTGCACCTATTTATATGAATACTCCTTTAGTTTTACAATGATTAACAAAAATAGTTCTAATCAATCACTTGAGTTAGAACTCTCTTCTCAGATTACAACCCCTAATTCCTTAGGTGGTCTAATATTCCTCGAAGGTTTTCAAAGCGTTAACCTACTATCACAAATAAACAATTATCTATTCCTAGACTAATCCTGTTTATTTGAACAATTCAATTAGGTCTAAGCTGAAAGCTATGGTCAGTAGTCCTTCATTCTCACGAATTCATGTTATTTATTGTCAGAATATAAAAAGCATTAAGAGCAATTGAATTGAATAAAACTATATTAATATTCATATGCAATAGAGTTTCACAGCCACATGTTTCAAACAAGCCTACATCAGAATCATCTCCAGACCTAATCACTAGTGATTTAGCTACTCATAATTGAAATTACAAATAACATAATCATTGGAGTCATTAAAACATACACAGATCGACTACGAGTTGGATGGAATGACCACCTCTTCAGTGTTCTGCTCTCAAAATCGTGCTTAATATCTCCAAAATTCAGAACTCTCAAAATTCTGAAACAGGGTTTAACTTAAATAGGCAACTTATGTGATCAAAACCGTGTCACGATTTTCAGTAATCGTGCCACGATTTCACCTTTAACCCTAAAATATCTTCCAGATCCATCTTCACAATCGTGTCACGATTGTATAATCGTGCCACGATTTTGTAGGGAGAAACTTCCTTCTCTTCTGGACAGAAAATCGTGTCACGATGGCAAAATCGTGACACGATGCAGTAAATTCATTTTCTTCAAATTTTTCTTCTTTTAACACTTCCTGGCCGTCTCAAATTGCTATAGACTTAATATAAACATAAAAAAAGTCTAAAAATTACGTAATGACAGTATGTGATCACAACCCCAAACTTGAACCATTCCTTGTCCACAAGGAATTTGCTTGCAAAATTGACAAACGGCAATAAAATAACAATTACCTAACCAAGTGATAGTACCAAAAGTTCATCTCGTTAGCCATTTGATGGGCCAGCTGGCTTGACTACATCCATAATTCACAACTCCACGCAACATTTTGACAAGGGTTTCACATAGTCGACATGCAGGTCTACATATTACCATACACTTGAAAAATTAGTAAATGTCAATCAAAGTCCATGTCATCACACAATGTAAAGGTCTTTAAGGGTTATAACGGGGCTTAGGTGTAGGTGGAATAATTTTTTGGAAAAGTAGGTTACACAAAGATTGGAGTTAAGCATTCCTACTATTTTGGAAAAAATTTAAACATTCCCCATTCACCCCATAAACGCAAGTGCTAGAGACTTCTTGTAACTTTGAGACAATGAAGTTTTCATCATTTCATTTATCTTGTCTCTTCTTTTTTTTTCTACACCTTTTTGTGCATTTATTCAATTCATTCTTAGAGAGGTATTTGGCCTTGGATCCCTTCAGTTCTTTAGTAACCGTACCCCAAACTTAATTGGTTGCAGATTCCAAACGCAACACCAAACTTAAGTTTTAGCAACATCCTACAGCCTAACTCCAAACAAATTTGGGTCATATAACTTAAGTTCTCTAGGCTTATAATGTAGTTTGTCACCGAACAAAAGGATCTAAACCTACCGGCTCAAATTGGCTTTACAAAAGGATAATCACAATCAAAACAAAAGAATTCAGGCAGGCTTCAAAAAGGCTCGTGGGACCAATCACTTTGCCTTAGTGTGTGCATGACAAGACCAATCAACAATAGAGAAAAATCGCAAGTTCTAGAAATTTAGATGCATGGAACACTCTTTATAAGTAAATTGAAAAATAAAAATTTGGCAATGACCTTACGAGTTATGTTTTCTGGGAGTTGTGACTACCTATCCACACAATGTCGTACACTTCACCTTTGAATTCCAAGCCTCTACCTCCTTATGAACTTTTAGAGTACCATTTGATCAAACAATTGTTACTAAACTGGAATAGGTCAATTAAACAAACAAAATCTTTAATAATAAACAAGTGCAGACTCATTATAAAATATGGGGTAAAACTAAGTTACTCAAAGAAAACACTAATAGTTTGACTCAACAAAAGAAATACAATGCTGAAAAATAAAAATAAACAGGAAATTACTAAGCCATCAGTAGCTCAGTTCAGGACAACTCATCATGGCTAAACTAGGTGTTTGGATGCTGAGAGTCATCCATATTCAGCTCCTCCAGGAAATGTGCACCAGCCTTATTCTCCCCTTCATCAAAATTATTTTATATCTCCTTTTCCCTGCTAGATGCCCTCTCTCTCTGATGCTCAAAATATTGAACCATCCTTTCCTTAGAGCTTTCAAACCTCTCATAGGTCCCTTGTGGGGGCCTCCGGTGTACTTGGGCTGCTTCAGCAAACTGCTGAGAAAACCTAAGACGATTCACATACAACTGGTCAGAGGTCTCATTCATCCAATTTGCAGTAGAGAACATGCAATCTAGCATCATAGGATGACTGGCAGATAGGTTCCCTACTGACTACCCTGTCCCTGATGCATCTGAGGCTGAGGTGGGGGTTGTGGATGCGTCTGCTCTCTTCTTCCTTCTCTTTCCCTCATGTAATCCTAATACTTCTTCACATAAGAATCCATGGTCTTATTCGTGATGGGTTGCATGGTCGGAGTGTCCAAATCACTTTGGTATTCTTCAACCTTTTGTTTCTCACAAAGCCAGTTAATAATGCTTTCATGCCCCACAACCTTCATCTTCCCCTTTGCTATCTAATGGATGTTATTTGCTATTAACTCTCCCACATTTATTGGCTTTCCAAACATGATTGCATCAATAGTAAAAACCCTCTTGTTAGGAATCTCTGAAGTGCAAGAGGTGCTCTCAAGAATTTGAACCACAAATGATGCCCAAGCTTTTGGAATGGGCTTGAAATCAGCATTGGTCAACATCCTCACACTCTTCCAACGGGCACCTTCCTTACACAACAAACCCAGAAACTCATCCCACTCATCAGTCGTCATATCTGGCATATCCCTCTTCCTCCTCTAAACGTCATATTTTTATGGTGCAGTTGAACCCAACGAATTGTTTATAACATTTGGAGTATAATCAATTGTCTTGCCGCTACAATAAGCCTTATATTTCTCTATCGAAAACCGAGCATTTACATAAAACTCAAGAATCACAATCTTGTTTTTGAGTTCATACACCATTCCATTGAGTGACTCCCATCCTCGTTCTCTAATCATGGTCTCAAAGATGGGGTATTTTTTCAGATTCACAATGTCAAATTTTCTCTCATCCACTACATCAAACATCTTGCTCTCAACAAACCTTTCTCTTGCTTCTTCGGAAATGAATTGGATGGCTGTTTGTGGTGGATTGGGTATAGTTCAAGGTCGTTTGTTTTGGCTAGAGGTGGCTTGGGTGGCAGCATTTTTCTTTGAGGTTTGATTTCCCCTAGTGGTTGGAGGCATTTTGTGGGTTTGGTGGTGAATTTTGTGGAAGTATGTGAAAAGGGTTGAGATTTGTTTGGAAAAGCATGAGGCTTGGGTGAAATGAAGGGTTATAGGTAGTAGATTTGAGAAGATTTTTGGTTGGGTAAGTTTCTGGTGAAATTTGGACAGAGTAACAGTAGGAAAAATGGTTGTGGAAGGCTAGGCATCATGGGGGTTTATATAGGCCAGGTAAAAATCGTGGCACGATTTGTGCTGTAACGGTCAAGTTGGGATTTGAAATTTGAAAATTGTGTCACAATGGTTTGAATCGTGCCATGATTTTAATGGCTGTAAGAAAAATTTGAAAGGCCCAAAATCGTGTCACGATGTATTTAGTCGTGCCACGATTTTGGTGGCAGTGAGAAAAAACTTGTAATGGCCAAAATCGTGCCATGATTTTGGTGGCAGTGAGAAAAAATTTGTGGCCATAGAAAATTTTCAGAGGGCAGGGTTTTTGAAGGGGGAAAATCGTGTCACGATTTCAGTACTGTGTCACATTTTCCTGGCAGTGCTTCTCACATTTTCCTGCCCATTTTTTTATAATCTTTTTTTGAAATTTTGAAAACAAAGCAAGAATTAACTACCTGAACTTTAATGGTGGGTTGCCTCCCACCCAGCACTTCTTTTCCGTCACTTAGCTTGACTTCCAAGGACCCTTAAAGGTCCGTCAGCACGAGTCTTACTCTCTCCTTTGGTAGTTCTCCTCTCAGATATGGCTTGATCCTCTTCCCATTTACCTTGAATATTTTATCACCTTCTGTAGTTATCAACTCCACTGCTCCATGTGGTGACACACTCTTGATAACAAACGGTCCTGACCACTTTGACTTAAGCTTTCCATGAAACAGCTTCAACCTGTAATTATATAACAATACTGGTTGCCCAACATTAAACTCCCTAGATACTAAGTGTTTGTTCTTTCCTTATAAATGAGCACATTTTCATACGCTCTCAACCTCATCTCCTCTAACTCATTTAGTTTCAAGAGCCTTTTCTTACCAGCAAGAGTTTGATCAAAATTTAAAGCTTTTATAGCCCAATAGGCTTTGTGTTCTAACTCTACTGGCAAGTGACAAGCCTTACCATAGACCAGCTGATAGGGTGAAAGCCCCATTTGGGTCTTGAAAGTTGTTCTATATGCCCACAGTGCGTCGTCTAACTAGTCCTTCCTATTTGACGCAACTGTTCTAAAATCTGCTTAAGCTGACGGTTTGAAACCTCAACTTGCCGACTAGTTTGAGGGTGATAAGGGGTTGCAACTTTGTGCTTGACATCATATTTTTTTAAAACACTCTCAAGATATTTATTGCAAAAGTGCTTCCCCTATCACTGATCAATACTCTAGAGGTTCCAAACCTAATGAAAATGTGTTTCTTCAAAAAGTTTATCACGGTGTGAGAATCATAAGCAACATATGGTATTGTTTTAACCCACTTAGTCACATAATCAACACACACCAGAATAATCAAAAGGTTCAATTTCTAAAACTCCATTTTGGGGCATCTAATTCCTCTTTGAGATATTACCTGTATGTTGGCACTTATCACATTGCCTCACAAAGTCTTGACAGTCCCTGAAAAGGGTTGGCCACCAAAATACGCTTCGTAAAAATTTTGCAGCGGTTGTTTCACCACTATGGTGGCCCCCATACGTCGAGCTATGGAAATGCCACATTATGCTTTTGGCCTCCTCACCTGCAACACAACGTCTAATCAAACCGTCAGTGCTTACCTTAAACAAGAAAGGATCGTCCCATAAGTAGTGGTTAGCGTCCTTGAAGAATTTCTTCTTCTGTTGCCAGTCCATATCATCAGGCACCAAGTTCCCGGCCTTAAAGTTGGCCATATCAACAAACTATGGCCTTTCTTCTACTACAAATAGCTTCTCATCCGGGAACTCTGCCACTATAGCTTTCTCTTTACCAGCCACCTCCTTGTTGTCCAACCTAGATAGGTGATCTTCTAACACATTCTTGACTCCCTTATTGTCCTTGATTTATAGATCGAATTCTTGTAGAAACAAGATTCATCTCAGCAGTCGGGGTTTTGAATCCCCCTTTGTAACCAAATATTTTAAAGCTGCATGATCTTTAAAGACAATAACTTTGGAGCCAATTAGGTAAGACCGAAACTTTTCCAATGCAAAAATTACAGCAAGCAATACTTTTTTAATTGTGGAATAATTTATTTGATTTTCATTCAAAACTTTGCTTGCATAGTAAATTGCATGGAAAAATTTCTCCTTGCGTTGGCCTAAAACTGCTCCTGCCGCGTAAACATTTGCATCACACATGAGCTCGAAATGAATATCCTAATTTGGAGCAATGATTACCGGCGCAGTGACCAACTTGTTTTTAATCAAAGAAAAGAATCTAAACATTCAGAATCAAAATTAAAACCATTTTCCTTGACTAAGAGGTTATAAAGAGGTTTAGCAATTTTTGAAAAATCTGTGATAAAGCGCCGATAAAAACCAGCATGCCCCAAGAAACTCCTTACCCCTTTTACATTCACAGGAGGGGGTAGTTTCTTTATAACCTCTACCTTTGCTTGGTCCACCTGGATGCCTTGCCCACTTATTTTGTGTCCCAAAACTATACCTTCAATTACCATGAAATGACACTTTTCCCAATTTAAAATGAGATTAGTTTCGGTACACCTTTTTAGAACAGCATCAAGGTGAAACAAACATTGATCAAAAAACTTACCAAAAACAGAAAAAACGTCCATAGATATCTCAATATTTTTATCTATCATGTGAGAGAAAATAGAGAGCATACACCTCTGGAAGGTCGCCGACGCATTACACACCCCAAATGACATCCTCCTATAAGCAAACACCCAAATGGACAAGTGAAGGCAGTCTTCTTTTGGCCCTCCAGAGCCACCACAATTTGATTATACCCTGAATACCCATCCAAAAAACAATAGAAGGTTTGGCAAGCCAACCTCTCTAGTAGTTGATCCATGAATGGCAACGAGAATTGGTCCTTCCTTGTTGCTTGGTTTAACCTCCGGTAGTCTATCCACATCCTCCACCAGGTAACAGTTCGAGTGGGAATCTGTTCATTCTTCTAATTTGCAACCACTGCCATCCCCCTTTCATTGGAGCAACATGTACGGGACTCACCCAAGAACTATCAGAAATAGGGTAAATCATGCCTGCATCTAGAAGCTTCACTACCTCCTTCTTGACTACTTCCTTCATGGTAAGGTTAAGACTCCTTTGTGGTTGAACAACAGGTTTGTATTCAGCTTCTAAATGAATTTTGTGCATGCAATAAGCTGGACTTATTCCGTTCAAGTCAGATGAAAGCTCCTTGATTCTCCCTCAACACCCTCATCAATTTTTCTTCTTCCAAAGGTGTCAAAGAATTACTTATGATTCCTGGTTTTGAGGAATCTTGACTTAGAAACACATACTTCAAGTGAGAGGGAAACTCTTTTAATTATGGGACTTTTGGAACTTATCCTACATCTTTACTCACAAGATGCAACCCCTATTTCTGAGCAGATTGCAGCTTTTTAGTTTTTGTAGGGCCTACCTCTTGTTTGCTTGTTTTAAGTTGCTTGACACACTTATCAATTTCAGCATCTCCGTCTTTATCACAACATTCTACTGAATTCATTATAAATCTCTCCATTGGTTATGTTGGGGTTTCATCCTTTGATGTGTCTTCAACAACTTCATCAAAAACATCCACCTGGTAACATTGAGGATGCTCATTTCTATGCTTCATTGCCTCGAAAATACTGAACACTTCTTGTTCATTTTGGAACCTCAACATCAACTCACCCATCTCAACATCAATTAGAGCTCTACCCGTGGCTAAAAGGGTCTACCCAACAACAATGATATCTCATCATCCTCCACCAAATCCAAAATCACAAAATCAGCTGGGAAAACCAAAGTCATTTTCATGTACTAGTACAACTTCCAACACTCCATAAGGATATGAAATCGACCGGTCAGCTAGTGTGAGGGTCATTTTTGTAGGTTTTGGTTCTCCACACCCTAATTTCTTCATCATGGAAATAGGCATGGGATTTATGCTTGCTCCCAAATCACAAAGGGATCTTCCAACACTCACCTTACCAATAGTACAAGGAATGGTAAATGCTCTTGGATCTTTTAATTTTGGAGGAAGTTTCCTCTGGAGAATGGCACTACAATTTTCAGAAAGTGATATGTTCTCATCATCCCTTGGCTTCTTTCTTCCGACCAATAAGTCCTTCATGAATTTTGCATACACCGACATCTGGTCTAAAGCTTCGTTGAAAGGGATGTTGACTTGAAGTTGTATAAAAAGTTCCATAAACTTCTTAAATTGCACCTCCTGCTTCTCTTTCTTTTTTGACAAATGTGGATAAGGCACATTCACATAAGATGGAACTTCTTGTTTTTAATCACCCTCCTTAAGAAGTTGACTTTTTGACTTCCTTAAGATAGAATCCACATCAATTAACCGCTCACTTTTTTTCTCCCGAATTATTTTTATCCTTCTTTTTATTTTCAACTTCACCATTTTCACCATGTTCACCCTCCTCCGATTTTTTATTTTCAACTTCACCAGATTTTTCCTCTTCAACAACTTCTACTTCTTTCTTCTTTGTAGCCTTTGGAGCTACCGGTGTCAGAACCTTCTTGCTTCTCAACTCCACAACATTGCAACTTTCCTTCTTTGGATTATCTTGTGTGTTGCCAGAAAATCCTCCACTTGATTGATTTGCTATCTTCTTCGCAAGTTGCCCAATTTGATTCTCAAGACCTTTCATGGAAACTTCATTGTTTCTTTGGACAACCTCTTCGTTAGCTTTGAGCTCTTGCATATTAGTGGTGGTCATCTTGACAAAATTAGTCATAGCGTCCTCAAAAGCTGATGGTTTTCTTTGTTGAGGTGTAGGTGGTGGTAAAAGTGGATTACGAGTGTTGTTGTTGGATTACTTCAGGTTAGGGTGTTGTGTCCAAGCTGGATTGTATGTGTTTGAATAAGGGTTCCCCTTCTGGTAGTTTTCCATGTAGTAAACATCCTCACTCCCTCCTTCTGGCACACATTCACTATTCGAATGTCCTTCCCATAAATCACACTTTAGAACAGGTGCTTGTTGAACTTGCTCGACATGGTCCTGCTGGGCTTGTAACTGCCCCATTGAAATTATTTGAAATTGTTTAGTTAAGGCTTCCATTTGTTTGCTCATTAGGGTCTTGTTTGCTAAGACGACACTGCTTTCATTCACCCTAAATACTCATTTCCTTCCCTTCTCAACTTCATCATGACACTCATTCTGGGCCATATTTTCGATGAGGGTTTGGACTTCTTGGTCAGCTTTAACTCTAATACCACCTCCAACTGAGGCATCAAGGAGCATCCTATGGTTAGGTTTTAAACCCTCGATGAAAACTTGCATTTGGGTCTTTTCTCTCAAGTCATGGGCAAGACACCTCTTAAGAAATAATTTGAACCTCTTCCAAGCATCATACAAAGACTCATGTTCCCCTTGCCTAAAGTTGGTATTCTCACGTCTTTTCTCCCAATATTTGGACATATGAAAAAAAATCTTTGGAGGAATTTAAGTTCAAGTTCATCCCAGGTTTGGATAGTTCCACTCGGTATGAATAATAACCAGTCTTTAGCCTACCCGGTTAAGGTAAAAGCAAATAAAATAATTCTCTTTTGTTCTTCAGTAACATTGGCTGGTGGCACACAAAATTGACATGTTTCATAAAACCTACTTAGATGTTCATGAGGACAGTGTGCGTCTCTCCCCTCATAATGGTTTTCTTTCAGTCCTTGTTGGACAAAGGTTTTAATGTCAAAGGCCACGAGGTTGGCAGTGGGTTAGTTGGCCACGGTTGGTTGCTAGCCCATAATCTCCCATCATAGGTCTCACATGTGGTGGTGGTTCAGTCATAATGATTGTTTCAGGTTAAGTTTGTGTCGGTCTAGTGTACTATGTTTTGGAACTAGGTTTAGCTGATCGAGCTAACCAGGCAGCTTTCCGATTTGCTCTTGCAGTCTTCTCGATCTCAGGGTTGTGCAACAAGTCTCCGGGTTGCACTCTACCTCGCACAAACAACAAAAGAATACCTTAGCAGCACTGCACAATACAAAATAAGAATGAACATTGATTCAATAAAAAATTTCAACAGAAAATAAATTACAGAAATCCTAAATTATAACAATGTTGCCTTGTTGAAATGATTCAACAGTCCCCGGCAGCGGCGCCAAAAACTGAAGGTGAGAAAAACAGAAGAAGGGGGGGTTGAATTGTGTTGGCTTTTTCTTTTCTTTCTCAAAAACTAAGGTTAGTTCAGAATCAGATGTAGATCAGATTCTGAAACTATTTTTAGAGTGTTTTGCAGCGGATATAAAGTAAATGAGAGAGAGACATAAGCAGTTTATCCTGGTTCCTTCCACAATCCGGAAGTAGTCCAGTCCCCTTGTTACTAACAAGATATTTTCACTATAATCACAAAGATTACAATTTGCTCAAGCACACAGCTAGAGACTTCCTTGCTCGGACACACAGTCTAAGACTTCCTTGCTCAAACACAAAGTATGAGACTTCCTTGCTCAGACACACAAGCTAAGACTTCCTTGCTCAAACACAAAGTATGAGACTTCCTTGCTCAGACACACAGTCTAAGACTTCCTTGCTCAAACACAAAGTATGAAACTTCTTGTTGCTCAAGCACGCAGGCAAGAGACTTTTAATCAAACAGAATTACAAAGAATATGTTTGAGTTGAACACTTGATATACTATCAGTGGTGTTCACAAAATACAACACAGATTAAGACACTTTCTAATTTGGCAGAGTTACGATTCTGGAAAACAGAGTAACACGTTTTTCAGAGTGTTGAGTCTTGTTCTTCTTCTTCAATCCTTCAATCCTTTATAGAGAATTAAAGAGTTGTTGAGAAGATCCAAATATCATCAAAGAGCCATTGCAATAGAAGCTATGTCCAACATTTAGTTCCTTCCTGACATTGTGTGCGTAACACAGAAAACAGAGGAATGGAATTTGAATTGTTTCCTTAAAACAGGGAGAATATTTTGTACAAGGAGACAACTGTTGCAAGGAGCTGTTCTGACCGTACAGTACTTTACTGTAGACAATTGCAATTGTTTACTTCTGCGTTTCAGACTTCAGAAGCTTCTCTTCAGAACTGGCTTCAGACACTGTTCATAAGAAGCTGTCTTTAGACGCAGTTCTTCAGAAGCTGGCTTTAGACGCACTGTTCATCAGACGCAGTCTTCAGAAGCTGGTCTTCAGACACACTTCTTCAGAAGCAGGCCTTCAGACGCTGCCTTCAAAAGCTCTTCTTCAGACGCTGCCTTCAGAAGCTGATTTTCTTCTGCCTTGCAACATAAGCTTCTATATTTTCCTTCTTGCTCTTAACTTGTTCTTTCATAACCATTGTTAGATACCAATCTTTAAGTATATGGTTCTGCACACTAGAATCAAGTATTAGCATATCCAATTTTCTTTTTAACACTTTGTTATCATCAAAACTCAAAAGAGAGTTGTTCATACATTTTGTTCCAACAATCTTCCCCTTTTTGATGATGACAAACATAAGCATTAATAGAAAATTGTTGTTAATTTAATTAACAAGTTGACTTCAGGGTCTGAGGTTTGTAAGCTCCCTCTGAGTCTGAAAATCCACAAGGTGAGGTTTGTAAGCTCCCTGATAAGTGGCAAAATATGAATAAATCCATGTCTTTTATAATGCCTTTTAGTTACTTGTTGTGCAAGTTATCTTAGGAAAAGCATGGAATTTATGAATAAATGCCAATTATTCTTTGTATATCTCATTCTTCCCCATTTGTGTAGGAAAAAGCAAGCCAGGACCTGAACATCAAAAGAATTTTTGAAGAGAAGCATGAAGACAATCGCCTAGCGATCCTAGGGCGATTGCTGAGCGAAGTGATGAAAAGATATTTCGCCTAGCGATCTGAAAGCGAAAGATTGGCGAAGGTAGGCAGAGAGTTCAGCTGGAACAGTAACTGCCAGATTCGCTCAGCGATGGAGAGGCGAAAGGTTGGCGAAGGTAGGCAGAGAGTTCAGCTGGAACAGGGGAAGCTTGTTTCGCCCAGCGATATTTGGATCGCTCAGCGACATCATCAAGGCGGTCTAACTGTAGAAGATGACGTGGCAAATCTCTATTGGCTGTTTTGAATTGTTCGCTGAGCGATGATACGTATCGCTGAGCGAAAGTGTAATTATCAGTTTAGTATTTAAGCTATTTACAGCTTTTAGGTTAGAAAGTTACTATTGTATTGCTTACAATTTTACACGAAATTTAAGAGCTTATTCCTAAGAAAGAGAGATTAGGCATAGAAGGAGGAAAACTTCAAAATAGCAAGTAACTTTGGATTGCAGAAGACATTTTAGAAGCTTTGAGACATCAAGCTCTACTAAATCTTCATCTTCCTTTCTTATTTTGCAATGGTTGTCATGACAATGATCAACTAATCTCCTTGTTGGGATTAATAGGTAATCAATCATTACATGTTGTAAACTTTTGGTTATTCAATATATGATTCTAGCAATTTTTATATACCATTGAATTTCTTCTTGCTTTTCAATCTTATGTTTGATTTAAATGTTGTTGAAAAAGACTTTTGAATCTAGGTTTAGAATGATTTTCTATCAAGATAAGAAATTCTAGAAATGGGATTTGGTTTTGATAATTACATTATAGTATTGGATCGTAAAGCTTTTGAATCGTTTAATAGATTGAGAAATCATCGATTAAACGATACAATCGATCTCACGACGTCATTTGGGAAATCAATGATGTTATTGAGCAATACGTAATAATGTCATATATAAGAAAACGCTAGAATTCGTATTTGTAATCAATCGGATATAAACGATGTTTGATTGATGAAAGTTAATCCGAACACCTTCTATGTCCTATGACTCTACTATTTATTTATTATGTTTTAAAATGATGAGTAGTGTAGTATAAAAACAAGTTAAACCCTAACTTAAGACGATAATCGAAGTTGAACGGAATATGATATCACATTAATCCCTGTGGAACGATATAAAAACTAATACTTACTTTTGTTCATTCAACAAAATGGCGCCGTTGCCGGGGATTAAAGTTTTTGATGTTATAATCATTGCAACTTTAATTATGGTTTTAAGCAATTTTGCACAAAATTCTTTTATGTATATAACTAATACTTCTTATCCATCTTGTTTGCTAATTCTTTGTGGTCAGATTATTGAAATCGTTTATGCGAGGTCAAGTTTCGGAGGACCAACTTCTTTTTGATTCCGAGATTGAAAGAACAGCTCGTAGAGCCAATAGTAAGAATCGGAGAAAGAAGCAACAAGCAAGGAAGAGGCAACAAGAGGAGAGTTCTGTTTCTAGTCAATCATCTAGTCCTATTCCAAGCCAAGAGTTACAAATGGCTGCAGCAGGAGATGGTTCAGGAGGTTCTGCAGTACCATGTACTAACAGTCCACGTCGTTTTGCACAATTGGGGAAAACGCCGCGGACTGCCAAGCAAACGGAAATGAAGACGGGGATCTTACAAATCTTGTATGCTAATCCATTCTCAGGATTAGACCACGAAGACCCGTTCCAACATCTCACTAAATTCTATGAGATTGCGGGAACCCTTGGTGAGACGGAAAGTAATGAGGAGGCAATGTGGATGAGAATGTTTCCACATTCATTGATTGGTAAAGCTAAGGAGTGGTACTTGGACCAACCTCCGACGGTGATGACGAACTGGAATACACTTGAGGAGAAATTCCTTGAGAGGTTTTTCCCTCAGAACCGGTTTATGGAGGCAAAGACAACCATTGCGGTGTTTTCACAAGGTACAAGTGAAACACTATGTGAAGCCTGGGAGCGTTTTAAGTCAATGCTCAGAAGATGTCCGAACCATGGATTTGATGAATTAACAAAATTCATCTCTTCCGGAACGGGATGCAACAACAATCCAAGCTTTTGCTTGACGCTGCCGCTGGTGGTTCTTTGATGGCCAAGAGCGCGGAGGATGCTGTTGCTATTATAGAGAGAATGGCGTTGAACGATCACCAAGCTCATCACAACCGAAGCCAAAGCCAACGGAAGGCGGGAATCCTTGATTTGGGAACTAATGATGCGATCCTTGCACAAAACAAGTTGCTCACGCAACAAGTGGAAGAGTTGACAAAGAAAATGGCCAACCTTCCTCAACAAATGAAGGACATCCAGAACGAGCAAAGAAGACAACACCAAGTCGCATCTTGCGAGCTTTGTTCGGGAGATCACCCAACCGGATTCTGTCCGCCCCCCACAGAAGAGGTAAGCTATGTTGGTAATCAACCAAGGCCTCAACAGTTTCAAAACCAATTCCAAAGCCATCCAAACAACTTCCCAAGAGGGAATAATCCGAATTATGGCCAAGGTTGGAGAGGAGAAGCTGGGCAGTACAACCGACAACCTTACCAGAACTATAACCAATATCAACCTCCACAACAAAACCGCAACCAAACCACTGATGAAACCCTCAATCTATTTATGCAGCAGTCAATGGCCAACCAGAAGAACACTGATGCGTCCATTAAAAATCTGGAGACGCAAGTGGGTCAATTGGCACAACAACTTTCTCAAGCTACTCAACAAGGCGGAACCTTTACCGCCAACACACAAACCAACCCGAAGGATCATGCATCATCATCGAAATGACAATTAAGTCATTTTGATGAGGAAGCCCTTGCAACAAGAGACAACGAAAATTGCAAGGCAATAGCTACAAGGAGCGGGAAGGTAATTGGTCAAGGTATAGGGGACAATCTTGAAGTAGAAAGAAGGGTAGTTGAGAATGAGGTGAAGGAGAAGGATGATGATGAAGGGCGTGAGGAAGAAATGGAAGATGTACATATAGAGGATGTAGTAGAAAAAAATAATAAGGATGTAGTTGAAAATGAGAACATTGTATGGAAGAAGGATGTGGTGAAGGAGAAGAGCAAGAAGCAAGAAATAGTGAAGAATGCACCAACACCGCACCTACCTTACCCAACTACACCAGCCAAAAAAGAGAAGGAGAGGCAGTTTGCTAGGTTCCTTGAAGTATTCAAGAGGTTACAAATCAATATACCGTTCTCGGAAGCCCTAGAGCAAATGCCAACCTATGCCAAGTTCATGAAGGAAATCCTTTCCAAGAAGAGAAGGTTTAATGAAGAAGAAACAATTTTGCTAGACGCAAATTGTAGTGAAATCATCCAGAACACATTGTCAAGAAAGAAGAGAGATCCGGGCAAAGTTACATTGCTCGTATCCATTGGCAATGTGGATGTCGGCAAGGCACTCATTGATTTGGGTTCAAGCATCAACTTAATACCACTATCCGTTGTCAAAATGATAGGTGATATAGTTGTGAAGAGAACCAACTTAACCTTGCAATTGGCCGACAAATCCTACACTCGTCCATTGGGAATTGCTGAAGACGTGTTGGTGAAAGTCGACAAGTTCTTGTTCCCCGTCGACTTTGTAGTGATGGATATTCCGGAGGATGATGATGTGCCACTACTTCTTGGGAGAACTTTCATGCAAACGGCACGGATGATGATTGATCTTGACGGAGGCTTAATGAAAGTCCGTGTGGACGATGAAGAAGTCAATTTCAACATCCATGAAGCCATGAGATTTCCTAGTGATAAAGCTGCGTGTTTCAAGATGGATGCAATGGAAGAATTGATAGTTGATACGAGAAACCAGTTGCATGACTTGACACATCTTGAGAGAGTTTTGACAAACGCACTAAGTATCCTAGGAGAAGAAGATGAGCTAGAGCTTGAAGAGTGTTTGAAGGAGCTCGATTCGTTGAAGGAAATTCCTCCTCACAAAGCCAAAATCGAGGAATTGACGAATGAAGCTAAAGTAGAAGAAGTGAAACCGGAGATGAAGATATTGCCCTCACATTTGAAGTATGTGTTTCTTGACAAAGAGGGTACCAAACCGGTGATCATTAGTAGTTCCTTATCAAACCAAGAAGAAACAAGATTGGTCGAAGTTTTGAAGTCCAACAAGGAAGCAATAGGTTGGACACTATCTGACTTAAAAGGGATAAGTCCTTCCTATTGTATGCACAAGATCATGATGGAAGAGGATTATAAGCCGGTGGCACAACCTCAAAGACGGCTAAACCCAAACATGAAAGAAGTAGTCCGGAAAGAATTAGTGAAGCTACTTGAAGCCGGCATGATATATCCGATCTCGGATAGTACTTGGGTTAGTCCGGTTCAAGTTGTCCCTAAGAAGGGAGGTATGACGGTTATCACGAACGAGAAGAATGAGCTCATACCGACGAGAACCGTGACCGGTTGGAGGATGTGTATCGACTACCGGAGGTTGAACAAAGCAACTAGAAAGGATCATTTTCCTCTACCATTTATGGATCAAATGCTAGAGAGGCTGTCAGGACAAGCTTTTTACTGTTTCCTTGACGGGTATTCAGGTTACAATCAGATATCGGTGAATCCAGACGATCACGAGAAGACTGCATTCACATGTCCTTTTGGGGTATTCGCATATCGACGCATGCCGTTCGGTTTATGTAACGCTCCAGCAACATTTCAAAGATGCATGCAAGCCATTTTTGCAGACTTGATAGAGAAAAGCATTGAAGTGTTCATGGACGACTTCTCAGTTTTCGGGTCATCGTACAATTTATGCTTGAAGAATCTGGACACGGTACTGAAACGGTGCAAGGAAACCAACTTGGTGCTCAATTGGGAGAAGTGTCACTTCATGGTAACCGAGGGTATTGTCCTTGGTCACAAGATCTCCTCCAAGGGTATCGAAGTTGATAAAGCTAAGGTCGACGTGATAGGAAAACTTCCACCACCAGTCAATGTCAAGGGAATCCGAAGTTTCCTAGGCCATGCCGGGTTCTATCGGAGATTCATCAAAGACTTCTCAAAAATCGCAAAGCCATTGAGCAACTTGCTCAACAAAGATAAGTCTTTTGATTTTGATTTTGACTGTTTAAATGCATTTAATAGTTTAAAGGATAGCTTAACATCCGCACCCATAATCACCGCACCAAACTGGATATACGATTTTGAACTTATGTGCGATGCAAGTGATTATGCGGTAGGCGCGGTGTTAGGTCAACGCAAAAACAAAATTTTTCATGCTATACACTACGCAAGTAAAGTTTTAAATGACGCACAAGTCAATTATGCTACCACTGAAAAAGAATTACTTGCCATAGTGTTCGCATTAGAAAAATTTCGTTCGTATCTCATTGGTTCGAAAATTGTTATCTGGACTGACCATGCAGCTATCAAGTACTTGATTACCAAACCCGACTCAAAGCCGAGACTCATCCGATGGATGTTGTTACTCCAAGAGTTTGATTTGGAGATTAAGGACAAGAAGGGGACTGAGAACCTAGTAGCTGATCATCTGTCCAGATTGGTGAACAAAGAGATAACGAAGAATGAAAGGGACATCCTTGAAGAGTTCCCGGATGAACAGTTGCTTATGGTGCAAGAAAGACCATGGTTCGCGGACATGGCCAACTACAAAGCAACGGGGTTCATTCCAGAGGATTACACATGGCAAATGAAGAAGAGGTTGTTGAGAGACGCCACTCAATTCATTTGGGATGACCCATACTTATTCAAGATTGGAGTAGACCACTTAATAAGAAGATGTGTTGCTAGAGAAGAAGCCAAGGACATCATGTGGCATTGTCACAACTCGCCATATGGTGGTCACTACAGTGGAGAAAGAACTGGAGCAAAAGTTCTTCAAGCTGGCTTTTATTGGCCCTCGTTGTTCAAAGACTGTTATGAACATGTGAAAGAATGCGAGAGTTGCCAGAAGACCGGAGGGATTTCAAAGAGGAATGAAATGCCTCTACAAAGTATCCTTGAAGTCGAAGTCTTCGACTGTTGGGGTATTGACTTTGTAGGGCCATTTCCATCTTCTTTGAACAACGAGTATATTCTGGTGGCTGTCGACTATGTGTCAAAGTGGGTTGAAGCAATAGCATCTCAGAAAGCCGATAGCAAAACGGTGGTCAAGTTTCTGAAAAGGAACATCTTCTCCCGATTTGGAACTCCAAGAGTGCTAATAAGTGATGGAGGTTCTCACTTCTGCAATCAGCAGTTAGCAAAAGCACTTGAGCACTATGGAGTAAAGCACAAGGTAGCTTCACCATACCATCCACAGACGAACGGTCAAGCCGAGGTATCCAACCGTGAAATCAAACGGATACTTGAGAAGACCGTGTCATCTTCAAGGAAGGATTGGGCGATGAAACTGGACGAAGCGTTGTGGGCCTATAGGACCGCATACAAAGCTCCTACGGGTTTCACACCATTCCAGTTGGTGTATGGGAAAGCATGCCACTTGCCGGTCGAGTTGGAGCACAAAGCGTTTTGGGCGCTCAAGTTTTTGAACTTTGATCAAGAGCAAGCTGGGGAGAAGAGAAAGCTTCAAATGCATGAGTTAGAGGAAATGCGTGACCAAGCCTATCAGTCTAGCAAGCTCTATAAGGAAAAGGTTAAACGGTATCATGACAAGAAGATCATGAAGAGGGAATTCAGACCTGGTCAAATGGTCCTGCTGTTCAATGCAAGGCTACGACTATTTCCGGGTAAATTGTAGTCCAAGTGGTCCGGTCCGTTCATGATAAAGGAAGTAAAGCCTTATGGAGCTGTGGAACTCGAGGATCCTATCACCAAGTCTACATGGACAGTGAATGGACAAAGGCTGAAGCCATATTTTGGAGGTGAAGTTGTTCGGCACACGACAACAATTTCTCTCATTGATTCTTACACTTAAGCGAATCAGGCGTCGATCTAATGACGTTAAACAAGAGCTTGTTGGGAGGCACCCCAATTTTGTAAGTATTTTACTGCTTTGCATGTTAGTTTAGGTCATTTTTCATTCAAAATCAGAAACCAGTCCAAAATTCATAACTTTAAAATTTTACCTGTCATGGATCGCTAAGCGACGCATATGTTCGCTAGGCGACAATTATAGGTCAGTTTGACCAGTTTGACCGAATTAATTTCGCTTAGCGATGGAAAGTTCGCTCAGCGAAAATGCGAAGGCAGACAGTTCCTGTTTCCAATGCCAGACAACCCTCTCTCCACCATTAATGATTTCCAACCGTTCCCAACCACCCAGTACCACACCAAAACCGGTTTTAACTCTTTCTTTCTTCATTTCTCACACAAACAAAACATAACCTTTCAAATTCCACAAAACAAAAATCAACCCAAAGCCAAGCAAAGCCAAATTTCAGCACCTGCATTTCATTCTTACATTTCTGTGTGCATTTAATCAACAGGTTTGATCTCTATTCTTGCTTTCTTTTAATTTTTCGAATTTTGGGTTAAATGTTGGATTTGATTGAATAGGTTGTTTTTGTTGTGATTTTTTTAGTGGTTAGAATGCTGGTTAGGGAAGAAAATAGTTTAGATTAGAAATGAACTAGAATAACAACATCAATGCCATGCAAAAATCGAATTTTGATTCACTTTTTGAACAAACCCTTTTGTGTAAATCTGAAATAAACTTGGGTTTATGATGTTTGTATGCCATAGTTGTTATTGTAATTCATTTCTGAGATTAATGGGTGTGTTGTTTAGTGATTAGAGGTAGTTCAGACAGATTTTCAGAAATTTTTTTAAATTTCTGCGTATTTTCGCTAGGCGAAAATATGATCGCCTAGGCGAAAGTTCATCTGGAAAACCCAGAAAAGATGAACATTTTCGCCTAGCGATTGTTTTGATCGCTAAGCGATTTTACCCAGAAAATTTTAAAATTTTCTAATTTTTGATCTGAGTTTTTCAAATTGGTTTTATACTAACCTCTATCAATATATGTGTTCTGTGTGCTTTTCCTGATTGTTTTGCAGCATGGCACCTAAATCCAAATCAACCGGAAGCAAAAGGAAAGCCGGAGAAGGATCTTCTCGAGCATCCGCTCCATTTGATGCGAGTCGCTTCCGGAGCGCATACCACGCTGCTAGGTACCAGGAGCTGCTTAAGAGGAAGTTTCTGCATGAGAAGCAGTTCATCATTAATCCTCAAGGCAAATACACAGGCATTTTGGGAATTTTTGAGAGTAGGAAGTGGGAGACATTGGTCAGTCCTCCGACAAATATCAACGCCGATATTGTGAGGGAGTTCTATGCGAACGCAATACCGGATGATCCTGAGGACCCCTTTGAATTCCAGACTTTTGTTCGAGGCCATGTCGTGAAGTTTCACCGCCCAGCCATCAATGCTTACTTGGGAAAGGCCACGAGGTTGGCAGTGGGTTAGTTGGCCATGGTTGGTTGCTAGCCCATAATCTCCCATCATAGGTCTCACATGTGGTGGTGGTTCAGTCATAATGATTGTTTCAGGTTAAGTTTGTGTCGGTCTAGTGTACTATGTTTTGGAACTAGGTTTAGCTGATCGAGCTAACCAGGCAGCTTTCCGATTTGCTCTTGCAGTCTTCTCGATCTCAGGGTTGTGCAACAAGTCTCCGGGTTGCACTCTACCTCGCACAAACAACAAAAGAATACCTTAGCAGCACTGCACAATACAAAATAAGAATGAACATTGATTCAATAAAAAATTTCAACAGAAAATAAATTACAGAAATCCTAAATTATAACAATGTTGCCTTGTTGAAATGATTCAACAGTCCCCGGCAGCGGCGCCAAAAACTGAAGGTGAGAAAAACAGAAGAAGGGGGGTTGAATTGTGTTGGCTTTTTCTTTTCTTTCTCAAAAACTAAGGTTAGTTCAGAATCAGATGTAGATCAGATTCTGAAACTATTTTTAGAGTGTTTTGCAGCGGATATAAAGTAAATGAGAGAGAGACATAAGCAGTTTATCCTGGTTCCTTCCACAATCCGGAAGTAGTCCAGTCCCCTTGTTACTAACAAGATATTTTCACTATAATCACAAAGATTACAATTTGCTCAAGCACACAGCTAGAGACTTCCTTGCTCGGACACACAGTCTAAGACTTCCTTGCTCAAACACAAAGTATGAGACTTCCTTGCTCAGACACACAAGCTAAGACTTCCTTGCTCAAACACAAAGTATGAGACTTCCTTGCTCAGACACACAGTCTAAGACTTCCTTGCTCAAACACAAAGTATGAAACTTCTTGTTGGCAGAGTTACGATTCTAAAGAATATGTTTGAGTTGAACACTTGATATACTATCAGTGGTGTTCACAAAATACAACACAGATTAAGACACTTTCTAATTTGGCAGAGTTACGATTCTGGAAAACAGAGTAACACGTTTTTCAAAGTGTTGAGTCTTGTTCTTCTTCTTCAATCCTTCAATCCTTTATAGAGAATTAAAGAGTTGTTGAGAAGATCCAAATATCATCAAAGAGCCATTGCAATAGAAGCTATGTCCAACATTTAGTTCCTTCCTGACATTGTGTGCGTAACACAGAAAACAGAGGAATGGAATTTGAATTGTTTCCTTAAAACAGGGAGGATATTTTGTACAAGGAGACAACTGTTGCAAGGAGCTGTTCTGACCGTACAGTACTTTACTGTAGACAATTGCAATTGTTTACTTCTGCGTTTCAGACTTCAGAAGCTTCTCTTCAGAACTGGCTTCAGACACTGTTCATAAGAAGCTGTCTTTAGACGCAGTTCTTCAGAAGCTAGCTTTAGACGCACTGTTCATCAGACGCAGTCTTCAGAAGCTGGTCTTCAGACACACTTCTTCAGAAGCAGGCCTTCAGACGCTGCCTTCAAAAGCTCTTCTTCAGACGCTGCCTTCAGAAGCTGATTTTCTTCTGCCTTGCAACATAAGCTTCTATATTTTCCTTCTTGCTCTTAACTTGTTCTTTCATAACCATTGTTAGATACCAATCTTTAAGTATATGGTTCTGCACACTAGAATCAAGTATTAGCATATCCAATTTTCTTTTTAACACTTTGTTATCATCAAAACTCAAAAGAGAGTTGTTCATACATTTTGTTCCAACAATCTTCCCCTTTTTGATGATGACAAACATAAGCATTAATAGAAAATTGTTGTTAATTTAATTAACAAGTTGACTTCAGGGTCTGAGGTTTGTAAGCTCCCTCTGAGTCTGAAAATCCACAAGGTGAGGTTTGTAAGCTCCCTGATAAGTGGCAAAATATGAATAAATCCATGTCTTTTATAATGCCTTTTAGTTACTTGTTGTGCAAGTTATCTTAGGAAAAGCGTGGAATTTATGAATAAATGCCAATTATTCTTTGTATATCTCATTCTTCCCCATTTGTGTAGGAAAAAGCAAGCCAGGACCTGAACATCAAAAGAATTTTTGAAGAGAAGCATGAAGACAATCGCCTAGCGATCCTAGGGCGATTGCTGAGCGAAGTGATGAAAAGATATTTCGCCTAGCGATCTGAAAGCGAAAGATTGGCGAAGGTAGGCAGAGAGTTCAGCTGGAACAGTAACTGCCAGATTCGCTCAGCGATGGAGAGGCGAAAGGTTGGCGAAGGTAGGCAGAGAGTTCAGCTGGAACAGGGGAAGCTTGTTTCGCCCAGCGATATTTGGATCGCTCAGCGACATCATCAAGGCGGTCTAACTGTAGAAGATGACGTGGCAAATCTCTATTGGCTGTTTTGAATTGTTCGCTGAGCGATGATACGTATCGCTGAGCGAAAGTGTAATTATCAGTTTAGTATTTAAGCTATTTACAGCTTTTAGGTTAGAAAGTTACTATTGTATTGCTTACAATTTTACACGAAATTTAAGAGCTTATTCCTAAGAAAGAGAGATTAGGCATAGAAGGAGGAAAACTTCAAAATAGCAAGTAACTTTGGATTGAAGAAGACATTTTAGAAGCTTTGAGACATCAAGCTCTACTAAATCTTCATCTTCCTTTCTTATTTTGCAATGGTTGTCATGACAATGATCAACTAATCTCCTTGTTGGGATTAATAGGTAATCAATCATTACATGTTGTAAACTTTTGGTTATTCAATATATGATTCTAGCAATTTTTATATACCATTGAATTTCTTCTTGCTTTTCAATCTTATGTTTGATTTAAATGTTGTTGAAAAAGACTTTTGAATCTAGGTTTAGAATGATTTTCTATCAAGATAAGAAATTCTAGAAATGGGATTTGGTTTTGATAATTACATTATAGTATTGGATCGTAAAGCTTTTGAATCGTTTAATAGATTGAGAAATCATCGATTAAACGATACAATCGATCTCACGACGTCATTTGGGAAATCAATGATGTTATTGAGCAATACGTAATAATGTCATATATAAGAAAACGCTAGAATTCGTATTTGTAATCAATCGGATATAAACGATGTTTGATTGATGAAAGTTAATCCGAACACCTTCTATGTCCTATGACTCTACTATTTATTTATTATGTTTTAAAATGATGAGTAGTGTAGTATAAAAACAAGTTAAACCCTAACTTAAGACGATAATCGAAGTTGAACGGAATATGATATCACATTAATCCCTGTGGAACGATATAAAAACTAATACTTACTTTTGTTCATTCAACACTCCCCCTGAGTCTTATCCAGGTTAATTAAATTCCATTTAAATCAAACAGATGAAAAATCAAAGTGTAAATACATTCAAAATGTAAATAACAAACTGACTTCAGGGTCTGAGGTTTGTAAGCTCCCCCTAAGTCTGATAATTCACAAGGTGAGGTTTGTAAGCTCCCCTTGAGTTTTATCCAAGTTATTTAAATTCAGTTTAATTCACAGAATTGAAAATTCAGTTTATATCACAGAATTTAATTCAGAAGGCTAAGAGATGAGAAAATGTCCTCCTAAGTTAATTAATTTTCAATAATTAACTTATATGCTGTAAGCTTAGAGCCTGAAATACTTGTTACTTTTACTCCCCCTTTTGTCATCAACAAAAAGAAAATTCAAGAATTTTAAGACACAAGAGAGTTTAAAAACGTGAGATAAAAATGTTCAGAGCATTTTGTTCAGTACCACTGAACTGTTTTAGAAACAGTTGTTCAGAACATATGGTTCAATACTGCTGAACTCCTTCAGACACAATTTTTCAGAACAGATGGTTCAGTACTACTAAACTATTTCAGACAGAATTGAGAGTTTAAAACTGGGTCTGAAAGCTGAACATATAAGATGAGAAATTGAAAGTGTGACTGTGTTTTGAGTGTTTTTGTTAAAACTTTTTTAGAAACTGAAAACAGAAAAACATTTAAACAAAACTGCACATTAATGACTTTAGGAGGGGCAAAGTACAACTTTCAACGCTTAATTCATCACTGCCCAGCAGTTTTATCTTATCAGATTCTGACCATGTGTTAGACTACTGTTTAGATTCACTCTTATTAGTGGGCCACGTGTAAGGTGTCCACTTATAATGAGTTTTATCAGAAGTCAAAATATTCAGATTCTGAAACTCAGACTCTGATGTTATCAGAAGCTGAACTTTCTTCAGAGTCTCAAATTGAGTGTCTGTTAAGTCTTAGCTTCTGATGAACTTCAGATTCTCAGTTTCTATTTAGAGTCAAGCAATTTTTTTCAAGAGATGAAATGCATGTTCAATTTCAATATGCTTGGCTCTTGAATGTAGAATTGTATTTTTAGACAAACAGATTGCAGTAGAATTATCACAAAGATGGGTATGCTGTTTTCATGAATCTGATAGTCTTTCACATTGGTGTAAAAGTTGTTAAGTATAACAAAGAACAAAACATACCTCTGTTGAGCTTCTGATCTACCTCTCCTTGTTCATTCAGTTTGTTGCTGAACACCCACTTTTGTTCCAACAATGTTCTTGATTGGCTTTAGGAGAAGTGTCAGCTTTTGAGAGATTTTCAGCTATAAGAGGATTTTCAGCTTCTGGACATTCTTCAGACTTATAGAACTTGTTCAGGTTCTGAAGTGTCCACTGAGAGCTGAAGATCTGCAGAGCTCTCAATAGCTCAGTACCAATGATCTAGTCTTTGTGGTTTCCTCCAGATCCCACAGCTCCTCCCTCTTTCATGGCCAGGGTTTGGAACATAGACTTTCTTTTGGTCATGTAATGCCAGCAGCCATTGCCTAGGCACCATGACTTCCCCTTTTTGTTTGGCTCTTAATCATATCTGCAACAGAAATAATCTCAGACCTAGGTACTCATATGGGTCCTCTTGGGTTAGTTCTGAAAGGTTTAGTCTTTTGTTGCGCCTTATGTCTGGAGTTATAGGACTCAGACTTGTTCAGATACCTTGGATGTGAATCCTTTAATCTTGAATAAGTCTTAGTATCAGACACTGAGTTCTTCAGAACCTGAGCTTTCAATGGTTTTGACTCAGATTTCTTCAGAACCTTAGACTTGAAGGTCTTTGGTTCTGAGCTTTTTAGAGCCTGCACCTTTGAAGACTTTGGTTCTGTTTTCTTCAAAACTTTGGACTTAAGAGTCTTTGATTCTGATTTGTTCAGAATCTTGGATTCAGAAGTAGTAGGTTCTGATTTGTTAAGAACTTCAGTTTTGCCTGCTCCTGACTCAAGGCAGACTTTCAAACCTTTCTTAATACAATAAGAATCGGATGACAGATTGGCTTTCTTTTGTATCCTTTGTCTGACATTCCGAGATTTAAAAGGTTTTATATAAACTGGTTTAGTATCTTTTGAAGATTTCATAAGCACAGCCTTTTGAAAATTTGAGTCTGAATTTTTCAGAGTTTGAGACTTGCTTGTCTTAGGTTCTGAACTCTTCAGACTTTGAACCTTTTCAGATTTAAAGTCTGTTTTCCTCATAGTCTTAAACTTAGAACCTTTTGGTTTAGACTTTGGCAAAATTTTAGATTCTGCCTTCATCTTTCCTTTAGGTTCAGAAGTTTTGGACTCTGAGCAATTCAGAACTTCAAAGTCAACAGTCTCTGTTTCTGGTAAATTTTGTTTCTCAGAAATCTCAGATGCAGGTACAAAATACACCTTAGTGCCTTTCATAATATTTTCAGAATAGGATGGTATGTTTGTTTCTTTTGAATGATTGAATGGATCTTTTTAAAACCAATACCTTCTCCTCTGTTTCTGCTAATATTATAAATCATAGAAGAAATCTTACTTCTGTTGATTCCAGTTAAGATAAAATCTTGAAGAGCAATTTCATGTTCACTTGGAACTTCATCAGGTTTCTTATGAACCATTTCTCTGAGTTCTTTAACTTCTTCATCAATCTCATTGATATGATTCTGAAGTTGAAGATTCTCATCAGCCAGCAAGTTATGTTTCTTTTTCAAAGATTTTAATTGATTTAACTTGCTTATGAGGTGGTTCATAAGATCTTTAACTGTATCAATATGTTCAGAACAAGTGAGTTCAGAATATACCTCATCTTCAGAGTCTGAACCTGACTCTTCATCAGAAGAAGTTGTAGCTATCAGAGCTACATTTGCTTCTTCTTCATCTTCATTCTCAGACTCAGATTCATTGTCAAGCTCATCCCTTGTAGCCATAAGACTTTTCTTGAATATGTCTTTGAGGTTGCCTGACTTTGAGTTGGTCCTTCTGAATTTCTCCTTTGATTTGTCCTTTTGAAGTTCTGGACAATCAGTTATGAAATGACTAGTTTCTTTGCAGTTGAAACAGCCCTTCTGATCTTCCTTCTTGGAACCAGATCCCTTGAAGTTACTGCTCCTGTTAGAGAACTTTTTATGTTTCTTCATCAAGTACTGAATTCTTTTGGAAAGTATTGCTAGCTCCTCAGCTTCTGAATCTTCTTCAGAATTTACCTTAGGAGATTCTTCATAAGATTCTGAAACTTTTAGGGCTTTTGAAGACTTTCCTTTAGATTTGAGTGCTATAGACTTAGACTCTCTAACAGGTTCATCTTCATTGAGTCCCAGTTCATGCACTTTGAGAGAGCTCATAAGATCTTCAATACTTAGGGTATTTAGATCTTTAGTTTCCTCAATAGCAGTCACTTTAGGTCTCCATTTAGATGACAGACTTCTGAGGATCTTGTTCACATGATCTGCAGTAGTATAGCTTTTCTTCAGAATCTGAAGTCCAGAAACCAGAGTCTGAAATCTTGAGAACATAGTCTCAATATTTTCATCCTCCTTCATTCTGAATAGCTCATATTGCTGAACTATAAGATTTGCTTTTGCTTCTCTAACCTTTTTGTTTCCTTCATAGTTAGAGCAGAGAGAGGTGAAGATGGCTTTTGCTGTTGATTTATCACTCAACTTCAAGTACTCATTGTGAGGTAGAGAATCCACAATGATACCTCTTACATTGTGATGCTTTCTGTAGATCTTTCTTTCAGCATCAGTAAGGCTTCTTCTATTAACAGCTACTCCTTCTTCATCAACTGGTAAAGTTATACCATCTTCAATGATGTCCCATAGACTATCATCTATTCCAATGATATGACTATACATCTTGCTTTTCCACCATGAAAATTTCTCAAGAACACCAGTAAACATAGGAGGTTTATGGTGTGAGTGAGATTTCCTTTCATCTGTATCATGGTCACCACCACCACTTCTGGATGTGGATTCACCAGAAGGCATGTTTTTCTCAGGATCTTTATTGACTCACTATTAGGTGATTGAATATCAGAACCGGAGCTCTGATACCAACTGAAGGTGAGAAAAAAACAAGAAGGGGGGTTGAATTGTGTTGGCTTTTTCTTTTCTTTCTCAAAAACTAAGGTTAGTTCAGAATCAGATGTAGATCAGATTCTGAAACTATTTTCAGAGTGTTTTGCAGTGGATATAAAGTAAATGAAAGAGAGAGAGAGAGACACAAGCAGTTTATCCTGGTTCCTTCCACAATCCGGAAGTAGTCCAGTCCCCTTGTTACTAACAAGAGATTTTCACTATAATCACAAAGATTACAATTTGCTCAAGCACACAACTAGAGACTTCCTTGCTCAGACACACAGTCTAAGACTTCCTTGCTCGGACACACAGTCTAAGACTTCCTTGCTCAAACACAAAGTATGAGACTTCCTTGCTCAGACACACAGTCTAAGACTTCCTTGCTCAAACACAAAGTATGAGACTTCCTTGCTCAAACACACAGTCTAAGACTTCCTTGCTCAAACACAAAGTATGAGACTTCTAGTTGCTTAAGCATGCAGGCAAGAGACTTTTAATCAAACAGAATTACAAAGAATATGTTTAAGTTGAACACTTGATATACTATCAGTGGTGTTCACAAAATACAACACAGATTAAGACTTTTTCTAATTTGGCAGAGTTACGATTCTGGAAAACAGAGTAACACATTTTTCAAAGTGTTGAGTCTTGTTCTTCTTCTTCAATTCTTCAATCCTTTATAGAGAATTAAAGAGCTATTAAGAAGAGCCAAATATCATCAAAGAGCCGTTGCAATAGAAGCTATGACCAGCATTTACTTCCTTCCTGACATTGTGTGCTTAACACAGAAAACAGAGGAATGGAATTTGAATTGTTTCCGTAAAACAGGGAGAATGTTTTGTACAAGGAGACAACTGTTGCAAGGAGTTGTTCTGACCGTACATTACTTTACTGTAGACAGTTGCAATTGTTGACTTCTGGGTTTCAGACTTCAGAAGCTTCTCTTCAGAACTAGCTTCAGACATTGTTCATCAGACGTTGTCTTCAGACGCTGGCTTCAGACACACTGTTCATCAGACACAGTCTTTAGAAGCTGGTCTTCAGACACACTGTTCATCAGACGCACTTCTTCAGAAGCAGGCCTTCAGACGCCGCCTTCAGATGCTCTTCTTCAGACGCTGATTTTCTTCAGTTTTGCAACACAAGCTTCTATATTTTCCTTCTCGCTCTTTACTTGTTCTTTCATAACCATTGTTAGATACCAATCTTTAAGTATATGGTTTTGCACACTAGAATCAAGTATTAGCATATCCAATTTTCTTTTTAACACTTTGTTATCATCAAAACTCAAAAGAGAGTTGTTCATACATTTTGTTCCAACAAAAACTTGATAGATATTTAGCAAGTATACTAAACCTATCGAAGTAATAATTCAAAGTTCGTATCCACGAGGACTGTGTTAATTCCAAATAAGCTATAAGGTTATTATTTAGGATGTATAAAATTGGGGGGTTGCCCTAGGCAGTTGGTTTGATTGCATAAAGAGTAAGAAAATTGGTAAAAGTTGGTTTGAAAATATAAGAGAGAGATGGATCAGGTCTTTCGAATCCTCTAATTACGACTGATTGGTAAACTGCACCTATTTTTTATATGAATAATCCTTTAGTTTTACAATGATTAAGAAAAATAGTTCTAATCAATCCCTTGTGTTAGAACCCTCTTCTCGGATTACAACCCCTAATTCCTTAGGTGGTCTAATATTCTTCGAAGGTTTTCAAAGCGTTAACCTAGTATCACAAATAAACGATTATCTATTCCTAGACTAACCCTGTTTATTTGAACAATTCAATTAGGTCTAAGTTGAAAGCTATGGTTAGTATTCCTTCATTCTCATGAATTCATGTTATATATTGTCAGTATTTAAAAAGCATTAAGAGCAATTGAATTGAATAAAACTAGATTCATATGCAATAGAGTTTCACAGTCACATGTTTCAAACAAGCCTACATCAGAATCATCTCCAGACCTAATCACTAGAGATTTAGCTACTCATAATTGAAATTACAATAACATCATCATTGGAATAATTAAAACATACACAGATCGACTATGAGTTTGATGGAATGACCACCTCTTCAGTCTTCTGCTCTCAAAATCGTGCTTCAGATCTCCAAAATTCCGAACCCTTCTTTCTGAAACAGGGTTTAGCTTAAATAGGAAACTTCTACGATCAAAATCGTGTCACGATTTTCAGTAACCGTGCCACGATTTCACCTTTAACCCTAAAATATCTTCCAGATCCATCTTCACAATCATGCCACGATTTGTAGGCAGAGACTTCCTTCTCTTATGGGCAGAAAATCATGTCACGATGGCAGAATCGTGACACAATGCAGTAAATTCATTTTCTTCATATTTTTCTGCCTTTAACACCTCACGACTGTCTTAAATTGCTATAGACTCAATATAAACATCATAATAAATCTAAAAATTGCGTAATGACAATATGTCATCACTACCATATAAATATTTTTTAGACAACATCTTAAAAATTCATGTAGAAATAAAACACAATAACACCTAAGTGGTACATTCATTGACTTCGAATTGATGAATCAATATCAATTTAGAATAAAAGAGCAATCAATAGCTTCTGCGGAAATATCAAAATAAGAACAAAACTATTATAGTGAGGGGTGGACCCACGTGTAGCCCAGGGGATTCAATTGAACCCCCTCAATTTTATAAATTCTACCCATTTTTCTATATTATTTGTATCTTGAATCCCCTGAAATTTAATACTTACACCCTTTTGAACCTATTAGTTTGTTTTAGTCTTGTTTTAGAGCTATTTTACTTCAAAGTATTGTTTTCAGGATAAAATAATGAAGAAAATAATTTTCAAATGCTGAAAAAGAGCACGACCGTGCGCCTTGTTTGAAGAAAAACCAGGCAAAATTGTCGAAAGTTAAGCACGGTCCGTGCTTCTACCTAGCACGGCGGTGCGTCCTTCCCAGTTTGCAGAATTTCAACAATTTTGAAGGCAAGCACGACCATGCGCCCTCTGTAGTCATAAACAGCTGTTACAAACTCTTAGAATTCTCTAGTTCAAGGCTTTTAAATCAAATTTAGTAACTTGTCTATGATTTTATACTATAAATAGGCCTCATATCAAACTTGAAAAACATATTGGAATGTTTGTGAACTTACTCTAAATTAAGAATCAGATTTTTACATTGTTCTAATTTTCTCGTTTTTATTTTTCTGCACTTTATAGTTCTTGCTCTTTACATTTCTTCACTTTATTTTCCAGCACTTTACATTTCCATTCATTTATTTTTATGTCTTTTATTTTCATGTCTCTTTACTTTAATCCCTTGTCTACAATGATCATGAGTGAGTAGACTTTTCTAGTCTTGGGATTGTTGGAATAATCTAATGATTGAATCCTATTCAACTCAAGTCTAGACTCTATTTTATATGAAATTGTTTTCTAATCTATTCTCATCATCTTTAAATTTGATATCTAATATTAAAATAAAGGACCGAAAGGTGAATTTTAATATTGTTATCGAATCAAATTACAAATATCAAACGAATGACCGAGAGGTGAAGTTTGATATTGGAACAAATGAGATTAGACAAGTCTGTCAAAAAACCTGCAAAGATAGGTTTGATTGCATTTGAGACAATAAGGTTGTGCTCAAAGGGTCTCAATGATAATCAAACATGAGAATAGACGTGATTATTGTTGAGATACGTTCATGTATTCTGAGAGGAAACATGATATACCAATTGAATGTCTTGTCTTTAGAAACATTTCATTATAGAATAGAGAAATAGATATAGAATGTTTAGAATTTAGCATTATGATGAAAACAACAATCCCATGATGCTTTTTAATTTTAATTTTAAGACCAAGCAATCATAAAGTCATACAACTTATTCCTTTTCAACTAATCAAAATTAAAAATTAGATTGGTAATTACTTCAACTCTCTTTGGATCGATATTTTTACTACTCGATAGAACCGTACATTTGTGGATTCGTATCAGGTGACACTGAGTCACCCTTAAATAAGCGTGGAGAACGCTAACAACTTATGTGAAATACATCACCATCTTAGGAGGCCGTTGGTGATGATATGGACAGTGGAGATGAAGCCTAAGCGCGCTCCTGTGCGGTGATCCGCACAGAGCTTTGCGTGCTCCTCCACCGTTTCTTGCCTTGTTTGCTTTAGGTTTTGCCTTATTGGGCCTCATGTGTTTGGAAACTTGTTTACCAAATACATCTCTTATAATCAAATTAAACAAACTCATAAGCAACTCTCTTAAAATACCACAATTTCCCAATTTCTCTTTCGTTTGAGTATTATGAATATGTATATTAATATGTATGATTAATTATGTGACTTTTGTGAAATCATGTTAATTGTACCTTAAGCAAAGTGTGAGAGTATTAAGTTATTGGCATCAAACTTCAAAATTCGTTCACGATAAAAAAAGACAAACCTTTCCTTTCAACAAGAATTCTTTCATGCAAATAATCCAATAAATCCACATCAACTAGAACACACTTAAAGTGTCCAATAGTGCTTGGTTGAGTAGGCTCACTCAAGAATACAAGATTGCTTGATCTGAATGCAATAGAAAATACGATCTTGGGTCTCCAATACTCTTGAGACACCATTATTCAGTAACTCAATTGCTTGCTATAATGCATACATTGGATAGAACTTGTGCAAATGTTTTTTTGGGATCAGCCTTTGTTTGGTAGTGATTGGTGCATGCACGAAAGTCACAGAATCAACATTTAAGGGGAATTTTTTAAAGATTGTGAGTTTTCCTCTTGTTCCTCTCATGGAGATTTAGGGCATCTTTGTGAGTTTCAAACTTTTCTATCATCAACCGTTTTATCTCATGATTATATACTTCATATAATTCATTTTGGGTTTTAGAAATCTTAGAAAATTTATATGTTAGTTGCTTCTAGTGTTGTGACTTAGCCTATGTTCAACACTCACTTGTTGTTGATAAGATTCAGTTGAGGTAAAGGTGTTAGATGATTTTTGTTTGGGTTAGACCAAATGTTAGACTATATTGAGTGTTTTAATTAATTAAATTCATATTATTTGACTAAGAAGGCTAAAATATGAATTAGTAACATTATCAAGGTGTTATATATATATATAATTGATGTTTTTTTTTTTGTCAAGTAGGCTAATGGCTAGAGCTCACACATTATAATGTGGAAAAGTGGGGTGTCTGGGGTTCGAACCCCGGCCCCTGCATATAATATGTAATATTACTACCAACTGAGTTAAGCTCACGGAAATTATATAATTGATCTTTAAGGTGTTGTTAATGTGTTGTTAAACGTATGATAGCTTTGTTATACTCTGTTATATTGTAAATGATTACGGTATGACTTTCACTATTAGAAAACTTTCATTTTCGGAAGGAAGAAATTCTATCTCAAATGTCATTATATTCTCTGATAGATTATGGACAGATTTTAATTTTGTTTAAAAATTGCAACGAAATTCATATTTTTGCTTATTATTTTATTTGATCATGGATTCCTTCCCAAATCTCTGACATTTGGGGACAGGTTTGGGACGAAATTTGTACTTTTTTTAGTAGTTAGGGGATTCCGTCCCAAATCGGTATGAGATATTGAAACGGATTTCAGACAAAATTCATATTTTAGTTTATTTTTTATTAGTTTATGGATTCTTTCTGGTGATGCGTTTCAGACGAAATTCATATTTTCGTTTATTTTATTATTTGTTTAAAGATTATGTCCCAAATCTGTGAAATTTGGGGACAGATTTCGGACAGAATATTTTTTAAAAAATGTATTGGATTTATAGTCTCTACTTGTACGTATCTCTCTTGCATCGTACCTATATAGGATTTGAAGTACCTCTAGTACTCTCATAAATAAATTATTCTCATAAATAAATTATTTGCTTAGACAAAAATATATCCGAGTTTTAGGATCTAGTTTCAAAGAAGATGGTATTAATCAGTAGAAATCTAGTATATGACGTGTAGTCCATGCTGGAGCAAACAATTGAGTAAAACAAGTGCCGACATTATATAAATTGTAGGGAAATTGTTCAACTCACTAATGGAATTGTTCATTCACACCTCAACAAATAAATTAATACCTCCAGCAGTAGTTAACTACCGCTGAGTTCTGGTATGACATCACAACTATTTTTTGAATGAATGGCTGTTTTTAAAACCTAATGTTGTTTTTTTCTTTTTCATTTCCAATCATTCACTACATTCATTCACCAAGCATTGATTCACTCAATCATTCACGTGTCTTAGAAAAATCAATTCATTCATTCAATCATTTCCAAAATCATTTCTAACTAAAAATACATAAATACGCAAAATCAAAAGCAATTTCAAAACAATAAAAGATGACAAATGATAAGTTATAGCTTAATTTCATCTCCGTTCAAATTAGACAATTAAGGAAGCATTATATTACATTCTCCATAAGGATGTCGTATCATCATGATGTTGGATTTAAATTAAATTCATGTAAGTTTACTAAAAATGTTGGCATTGGAGTATCTTATGCATAGTGTAACAATTTGCCAGTATCTTCGAAAACTCGAAAGAATGGAGAGAACACATTTTGTATTATACCGAATGAAATATATAGGTTCTCACATCAAATTCCTACATATAAGATGAGTAGTAACAAAAAGAAATGCATTAATATATTCTTTTGAACTGCATCCTACTGCCCTGCCAACTGACAAATTTCAATTGACAGAGGAGCATAATCAAGCTCAAAATAACATCTTAGAAATGCATTCTCTTTTGTCACACTCTTTTTATATGAAGGAATTTGATGTGAGAACCTATATATAGTTCATTCGGTAAAATACAAAATGTGCTCTCTCCATTCTTTCAAGTTTACGAAGAGACTGACAAATTCCTACACTAAGCATAAAATACTTCAATGCCAACATTTTCAGTAAACTACCATGAATTAAACTTAAATCCAACTAAATAATGACACTACATAATAATACAACTTAATACAACCAAACATCTTCATTTGGCTGAATCAAACTCTTCAGAATATCTTCAATAGATCTCATCGACGAAACATCCAACTCGATCAGTCTGTTAGTATTGTGCTGACCAAATATCGAGAACATGATTCTCACGTCGTCGTCGTTCTTGAGCATCATCTAGCTGAAATGCAATCTTCCGTCTGAGTCAATCGATGGATGTCGATACTTAACACTGTCCACCCTCGTTGTGTCTCTTTGGTTGAGTCGATCATTCAGATCTACCAGTGTGACATCGACCCGAACCCTGAACAAATTAGGTTTTCCACCGTTGTAGCCGGCTGCAGCTAACTTCGTGTTCATATCTATTGGATAAATGTTCATTGTTCAGATCTACAACATACGAAATTAAAAATAATCGATGAAAAACTCATTCAAACATTTCATCGAGCACCTGGAGTGCAAAATATACACCTTTGTTCATTATGAAGGTGAGAAAAACACAAGAAAGGGTGTTGAATTGTGTTGGCTTTTTCTGGTTTCTTTTTCTGAGTGTTTAATACTAGTCAGATTCTGAGGAGTTCAGATTCTGACACAAAGTCTGAGTGCAGCGGAATAATAGAACACAAAGATAAAAGATAGACAGAGAGAGATAGAAAGAGCGGACACAAGCAATTTATACTGGTTCCTCCCACAACACATGAGTAGTCCAGTCCCCTTGCACTTCCAAGGGATTTCACTATAATCTCACTAGATTACAATTGCTCAAGGACTCTTCCAAGAGACTTTCAAATGCTCAAGCACACTTGCAAGAGACCTCTAATGCTCAAGGTCACTATCAAGAGACTTCCACTGCTCAAGGACAACTCCAAAAAACTTCTATTGCTCAAGCACGCAGACAAGAGACTTCCAATGCTCAAGGGCAACCCCAAGACACTTATAGTGCTCAATCACAAATGAAAGAGACTTCTGGTGCTCAAGCTTTGCAGGAAAGAGACTATTATTTGTTTACAGCAAATATAAATAAAATTTTCTTACACTGAATAAACAATTGTTGGTGTAAACTGAACAATCTTTGAACAGACTCTTTGAGACTTTTAGGATTTCTAAAATTCAAAAGTTAAAACGAAAATCCTAAGTGTTTTGCACTATTTGATTTGGCAGAGTAATGACACAGTAAAAATAGCAGAGTCTTGTTAATCTTCTTTAGGTCTTTAGCTCCTTATATAGGCAGAGATTTGAGAGACGTTGGAGAAGAGTGCCATCACATTAAGAGTCGTTGAGAAGCTTCAAATCAAGAACGTTGAGCTATTGCCTGGTATGGATAATTCTGTTGGATAGTCATTCGAAAGTCCTTTGCTGAAATTGGAAGTATTCATCCATTCTTAGAGCCCTTGAAGTTCTGTATCTGTTTCTACACGTGGTCAGAAGAAGACAAAATTGTGCTCAGATCCTTTGATGTGGACAGCTATAGAAGACGACAAATCTGACGTGGAGTCTGGGTCCCTCAGGTTCTTCTGAAGTCTGAAGGTCTTCCAAGTCTAATGGGATCTTCTGTGTCTAGCTAGGTCTTTTGAGTCCGATGATTTCCACAGAGTCTGATGAGGCTAATCTTCAGCTTCTGAGAGGCGTCCTTTTTTTCTCATCCAATATGTTGACTTCTGCTTGACCTTTCTTCAGATCTTCTACCATAGTCTTTTAAGCTTCTCTTGTGCTTCTGATGCTTTAATATATGTTCAATACTTTGATGGATATATTCTATGATCCTGCACACTTGAACAAATATTAGTATATCCAATTGTTCTTCAATACTATGTTATCATCAAAACCTTAGAGGAATTGTACAAACCACGTTTGTTCCAACACATTAGGCTACTTCAAGTTTTAAACTACCATATTCAACTTAAAACTAGTCTAACAAGCATTCATAATATAAACACGTAAACATTTAATCATTTAGTACAAAAAAATCAAAATTAACATAAACCCTAAACACTAAAACATTACAAATTTAAGAGGAAACATGTAATATATAAAACATAAATTGGCAATGGTAATGATTATGAAAATTTACTTGTTATAGGAGTGGTGACTGGTTTAAATTTGAAGAAATTTGATGTTTGGTGATTTGAGAGAGTTTTAGAGAGTGAATTTTGTGAAGTGGAAGAAATGTGTTGTTGTTTATGTTATAAAAGAACGCAGTGGCAGTTAAATGTCGTTGGAAGCGAGCGACAGTTAACCGTCGTTGGGTAGCGAGCGGCAGTTAACCGCCGCTGGGTTATTAGGGTAATTTTTGGGTGTTAATAAGCAATTTCCTAAGTGAAAAGAACAATTCTCAAATCGTAGGAACTTAAATAGGTCCAATTAAAGCGTAGGAGTATGGTGAATTAGTTTGTACGAGAATTGCTATGTACCCTTTAATTTTGGTCGAAAGCCTCTCGGTTTATCTTGTCGGGACTCTTGATCGTACAAAATATATCTGGTCATAACTCTCGAGCAATCTAAAATATGCATACAACAATTGTCGGATTGTATTTTTGGTGTGGAAGCACATGATCTAAAAGATCAATCCAATTAACTCTAACTCTCCACTTATAAACATCGTACTTTTTCTTAATTTCTCATATGTGAGACTTCTTTAATTTCCAACAAAAATATTAGTTTTATGATTCACAAGTGAGTCAAAATTTGTATCATATACAATTTCCTTTCTACTATTGGATCAATAAATCTCATTCTTTCACCATTGAGTCAAATGAGATGTGAAGGATCTTATTGAACCAATAAAAAAAGTGTGTATTGTATAAGATTATTTTACTTGTGTATTGTTGGTCAAAACTAAATACTAGAAATGTGAAATTACAAACGGTGATACCCTATAAGCATACAGTAAGATACACATGATGTGGCAAAAAACGAAAGCATGGTCTGTTGGAACTAGAAGAGTCTTGTACAATTCCTCTAAGGTTTTGATGATAACAAAGTATTGAAGAACAATTGAAATACATATGTTCAAGTGTGCAGAATCAAGGAAGAATCTATCACTCAAGGATGAACATATGAAAAGCATCAGAAGGACCAAGAGAAGCTAAGAAGACTATGGTAGAAGACCAAAAGAACGGTCAACCAGAAGTCAATGTCCTAAGAAGACGGGTACCACACAGATTCTAGTGAATTACCTCGATAGACTCTGTGATGGTCATCAGACTCAGAAGCAGACACCACAGACTTGGATTACCCTCAGATTGAGAAAATCCCGAGGGACCCATAATCCATGTAGGTTTTGTCTTATTCTATGAACTATCACTATCAAGGTTCTGATATGTGCAGTTCTTTTGTCTTCTTTTGTCTACGTGCACAACCAGACAAAGGACATCAAGAACAAATTGAATGGAACGAATAATTCTATTTTCAGCAAAGGAAAATTCAAAGACCATTCAACGAGATTATCCATATCAGGCAAAGGGCCAACAGTTCTTGATCAAAGTTTCTCAACGACTCTATTTGCGCTGGCACTCTTCTCCAACGTCTCTCAAATACCTGCCTATAAAAGGAGCTGAAGACCATGAAGAAGATTAACAAGACTCTACTATTCAACTGTGTCATTACTCTGTCAAATCATATAACGCAAAACACTTAGGATTTTTGTACTCAAGTTTATATCTTAGAAATCCTAGAGTTGTAAGAGAGTCTGTTCATTTGTTCATATACACTAAACATTGTTAAATCAAGTGTAGAACAAATTAGAAGTCTCATCTTGTGAAGCTTGAACATATTAGTCTCTTGGTGAAACCTTGAACAACTAGAAGTCTCTTAGATGTGTCCTTAGAGCATTGAAAGTCTCTTGTCTGCGTGCTTGAGCACTTGTAAGTCTCATTGAAGTTGTCCTTGAACAAGAAAGTCTTTTGGAGAGTCCTAGAGCTGGAAGTCTTACGCAGGTGTGCTTAAGCAAGTCTTTAGGAGAATCCTAGAGCATGAAGTCTTAAGCAGGTGTGCTTAAGCAAGGAAGTCTTTATGAAGAGTCCTAGAGCAGAAAGTCTTGAGCAGGTGTGCTTGAGCATATGAAAGTCTCTTGGAAGTGTCCTTGAGCAATTTGTAATTCTAAGTGATTATAGTGAAATCCCTTAAAAGTACAAGGAGACTGGACTACTCCTGAGTTGTAGGAGGAACTAGTATAAAATTGTTTTGTGTCTGCTTTCTCTCTCTTTATCTTTGTATTCTGTACTTAACCTGCTGCACTCAAATTCTATATCAAAATACGTATACCACATATTCTAAACAACTTTTTAACACATAAAAAAGAAAAAAAAAACAACACAATTCAACTCCCTTCTTGAATTTTTCTTACCTTCATGATCTACCGACGTAGCATTAAAGAGTTTCTTGGTCACGGACTAAATGATACCCAATGTGGAAAAAAAGAGCATCACATGTGACAAAATGTGACATAATGTTTACCTATAATTACCATAACGAAGATTACAGAACACAGACTACTTTTTCTCTGCCTCTGGACACTTTCTGTACGGTCAGGCATCGCCCTCATTCACAATTTTGAAAAAGTAAATAAATATTGACGTGAAATGAGAGCAAACACTAACGATATTGACTAAGGAAGTACAAACACTACAGTGCATGTTATCATGAAAGCAGTTACACTTCAGATAGATAGGGATCATTCACATTTCATCATGAAGTACTTAAGTCAACATGCATGGTACTTACTTAGGATTATCAATTTAAATGATAATGCTAAGTCAAGAATAATGACACAAACATGTAAATTTTACGTCGACATCCGTAATAATTTTAAAAAACAAATTAATTAAATGTAATTATATATGTCGATTTTAACCTTAGATATGTTTTTCAATTAAATGTGTCGATATAGATGTCAATGGACGACATAATTATTTATAGGGTTTTGTTAACGATTGTTTCTAAGATGTTTTTTAAAAAATTTTAATTAAAAGTTATTGTTTTAAAAAAGTCAAATATTTTATTCAATATATTGAATATATAAATTTTCATATAAATTTACCATTTAAAGTTGTTAAATATTGTCCGGAGACACCCGTAAGCAAAATAAAAATAATGTTAATATACAAATAAAAATATTAATTGTGTGCATGTTTCTTTCACGTAGCAATCTCGTACTTTTGAAACTTTGTTATCATCAAACATGATATTATTTGTTATAATATGGTATTAGGTGAAAACTGAAAATTCTTAATTAGTTGTTTTTGTTTTTTTAAATTTGAAGAGATTTAATTTAATAGTCAATTTGATATATGATGAATTGAAGGGAAATATTATGAAACTGAAGTGAAATCACGGTTTGTCGTTTCCATTGGAATATAGCAAACATGTGAGGATTCTCAAAAGTGAGAGCCAGCTTCATTATGGTACAGAACCTGGCTTTACCATGTGCTTTTACAGTTACTAGGTTTACCTTATGAAATTCAACGCAACAGCAGTAAATTTATCACTGCAAAATAAGAGTAGAATCTATCTTGACAAAGTGTCTGAAAATGGGAAAGGGGTGTATTTGAGATAACTACATGGATTATCACTAAGAGCTCCAACTCAAAATGTTGGAGACTACTTAAATTCGTTCATAATAATATGTTCTGTAAATTGTCCATCAAGATTACACGATTAAAACAAAAAAAAATTAATGTGTTGTGTAATCTGTTGCTTCACAATAGAGGTTATGTTGCAAATCTTTATATATATATATATATATATATATATATATATATATATATATATATATGGGATTTGCTAATATACACCCACTAGTTTTTATGTGGGAGTATTTTAGCAACATGCATCTTTAGGTGTATCTAGCCACTTTTTAGTTATCACTTGCTAAAATACTCATTCTAAAAAATAAGTGGGTGTATTCTAGCAAATGCCTATAGGAGTTGCTAACATACACCCACTTATTTTTTAGAAGGTGTGTTATAGCAACATACACCTCAAGGTGTATTTATCAACTTTTTAGTTATAACTTGCTAAAATACTTCCACATAAAAACTAGTGGGTGTATATTAGCAAATCCCTATATATATATATATATATATATATATATATATATATATATATATATATATATATATATATATATATATTGAGGTAAAATAGGGGGAAATGTGGCTGATGCAGCCGCAATTGCAGTTGTGAAGACCTCTAAATCAATTATATTGCGACTGCAATGGATCTCAACTAATTTCCACGTCGAGAGATAAATATAATTATTTTAGTAAGTTTCGCTGAGCTCGAAGCTTTTTCCTGTCTTGAGGGCAAATGCATTGCACATTTTAGAATTCATAAACTAAAATACCAATTATCAATTACAAAAGAAAAGTAAAAAAAAGTTTAAAACTAGGGCATTGTTTTTGGGGTCATAAACTAGAACATGTTAAATGTTGATAAACATTTTTTTTTTGCTTCCTATTTAGTTTATATCATCACCCAACAACTTTTTCAATTGTTGATCTTCAAAAAGGTTGATTTCCTTGTGTTGATTCCAATTTAGGATCCATGTTGTTCATTGCACTCATGGAGTGTAGTTGCTGCTCTCTTTGTGAAAATCCTCCACCACTTGTACTACTCATGTTTCTCACCATTCCACCAACACCAAGAAAATCCAAAGTCAATTTATCTGATCCTCCAAAGCACAAATTACCAACTAGACTTTGTTGTGACGATGACATCTTTTTATTCTCCTCCTCAACATTGTGAAACTGACCAAGGTTGTTGTTATCATATATTGAGGTGTTTCCATTACCAAGAGAGTTCATCAATCCATGTAGATGTTGATGTTGTTCATCAGATTCTACACCATTGTTGTTGTTGTTGATAGTTGTTGTTGTTGAACCAATTTGAGCAGCTTTTTGAAGCAATGCAGTTGCTGACATGTGTGGTGAAGACAACATGTTCTCTTGTTGCATTGATGGATTACCAAAGAGTGAAGAAAAACCTTCATGTTGATGATGATGAGATTCACTTATGTTGTTGAATTGATCATGCATTGTGTTGTTACCATTGGTATTTGGAAAGAAGCTTAGGTTAAAAGGCGATACGGATGAAGAAGTTGTGTTGTTATTGGTATTTCCTTGAAGATCAGGAAGTTGCATGAGACCATGATGAAGATGAAGTTGTTTGTTTGAGAATTGTCCTTGATGAAGGTCTTGTTGGAAAGTTTGATTGGGATCAGTGATGAAGAAAGGTGAGGAAGACATTGATTGTTGTTGTTGTTGTTGACCAAATGATGATGATGATGATTGATGTAAAGGTGAGATTAAATGATGTTCATATTTTGGTGTACAAGGAATATTGCCTAGGCTTAATATGTTGTTGTTGTTTGTGGCTCCTTGTTGGGTGCTTATCTGGGATAGACCTAAACTCATGTGATTTGTGGAAAATAGATGAGTTGCCAAAGGGTTCATGTTGGAAGGGTGTCTTGCATTTTCATGTGCTAGGGCATCACAAAATGCCCTATGAGTGATGAAACTGTCACGCCTGCAAAAATCATAACATTGGAAATAACAAGTTTGTTATGGTTAGCACCTATCTAAATATTGAAGTAAACACAATTCTAGTCATTGTAAAAAAATATTGCATTAGGAAAATAATTTGAATGTGTTTTTTAGAGGCAAATTTTAATATGTTATTATAACATATTAAGGTTGTTTCGTGGAGATGTTGGTTGATAAGTCAAACGAATGATTTTACTTGTATTATGAGTGATGTATGGTTTCTTTAGAATGTTTGTGGCTCTCATATTGTGTAAGGTGTTTACCTGTTCAGACTTTTGTATCGGATTAGAGTCACTTAGAGCACCTCTTATACTCCCTTCAATATATATATTTTAAAAAAGTATGTTATTAAGTTTGATCAATTATGTTTTAGTTTTTAGGATTTGATCATTGAACCTTTTGATTAGTATTTAATTGATCTCTTAGCTTGCCAAAACCAAATTGTCGGCATGAGATATAATTCTAAGGTAATTAAATTGGATAATGGTTCTCTTGTGCCCTTGACTGAATAAACCCCTAAAGGGAAAGAAAGGAAAAAAGGAGAGAAAATATATCCTAGAAGTAATGGGTCATTATACAAATTGTTTTAATTAACCAAATAAGAACCTAGCTAGTGACTACACAAAGATACAAAAAGTTTACTACCAAAAGAATAATTAAATATATAAAAAGTGAGATAAAAAATTAAGGCTAAAATTAGAACATAGAATAAACTTATTTATACTTTACCCGTATATGGTTATTATATTAAATGTCAAGTATGTAGGATTGTTCCTAAAAAAAGTATGTAGGATTGTAGGGCAATATATTTCATAAAAACAATTAAGGGAACAAATGAAAACTAAGCATTAAATAATGAAGACATATTTTGATAGGCAAATTCTATGGTACACCCCAAAATTTGAGTGTACCAGTACACCAAATCGTTAAATTAATAATTAAATGAGTTGTTTTTTTGAAGAAAAAAATTATTCTCTATAATTGACAATTATAATAATTAAATATTATTTACCAAAAGCGTCGACGAAATAAAATATACTTTTTTTGAATTTTTATTACTCATAATAAAGAATATTGATTATTTTTTATGAAAAAATGTTAAAAATTTAATATGATTCTTATTAATAATGAAATGATGTATTTTTCTTATGAAATGATGTTTTCTAAAATATAAATATTAACAAATAGTTTTTTATTTCATAAAATGATCGTTAATATATAAATTTATGATGTAAGAGTACCGGTATACATCAATTTATGAGGTGTACCGTAGAAGTTCCCATTTTGATATAGATTCGATCTAAGCATTAAACAATAAAAAAATAGGGCCCATAGGATTATGCCAAAATCTTATACACACCAACAACTCCTTATCGAACTACCACTTTGAGCCCTCTCTCTTTGATCACTGAAAGCAAATAATTATTTTACAAAATTGATGAAAGCCAATAATCAAAACCACACAATGGGGCCACCCTCAATTAATGCAAACTGTCTCATGGGTTTGTCCACTTCTTACCATCATATATAATTCTTGTGAATACGATCGTACTTTCTAAAGGGTGCTACATTCCCGGAAAATCTTTGAGAAAACATGAACAATAGATATGCAAAATTAATGCTAGAGAATTTTTGCATTGGTGCATAAATCACTTGAAGAAATAAATAAACCATTAACCATATAACAGCATTGTACAAAATATATAGAACCTCACCTCCATCTAAATTTGAGAGACAAAAAATTATCTCTCATAACTTAATAGAATCGATTATACAAAACTGACTAAAAAAAATCATAATGAAGAAAAAAAAAACTTGTACAAATTTTTAAGCAATGCATAAAATTCCAAGACAAAAGAAAACAAAACCAAGCAAGTTCAACTCATGTGAGAACAAACACAGTATCACAGTGCCCGTTTAACAACATGTGAATGGGAATAAGCATAAAAGGAGCGTTGTTCCCAATGCCCAACAAAAAAAATAAGTTGAGATTGTTTGGTTGTTTTGTATTTCATCTCAAAAACATTTTCCCTTTTTTGAACCCCATTTATACAGTGTACTCACGTGCAAGCAGTCTACCACACTCACACTGCCATATCCTCCACTAAAACCCACGCATAAACTAACACAACAAAAAGCTTCAATGGTCTTGCCCTATTTTAACTTTTGTTTACGACCATTTTCTTCAACAACCTTGTTAGTTATTTTTCACTTTTATTTAAAAAATTACTCAAATTTACTATTCATAGGTGAGGACAATGTGTGTGTTACAATCTTCATGGTCCAATAAAAATGCTGCTTAGAGAGCTTTAATTAATTATTATTAGCTCAAAAACTACTTTATGGCAACGATAAACTGTCAAAAATTAAATACGGTGTAATTTAAAACATTGGCACCAAATTAATATGCATTAATATATCGAACCAAATTTTAATATTGATGAAGATATCAAATTTTTCAATTTTAATTACTAACCAAATGGTGTAACTTTCATTCTGTCAAATAAAAAACAGATCATCCATAGGTAATTTGTATTAACACATGTTAAGTTTCTTTCAAGTTTATGGATTAATACCACAAAAGAGAATCAACTAGAGGGTTGTCTAATGCAAAACCAGTTTCAATTATGGATCCTCTTATTTTAAGCAAATTTTCATCAAATATTTTTTTTTATCTTTTCATTTTTTACGTTTTCTCACTAGTGTATGACAATGTGGAATTTTTGTTTCATTTTTCATAGTTTTTTTTTTTATTGAGTTCGAAAATCCTACTCTGTTTAATATATATATTTGCATATAAAAAAATTGTAAATTTAGTTTGTTACCTTGAGAAGAGAGTGCCACAGTCACATCTATACTCCCTAGTACCACAAGTCTTAGAATGAGCTTTCCAATCAGATTGAACAGCATACTTCTTAGAACACTTTTCACATTTCCACTTTTTCTCACCATGCTTTCTAGAAAAGTGCTTCTTAATTCCAGTGAGGTCACCAAGAGCCCTTGAAGGGTCATGGTGAACACATGTTGGCTCTGGACACAAATAAACCTTTCTCTTTGGCTCTTTGTTACTCTTTTGCTTTAGCTTCCAAGGCAAATTGTGTCCTCTTCTATGTAGTTGCAAATTTTGCTCCCTTTGAAACCCTTTTTGACACACTTCACATACAAATCTGTTTGTTGCCATTAGGGTCTTTGGAGATAGTGCTATCACCTCTGCATCTGGATCTGTTTTCATTGAAATATATTTTTAAAAGCAAAAAGCCAAAAAAATGAAAAAGTTACACAACTTTTATGTTTTTTTTGTTTGTTTTGAATGGCATGGTTCAATTGCATGTTGAGTTCAATTGAGTAAGCACTAATCAATATTCTTTTCAAATAAAATTTGTTTAATAGTAGCTAAAACATAATTTAAAAAGTTAAGAAAAAAGTCAAATAGTATATATAGATATACATAGAGGGAAGAAGATTTTCCATTCAAACCACTTTTCATTAAAAGAACTTGATAACCCTATGCTAAAATAATTCAAGATTAATTTAGGGTTTACTTATCAAGTTTGTATTTTGAGAAGAAACTCATAAATATTTCACAAAAGGGTCATGTTTAATGTAATTATAAATCATTTATAGTATTGAAATAATGAAGAATGCATAAAGGTACTTGCATGGTGTTCCTGGTTGATTTCTTCTTTTTTTCTGAGGAACTAAAGGTTGAGCAGCAGTTGATGAAGCATCTGTGGAAGATTGATGTTGTTGTGTAATCTGACTTTGATTTTCTTGTCTGATTTCCAAGAAAGGTGTAGATGATGAAGCAGCAGCCATGTTTTCTTGATGCAAATCTGAAATTTCTTAAATTTGTCACAATCTAATAATATTCTATATGTGTGTGTTTGAATTTATCATCTCAAACTAAAATTAAATTCCATGTTTTCTTGTCTCTTGGAAAATATATAAAAAAATGGCATAGATAAACAAACAAAGAAAGTAATGACCTGAATTTTCCTTGCTTTCTTGTCTCTTTGAAAAAAGCTTTTGAGAATAAACCCAGAAAACACCAAGAAGAATTTGTATCTAAGGAGACAGCAACAATCCTTAGATAAAAGAGAAGAAAACAATAACTTATGAGTAAAAAATTTGCTACACCTCTCTTTTTATTCCTCAATCATTTGATGTTTTCTACATAAATAATACTACTCAACATACTTGTCCACCCATACAAATACCCATATCTCTTTCTCTTTTCACTATTTTGTCTCTTCCTTTGAGTCTATACATTTGCAAAATGCAAAATAATTTACCAAAGATTATTATGGAGGGTAATTTATGTCACTATTATTATGCAACTCTTGAACAGCACACAGGCTACTGTGGTTTATGGGGCCACACCGACCTGTGTGTAGGCCTTACACTCTTGTTTCATATCTTATTGCCAACAAGCACACACAAGTTGTTTTTTTCCTTATTTTTCCTGCCATCATTTGTCAGATATTATAATTAGAATATATGTTTTTTTAAATTTATTCTATAATAATTTTAGTTAAATATCAAGCTGGTTGTTTTTGGATTTTGGATATGTCAATTTGGTCATTCAATATAAATTGAACAGTAATTCAGTAAAAAAAAACATGAACTGTGATTCATTATATATTATATACTAAGAACTAAATTAGTGTTAGAAAAATACTATGCACTAGTTGTGGTTATAGTTAGTGGGTAATACAAGTTGAGCTTGTGAGTCAAAAGACAAAGGTTTACTCTCATATCGTTAGAGTCAACTTAGGTTATATTCTGGTTAGTAAAGTATCACAAGTTTGAATGTTTTTGAAAGTCTAACCTTCAGTCCGTTTAAACTTCCGTTTTGCTTCAAAAGTATATTTAAAACATTCTTTTTGGTTAAATATGTTTTGATCTCTGTAGATATACTAATTTTTTGTTTTAATTCTTCTAAAATTAGACTTTTAGTTCTTAAAAAAATTTCATCGTCACTTTTGTTTCATACTTTTTAATCAACTCATGTTTAACCTTCATATATTTTTTAATGATTTTTTCAGAAATTGGTAGAATATTAAGACAATCTCTTCAAAAAAAATTAAAATTTTTTAACAAAACATAAATTAAATATGAAATTTTATGTTTTTGGTGTTTAAAAAAATCATAATTAATTCAGGTGTTATTAAAAAATCTTAGTTTTTTTTTTGGAGTGATTGTCAAAATATTCTACATATTTCTGAAAAAATTCATTAAAAAATATGAAAAATAGACATGAGTTGACTAAAAAGTAGGGGTCAAAAGTAGTGATGGAAAACTTTTGAGGGACTAAAAGTCTAACAAATATTTTACGGGGGATTAAAACGAAAAATTGATATATTTATAAGGATCAAAAATATAATTAACCTTCTTTTTAAAGAAAAAAATTAACGAAAACTAAGAGAAAAGTATGCTCCATTTAATTATCATTGTGTGGCTTTTGAAACCACGTTTATATATTTATTTTCGATTTTAAGACGATTTTCGTTCAAAATTGAATTTTATTTTTTATTTTATTTTTTCATAAAATTCAAAATATCTTTAAACGTGATTTCAAGAGCCGAAAAAGGTTGTTAGATGTATTTTAATATTTAAATATTTAAACAACAACAATAACCAAGTCTTTTTCAACTAAGTGGATTCGGGTACATATAAATCCAATTACGCCAAAATGATATATCGTACATCATATTTCGGTTCAATTCGTTAATTTCGAAATCTTTCTAATAGTTTCTTTGATAGGTTTCCGAGTCTTCATCTACCTCTAGTGATATGACTATCATCGATCTGATCTACTCTTCTTACTACAAAATCTATATATAAGTCTTATCTCTATATGTTTAAACCACCTAAGTCTATTTCTACTATCTACTATAGGTGTTACCCCAACTCTCTCTCTCTCTCTCTCTCTCTCTCTCTCTCTCTCTCTCTCTCTCTCTCTCTCTCTCTCTCTCTCTCTCTCTCTCTCTCTCTCTCTCATATGATCATTTTTAATTGTATCTCATTTATTCTTACCACACATCCAACACAATATCATCATCTCTACTAGCTACGCTTATTTTACTCTCATGTTGGTTTGTATCACCCAACACTCTGTTGAATACAACATTGTTGGTCTTATCGATGTATGGTAAAAATTTCCCTTCAACTTGAGCGGTACTTTCATATCACATAAAACACTAGAGATTCTTCTCCATTTCAACCACCCAGATTGAATTTGATGATTTACATCTACTTCTATCTCTCCGTCGGTTTATACTATAGATCCAGAATATTTAAACTGTGCAACTTGTAGTATGATACGATCTTCAACTTTCACCTCTAAGGTAAAACTACTACGCATTTTGCTGATGTTAAATTTTATATATTATGTATCATTGCTGAACAATAAGTGATTGAACCGTAGCAGCTCCTTCTTATTGATGGATAATAAGTAATTACTTCTGTTAGCGTTTTTTAAACTTGGTGGCTTTCTCTGGCTCTAGTCAACTCCTGAAACCCAACTCTCCTAAGTTTTCTTGAGTGACAAAACTTGTGAGATTATAATGAGATTGATTTCACCATGATCCAAAAGTGGATCTTACTGTTTCTAATAAATTTTAATAAAATATTACATTTATTTCCCTATTTTGTAATTAAAAAAAATACTTTTTTAATAAAAATAGTAAGGGTTCATCTTTAGATATCTTTTAAAATTTCATACTAGATCTACCGTATTTGATTTATCTTTATATGGACCTCCAAGAAGAGTCTAAAGGTGTGGGCCTTATCGTATTTAGTAAAAGAATCAATTTTATAATATATAAAAAAAAGGAAAAGATAATAATGTAAGTTTTATAATATTATCTCTAAAAAAAATAAATTTTATAATATTAAAAATAGTATTCTTTTTGAGATTTATATTAGATTCACCCATGTTTTTTTTATAATGTCAATTTGTTTTGTCAAGTATTTTAGTGGTTAGAATTCATCTTTAAGATGAACTAGCAACTATCCCGTGCTAAGCACGGGCCCGTGCTCCGCACGGGCTAATTCGAAGCGGGAGATTATGCATCAAAACGCATTGCAATGTTATATGAATTGAGAAAATAATAAAAAAAATTAATGATAAAACCGACGTTAATGATAAAAGGGCAAATTAAATTGACTTCCCTTTAGATTTTCTTAAATAACACAAGCACCCCTTCTAATTCTTCAAATACATCAATCTCCCCTCATTTTATCCATTTCAATAACTTTGTAAATATACAATTTAATTTAAGTCATTTTGGTTTGTTTGTATTTGTTTCTCTTTTCACAATTAAGTTAAATGAGGTTTTTTCTCACAATAGAGAAACAATAACAACATTTGTTTTTACCACCAAATAGAATCAAACATTGGCAATTATAGAAGAGATCAAAAGATAATATAGAAATGAGAAGAATTTTGGTGGATGGACATTGTGATTGATCAATGAAAAGGAAATAATCTTGAATATATCTCTTTTATTACATTAGAGTTTAAAAATTATACCACCTTGACCGAGGAATAATAAGTTGGGAAAAATCACCTAAGTGAAAAATGAAAAGAAAAATGGTCGAAAATTAAGTGAGTTCATATTCGTATGAAGAAGTTAATTGCTCAAAAAAATGTAATTAACAAAGTTTAAACCGTGTTATATTATAAGAGAAGTGCTTGTCAATTTGATAAAAAATAAGGGAGATTAGTGTTTAGTTAAAAAATAGAGCGGGTGTTTGTGTTATTTAAAAGACCTTAAGTGAGGTTAGTGTAATTTGCCAATGATTTTTTTGAAGAGTAATTTGTCCATGATAAAATCATTGAAATAGTTGTTATTAAATATTATGAAATGGTAAACTAAAAATATGTAAAAATATTAAAAATAATAAAGATTTCATTATTGATAAAGTTGTCGTTATGATTCTCATGTATGAATTGTACGACTATATTATTTATTGACTCATTTATCATTTTTTCAATGTATTTCATAGTCATATTTCTAATAGATATAATAACTAATAATCTACAACAATAAAAAAATATTATTTTATAGGCCGAATACCTCTTGGAGTCCTTTAAGTTTTATGTTTTTCTCAGATCAGTCCTTTAAGTTTCTATAGTTTCATATTGATCCTTTAAGTTGCACAATGTTTGTACCGTAGTCATTTTCCATCCAACTCTGTTAAAGATGCTTGTGTGGCAGTTAAACGATGACGTGGCGACTCCAAATCATTAAAAAAATAAATTTTTATTAAATAAATTAATAAAAACCTCCAAACCCAGATCTTCATAGCTATATTCATACCTTCATCTTAACATTCATATATTCATCTCCTTCAACAAAAAAAAAATACACAAAACACCCATTAAAATTATATCTAAGTTTCATATTCTAACCCAATTTTTTTTTAGGATTCTCCTCCATCAAAACCATAATCCCAATAAAAAAAAATCAAAACTGAGAAAATCAAAGGTAAATGAAATTCATCAAAACCACAACAACCCTACCAACATCATTATTCTTTTTTTAGATTTCTTCCTCTTCTCTCTCACGCACCAAAAAAACTCAATTTGGTTTTGATTCTTGCTCATCTCTTGTTCATCTTAATTTTTTTACGAATTGCTCACAATTATTTTTAGATTGAGCAAACATACCAATTTATCTAACCATTATTATTTTCTTTCTTTGTTTTACAAATGAAAAATACATGGCTTTCTAGTTCATGAGATGATTTTAGCCAGATCTGGAAATAAAAGAGATGAGTTTAAATTTAAGAGTATTGGTCTTAAACTTGGCATTAAAATTCATGAATTTGTGGGTTTATACCCAGAAAACGAAAAAAAAATGCAAAAGGCATTCAAATTGAATCTGAATTGTAAAATTTAGTTTTAGGAAAATTTGGATCTGAATTTGAGATTTAGAAGGCATTTGAATTGAGATTTAGGGTTTAGAAAAATTTGTAATTTTCAACTGAATGAGAGTTTTCAGCTGTGATTTTTGTTATGAATATTAATTTGGGATTTTCTAAGTTTCTCTTATGAGGAAGATGGTATGAACGAGGATGATGAAGATGAGGATGTTGATGATGAGAATGTTGAAGATGTAGAGGTTGAAAAACTTGAAGAACATGGATAGTGATTAAGAAAAAAATTGAGAATTTAAATCTGGTGGTGAGTTTGAAGTTCATTGATGATATTTATGTGGAGATAGATATATATGAAGATGATGAATTTGTTTGGGTTGAAGATGAAGATAAGAGGATAATGATGATTTTTTTTCCTTCTAATTTTGAGTTTTTTTTTTTTAAATAAATAATAATCAATAAATAACTTTTTGCTGACGTTGACGTGATGTGGATGTGCCACATCAATGTTTAACCACCATGTAAGCCCTATTTAACATATTTGGATGCAAAATGACAACGTTGTAAACGTTGTGCAACTTAAAGGACAAATTTAAAACTAAGAAAACTTAAAGAATCGATCTGGGAAAAACGTAAAACTTAAAGGACTCTCAGAGGTATTTGGACTATTTTATAATATGACATGCTGGCCTTACTTCTTTGATTTTCTATTGTTTTCAAATATGTTGAGATCTGCAGGTTTTAAGGTGTGTTGTTTGCCTACACTCTGGTTCTTCAAGCTCCAAAGAGCTTTTATGGTTGCTGATTTGTTCAGAGAGCTATTAGCAATTGGATTTTGATGTCGTGTTGATGGTCGATCCATTAACTGTTCTTCGCAGATATTGATCACTTTTCATATTTTTTTGTATACTGGTTTCGCCCCGTACATGAGTTTGCTGGGTTGTGCCCGTGATTAATGAATTTTTTTAGGATAGATTATGGTCAATCCACTTGGTCTGATTTATTATATTGTATCCCCATTTTGGGTTGTACTTGAGTCAGGCCTAATGTCTCAGTCTCTTTATCTATTTCTTTTTATTTAATATAATTTTACTTTTGATTAAAAAAGATAAAGAAAAAACAAAGGCAAATTATTTTTAGAAATGAAGCAATCTTGAAAATGTGTAATTTTTTGAAAAGTATGTATATACCTTGTATTAAATATTTGTAACTTTCTTGAAGTTATGTTTTTTTTATGAATGAAGTTATGTTATTTTGGGATTATCAATCAAATATAATTGAATGTTTTTTTTGTCTTTTTTTTTCTTAGTGAAAATATGTTTTCAGTGTTTTGTTAGTATCAACGATAATTGTCTCAACCATATTTTGTTATTTTATTGATAAGTGAAATGTATTTATTAATGTTTTTTTATTAAAATTTATATTTATGATGATTTTTTTAGACTAAATATGTAAACAATACTCATTTTTTCATTGGATTACCTACAAAAGAAAAACTCATAAGAAGGTAGTTCTATTGCATCCTAAAAAAGAAAAAATATAGGAAGGTAGTGATATTGCATCAAATAGATTCAGTGTAAGATAAAAGCACATGAACATAAAAAAACTTTTTTTTGGTACAATCATAAGACTTATTTTTAATAAATATAAATTAAAAATATGGTTCGCTTTTAATAGAATAAAAATATATTATGATATTCAATCATTTAGAGATTATTTTTTAGAGATTTTTTGAAAAAGTATAATCAATTTTATATTTGTTTATCGTAATAACAATCACTTCTTTGAAAGAAATATTTGTTTGGATACAACTATATAAAATAGATTTTTTGTTACAAAATTATCTTTATTTTTTGATACTTATTTTCTCCCTCTCTTATATTTTTTGAAAAGTTACTATAATCTTTTTTCATTTTAAGACGCTTTTAGATTTTTTATGTTGAACCTAGTTTTTTAAAAAATTATAACAAACAAGTACAATGTTCTTTAAAGTTTTTTTTTTAAGTTATAACAAACCTCATAGGGCTTGTTTGTTACAAATAAAAATAAAAATAATATTGAAATTCAATAATTAAGTGATTTTTTAAAAAATTTATAAAAAATCATAACCTATTTTGTGTTTGTTTATCGTAATAAAATCATTTTCTTAATAATTTAGTTTGTTTAGATACATCAATATAAAAGAAATTTTTTGTTACAAAATCACATCAATCTTTTGAAAGTTATTTTCTCTTCTCAGCTAAATAGGATCTTTTGTTACAAAAGACAAAAAAAAAAAAGGTAAATATATGTTGAGGTGTCAAAATATTAAGATGGGACAAAATTGTGTTTTTATTGGTCATTAACTTTCATAATTAGAGAATTAGAGAAAGATAATAGATTGGAAATTGTTTTTACTCTTTAGATATTTAGAAGTTGAATTATAGGAAAATTTGTTTTGATTGGGATTAAGATTAAGTTTGTTTGTTCTTTAAAAAAAGATTAAGTTAGTGTGTTTTATCGAGTGACTTTGTTTTAATTTGTTTTTAATAAAGAAAAAATAGGGGGGTTGAAGCAAAAGACTCAAAAGGATATAATTTTGATGACGCGTCAAAAAATTAAGAAGGGGTAAGATTTTATTTTTGGTAGACATCATGCTTTATAATTAGAGAATAGCTAAGTTAGTGTATTTTATGGAGTGAGTTTGTTTTAATTTGTTTTTAAGAGAGAAAAAATAGGGGGATGTTGAAGCAAAATACACAAAAGAATATAATTTTGATGACGTGTAAAAAAATTAAGAAGGGGTAAGATTGTATTTTTGGTAGACATTAAGTTTTATAATTAGAGAATATATAAGCGAAAATCCTTAAAAAAATGAATAAGCGGGAAATTCATAGTTCAAACCTCAACTCTTGCATATTCTATAATGCATTGTCTGTACATACTGAGTTATGCTAACAGGACTAATAATGTAAATTTAATTATTGTTGTTGTAGATTTTTTTAAGAATATTGTTGTTGTAGTTTTTTTTTTTTGAAAGAATATTGTTGTTGTAGGTTGTTGTTAGAGATAATTGTTTTTTTATATATACAATTATTACTCTATTTGTTCAACTTTTTACCTCAAGCAAGGCGATATCAACTTGTATATTAAAGGTAGGCATTTTCAGTGGTTGGTGCCAACTCTACATTGATGGAGACAATTTTGTTAATTACACTATTTTGTATCTTAAAAAAATAGTTTAAAATTATATTATTTGCCTAACATTCTTTTTTCTTTCTAAATTCAAATGACTCGAAATAATTAGCATAGATGCAGAATCTGCGCTATCGTTTGTCTTAATAAATAATGCTTTCTTGATCAAGCTTTGGATTATATAAATGCTTAACATATATAATTGGGAATGCATGGACAATTGTTTTATCGTTGTATTGGTAGGCATTCAGAAAAAACTTAGGTACAATTCCTTAGGTGTTTTTCATATGGTTCTTAACTAAATTCACCATGATTTCCTTAAATCCTTAATTTTCTCAAAGTTTGTTATATCCAAAAAATTTATATTTTTAATTAAGAACCATACGAAAAGCACTTAAAGAATTGTACCTAAGTTTTTTCTTGTTTTTTATATTTCCGTTCAAAAAGAATTGTTTTATATTTGTTTAGGCTAAAGAATTCTCATTATCCTTTCATCAGCAAAACTTTCTATATGAGCCACGAGCTACGATAACGGCTTGACCCCACGTTGTGATTTCTTACGTGCAAGCTCCTCACATTTTTTTTTTTAAATGATATTTCTACAACTATTTTGTATAACTTTTTAACAACTTTATTTTTCATACTTATATTATGATATTATTTTCTCTCTTCTTTTTCTTTCTCTCTCTCTCTTTTGATTTTAACCAATAAAAAGAAAATTATCACAAAAATTGTTACAAATGGTTGTACAAATATCACTACTCTATATTATTATAAAGAAAAAGGATCCCACCCCTTTACAAAAAGGGTATTGATATTTATACACATTTAATTTTAAACACTTATTCGATATCTTATTTTTTTCTATATCTTCTTCAATATAAGATTTTATGCAGTCAATATTTGACATTGATTTCTCTGTATCGAGTTCAATATAAGATTTTATGCGCATTTGGGTATTCAGCACATTCTCAGTCGTTGGATTTAGTTCGGACAATACAAATTTTCAATCCAGTTTTTAAATAGAAAATATCAAATTTGAAATCATGATTAATCGTCTGATCTTCATTCAACAACCACATATTTGTAGACTTCTTGAATGCGTTACACTTTTGACTATAGGAAAACTTAATTTGTACATCTCTATCTTTCTATTACATCAACGATATATGATGACAAATTTGACAAGTGCACCTAACAGTTTCAAATAATAAAGTAATAATATATCGTCTCCACATTAATTGTTGTTTCTACTATGCAATGTAATAAACTTGTGATTAAAAACTGTAAATTGGAGGGAGTTTTCAAGATTGATGTTTTGCGGTGAAAATAAAAAGATTTAAACAGAGAGTTTGACGACAATTGGGATTCTTCGCATTCCTTTCATGTCTTTGTTGAATTAGTGCATGTTCATATATCACATTTTTACCTAAGGTTTATATTCACAATATTTAACAAAGTAAGGCTACTCCGTCTATGATTATGGGCCCCTTCGATGTCATATCGCTTTGCAACAGTGATGTTGGAACTTTTTCTCGCATGGGCATTTAAGAACGTTAAACCTAATCATATACTAGTCATACAAGAGAAATTTCCAATCTCGATGAACATCTCAAGTAAATTATATGTAACGGCTTCGGTTAAAAACGTGTCAAGCTGTATACCATAACCTACGAAAATATATCATAAATATGATTCAGATAGAATTGATAAAGGAAATTGTCATGCACTTGTTAAAAAAAATAATAGGAATTCATCTCTGAACCATAATCTTATGCTTTTAGCTATTCATGGTAACCGAATATATAATCAAAGGAAAAGAAATAAAAACATACACTAGAATTGAAAGGGGGTTGGAAAACACCCCTCTATGATTCTCTAGTCTCTCGCCTAGGAAACTTTTCTTACCAACGACCTATTGTGCATATACCAAATGAAAGTGACACCTATTAGTTCAAAATTCATACCTTTATACCTACCTTTTTTCAATGAAAAAATATATTAGAAACTCAACATAAAAGAGTACCAAGTGATCAAGGAGTACTAAAAATTATACAACAGAGATGAAAAGGGGAAAGAGAAAGAATACTAGCGTGCAACAACAAAGGGCAAGAAATGGGGATATATAAACACCTGAGGTGCATCCGCCTACTAGACAAAACCCCTAAGCCAAATAGCAAGAGGTGAACAAAAGTAGTCTCAATTGAGAAGAACTACAAGGAATCAGAACACCAATAGACAAAACCCAAAAAGATCTATCTTGATCAACTCCACAACCCCCTATAAGTCCAAACACAAAACAAGTTCCACCACCCACTCGTATATAGAAAGTACATGATAACCAGTTGTTTTACCAAGAAACCACTTTCACAGGAAGAATTTTATCATGTCCACACAACTGGACCACACAACTGAATGCAAAATCAAAGTCAGGCCTAGCCTAACTTTAGTTTCATTACTGGAAGCCCCAAAACTTCAAACAAAAATAACAAATTAGGAGGCATCACTAACTCCCAACCTAACCACCTAAATATAGCACACTTGAAGGTCAAACTCACATGACCAATAAATGATGATCAGACTCCCCCCAATACCACCAAACACAAGGTACGACTAGAATAAATGATAACCCTATACTTGAAAAGATTTTGACGAGGAGCCAATAGAAGACAAAATGACCTTAGAAGGGGTTAACTCTTCCAAATATTAGCCAATATTTGAACATCCTCATCTGAATGGTCTCCCCCAACCCATGAGGTTTCCAAGAGAATTGAGTACACCAAGCTAAATGAGTACAAACCTGTGGTGTAATATTTACATAACTAGAAGTGGTCTCATTGAGAATCATGACTATATTGGCCACCAACTCCTCCCGTAAAAAAAAAAAAACTGACCTTTCTTCCATCCTATGTCCCAAATTTACACACCCCAGCCCATTGACCCATGCTACCAACCATCGAGCTTTGTTGATCTGAAACAAGATAAGTCCTCTAGAATTGGATCCTCAACATAACCTCCCTTATGCAGGTGTCATTAAAAAAGGAATTTTAAAGACTGTTACAAACCACCTTGATCACTCCCTCTACAAATTAATTGAAGGTAGACTATATTTCAATGTGCAATACCATTAATGATATCAGGAGTGATATTTAAACAATCAAAATGTGACAACTTTTGTAACAATATATAACAATACACATAAATTAAATTGAAGTTTGATTAAGAGAGAGATAGAAAAAAATTATTATTAATTAACAATCGTGTAAAAATACGGTGTCAAGACAATTTTTTATTGGCAAAATAACTTTTTTTAATGACTTATGATATGATACCGGAAGAGAAATATTATTTTGACCACCTTTATGATGTCCAATACCATATTTGTATATAATGCATGTACCATTTGATTTTTTTAATTATGTTTTTCATTCTTTAAGTCAAATTAATAGTTATAAATGATTTATTTTTATACAGTATCAGATATTTTATTAAATTTTAATTGTTCAAATATTACTATTCATACTCGAAATTTATATGACTCCTTTTTTTTTTCTTACCTTGTTGATTTCTCACATGCCCTATTCAGTTTGGATTATAGAATCCAAACGACATAAACACCCCATAAAAACTTCCAAAACACGTTAAAACATTTCAGATTTTAGAATCTAAATAGGGCGCGTGAGAAGCTCAAATGGGAAAAGTAACAATCATTTTATATAGGTGATGGATCCACATTTACACTCCAATAAACAAAACAAGGATAAAGAATGCAAATGTAAAAACCACCCCAAGTGTACATGGATAAATGAATGTCACATCAAACATTACCCTACTAAAAATTGGTGCAAATAAGAATAACAAATAGAAACGATGGAGAACACACATGCAGACATGTGAATTGCTTGTTGTAGGTAAGTGAATACTCTGAATTGACAATAGAAGGACACATGAAGCTGGGTCACCCACTCCTGTGGTCCCTCTTCTGTGCGGTTCCTTTTCGGTGGAACCTCAAATTTGAGACAGTGTGTGGGCGAAAGTACCCAAACAAGCACAATCGTTTCAAAATGGAAAACCATATGCACTAAGAACAAATATTCGCATATACGTACGAAAAGGGTAAGTGTGATAATTCTATCAAAAAAAAAAAAAAGAAAAGAAAAGGGTGAGTGGTATTACTACTCCCAATCTGATTATGCTTGTCATATTTATGTTGAAAAAAAAAAAACTCTAAATGGAGGTGTTTTATTTTTTTTCTTTATACAGGAATTTTTATTTCATTTTTTGCAATATGACAATTTATTTTCAATCCCAATATAATTATGACTACTATAATACACCCATTACTTTGTACACCTTTTCACTTTGGATTAAAATCTCCAACGGTATAAAGTGATGGATAATTGTTTAATTTAAAATTGAGTAAATTACACTCCCCTCCCTTAAGAAATTTAAATTACAATTTTCACTTCTTAGGTTAAAATATATACTCATCTCTCTTGAAAGTAAAATTTATACTCTCCTCCCTCTATGAGATGCTTGAATTACAACTTCATCCCTTAATAATTAAATATGCACTACACGTTAATCTATTTTAACATACATAAATATTTTTATAATATAAAATAATTTTAAACCGCCATTTAAGAAAAATAAGTTCATTTCTTTATAATTTAAATATCAATGATAATTAAATTTAAATATTTCATTTTTATTTTATAATTTATAGTATAAAATTCACTTTTAAATAACTATATTTTATTGACTTCAGTAATTTTTCACATATTTTAATTTTATTTGTGTTGTTTCATATTTTATAACAACGTTTAAAACTTTATGTTAATGAAATTGTGAATAAATTATAGCGAAAAATATGTATTCAAATTTTGATTATATTAAAATGGGTCTGCAATACTATCATTGGCCTAAATTCCTAAACAATGTGAGAATTTTTTATGTACCAAACCAGTAGCTCCCTGGTCGAGGCTATTTGGATAAAGGGTATGGCCCTCGGATGTGGCGTGGGTTCGATCCTTATCTCGCGTGTCAACTTTTCGATCTCAAGTCTACAAACTGTCTTTCTGAGTTCTTGTCTAATTTGGGTCTTGTGTAAGACCTAACGGTTTTGTCGTTTGTAAAAGGTTTCTTTATTGGTTGAAGAGTGTGAGTGTTGTATATAAATTATCATTATCTCGATTGTCATGCAATGTGGGACTTTTTTGTGTACCGGAACAGCTATTGTTATTATCGACATTGGGTGTATTAAAATTACTACTTTCTTTATTCCACAAAAATTAGGCAAAATTATGCATGTGGTTCTTTGAGTTCAACCTTTTCTTCAGATTGATTTTTAAGTTTTATTCCTTTTCTGAATTGTTCATTTATGTTACATCTCGTTTGAACCTTTATTTAGCCTTTAAGTTAATGTTATTGCATTATTGTCACTTTTATTTTGCATTTGTTTGAACCACAACTTTTATTACACAACTATAATTAGATCCCTGAACTATTTTATTTTTTGTAATTAGGTAATCCTATTACATGTTGACTAACAATTGATTAACGGAAGGATCTAATTAAAAAATTAGTTTAGAGACCTAATTACAAACTTTTTAAGATATGAAATATTTAAAAATCTCCAAATAGTTTAAAGACTTACGAAATAATTAAATATCGAAACAATTCATTAATCATCGCCTGAAAGTAATTAAACTTTTGAACATCATTAACCACAATATTCATAAACTAATCGTCAAAGTTATTTTTCCAACCATGATATTGATACAAAGTTTCCACCGTCGCTTAAATCCCTTACCACTTGGATCAATCCATTGTTGGTAACTAACCGTCATAGTTGCATTCTAACATACATTATTTTCGTGTTGTGACAAAAAAAAAAACATTATTTCCGTGTACTCAAATATACATTATATTTTTTAGGCAAAATATACATTATGTCTTTTAATCAGAATTTGTGTTTGTAATATCCCGCTTCAGACTCAATACTTATCAGTGTCGGAACGATGTATCAGAGATATTTACGGATGGGCAATTTGGTAATTACCAGGCCAAGATTTTTATAAAAAGGGGCTAAACCCCAAATTTCCCTCATTTCTTCATTCTTCCTTCTCTCTAAACCAATCCTCTCCCTTCTCTCTTCTCCCTCTCTTGCGCCACCCTCCCCTTTCCTCCAATAATCTTCAAACTTTATCTCCAATCTCTCAATCTTCATGCAAGCCAAGCAAGCACCAATTTTGGGAATTGTTGGACCAAGAAAGGCTAAGGAAAACAAGGAAGGAAAGGAAGATTTCAAGCTAGGGTTTTGGACAAGCTTGGCAAAGGAACAAAATCAGCTAATCATGTGAGTTCCTAGGGTTTTAGAACCCACTTTGAGTGAGTTTGGGTGTGATTTGTATTTTGAGCAAAGTTTAGAAATTTTGTGCCCTAATCCCATTTGCTTGTCAATTCCTTGTTCAAACATGTTTTTAACTATTAAATTGCAATAGAAAATAATCCCTAACATCATTGGGATGCTTGGGTAAGTTGGATTAGGTCAAAATGGTGAAAAATACGTTTTTGACCAATTTCTGTACTGTCAAGCTCGCTACAGCGAGCTGGAGCTCGCTGCAGCGAGCAGACCATTTTTGATTCGGTGCTAGCTCGCTACAGCGACATATCCATAGCTACAGCACGCTCATCAGAAACAGCTTGGCTTGCTAAGCTGTTTCGGGTGATCTGACGCGCTTATGCGAGGTTTTTCGCAACCGTTTTCTCTAAAAACCTTAAAGAATCAAGGAACGCCATTTTAACTCATCCATAAGGATTACCACGGATGAAATTATAAGAGAGCAAGGAATGAGCAATGCATTGGGAATACAAGAATAAAGGGTGGATGAACAGGAAATTATTACGAGTGGGATAGTAAGCCCTAAGTACGACATATGATAAAGATATGTCTAGATCATATGATAGGATAGCGAGATTTAAATGTACTCAATTAAGTGTATGAAAGTACAAGGAATATTTCAACATTCAAAGCTTCAGATAAGATCGGGTAACCGAGGGTTTAGAGTTAGATAACTCTAAAGTAAGTTGAGTAAATCAATATGGATAGAGATATGCCTTATGTTGAGAAAGGCATCATGAAAGGACATAAGTGGCTTATGAGAACGATAAGCTTAAAACCTTATATTACATGTTAAGTATCAAATGATTAATCACTTGATGAACGCATTAGATATGCATACGATAGAGTAATGTATCAGACATACACATGAATAATTAAGATTATTAATATAAGTATGATAAGTTAATTAAAAGTAAGTCGTGACTCTATGACTCCCCGTTAGTAGTGGAGTTAGGGTACCCCGTTAGTAGTGGTTAGGCGTTCTTTAGATGTAAGTCCTACACGGAAATAATAAGATTAAGTTAAGTTGTCCAGCAGGCTCCGGATTATGCCGGATGGGACTTCACCGAGAGGGTTGTTCACACGTAAGTTAAGTCGTGATTCTCAGGCTCCCCGTTAGTAGTGGAGACGAGGTTCCCTGTTAGTAGTGGACATGCATTGTTTCTATGTAAGTCCTGCACGACGATAAGAGGAGTCCGGTGTTAGCCTCAGATAGGAATTTCACTGGTAAGATGGGAGATGTATTCCGGGGTTACTCCACTCGGATGCACTCCATAAAATGAACCAAGATAATTATTGTATGTTCAACACTTACTTTCTAACTTAATGATAACAGAAAGATGTATATATATATATATATATATATATATATATATATATATATATTACAATGAGAATATGACAAAGTAGTCATCAGGTATCAATTATCAGAAAGTGATCATAGTATCCCCCTCGATCACTAAATAATGAGATTATGAACATGATAAGAATATGAAAGAGACATATAGCGATCCTAGTCTTCCCTTGATCGCTAAGATATGTAAAGATTGTCGGTGATCATAGGTTTCCTCGAGATTGCCAACAGTTAGTGCATGGAGACCCTAGGTTTCCCCGAGGTTGCCAACAGTAGGTTGGGTGGAGCTCACTGAGACATTATGTCTCATCCCAATCATTCTGATGTAGGTACACAGATAAGCAAGAGGTTCGTGATGAAGTTCATCAGGGAGACGCTGAATGGAGTGCAGTTGCTCGTCATGTACCAACTCAAGAGTTTATCAAGCATTTGTATAAATATATTTAGTGGTACTTGATTATTTGTGTAAACGAGCAAATTTGTATTCATTCAGTTGTATATTATTATTATTATTATTATTATTGAAAATTTTAATGTATCCAGTATCAGTTTAATGCGCATGCTAATATTCTAGATAAAATTAGTATGGGTGTTACAATTGGTATCAGAGCAGGTCGATTCAGATCGTGTCTTGGGTCATTAAAAATTCAATAGACGTAGTGGGACCATTGGGTTCTGAATATTGTTCTAAATGTCACATCTAGTTGAGCCTGATCAACTCAATTTAGTATATGACGGTTATGACAAATGTCTGAGAGCTGAATGTGACCGTGGAGGAATGAAGTGTATGAAGAGCGAAGATTAAGGCGCCAAATTTTTAAGACAGGAATTGGCGAAGAAGTAATCAATGCCAAATGGTGGCCAACAAATCGTAAAGTAACGAAGCCTATTAATGGCGAAGTTTCAGGAACATAAGAGATATTTAAGAGTATGGTGAAGTACCTTAACCCAGTTGGACGCGTCGTTGAGCGATGCCTCATCTGTGGAAGACATAACGAATAAGGAATCATGGAATACTCTAAGGAATGATTTGGAACCTTAACGAGAACCGTAGTCTGAGAAGTTAGAGTGAGGTGTAGACTAAGGTAATAATTTCGGGTACAGAGTTAAAGAATTGTAGTAACAGACCCAGAAGCTCGGAATGAGGAATTATCAGTCGATTATCGAAAGCTCTAGACTCACAGCAAGGATAAAGTGTGTAAGAATCGAAGGACTCACGCACTCGAACCGGACAAGATTGTAATATCCAAACAGTTATGAGAATTAAATTATGGATTAAGCGAATTATCGAACGGATGAAACTAACCCCTCAAATGTGGTCATCGAGTGCGAAGCGCAAGTAAGTTTAACCCCATCAGATCAGCCGCATCTTCTGAACCTTAAGTGCCAGAATTGTGAATTAAGAAGAGGAGATCGTATGCAACCTAAGAACCAAGATGGATGAGTAAGTATTAGTGATAAGACCTGTTGCGTACGGAAGTGTGATTCGGATGAGTCCTATTTGGTAAGAAGATTGGAAAATAAGCTAAGCTCAACGAGAATTTTACACAAAGAAAAGTGGATCAGACTACCTTTCCTTTATTGTGAGTCATCGAGATGTTTTTGTATGAGAAATGCAAGCTTAGCGACAAGTGAAGGAGACCCCTAGAAAGGGCATGAGATGAGATGTAAATTTTCAGCAGAATCGGGAAGTAGAGATTGAATCATATATTGTTGGATTTTAGTGAACTGATGGATGAACAAAGTCGAACTTCCTTGATTGGATGACGAAGGCAAGTTTAAGATAACACACGATTATAGTAGACCAGTTTTTGAGGAACAATCAGAATTTAGCCAAGAATTATCTTGAGGGTTTACTATCAAGAAGATCGTCACTAGTACACAAGTTAATGTCGTGGTTGATGTTAAGGAGTTTTATGGTTTCAATGATGGGTTTCCTTACGCAATTATTCTAGAAACCAAAAGTGAGCACCTTATGTCGGTATGCTTCGAAGGTGGTAAAATGTACAGACCTTGGAAAGTCCAACACCATATGAAGAAGATAATAGTCAAAAAGACCTATGGAATTGCTTAGTATTAATGGAGAATCATTCAGATGTTTAGATCAAATTTTGAGTTGTGAATGCAGTAACGAGTTACTGGAGGATTCCAATGTTGAAGTTTAAGATCAGTTAGCCTGGTACTCGAAGGGTAACCTAATGGACATGATAGAGTTATGGAGACCGAAGTTGTCTCAGAAAAGAGTATAGGTATGAAATCCAACGGATAAGAATAAAAGGAATGTAAACGAGACTCGAGCCATCAGTGGGTTTCAGTATGCGAAGATGTGAATCTGTGAGATTATTCAGGAAATCAGTTCGCGAGAACAAGTATATCGTTTACGCCTGAAGGAAAACACAAAGCAGGAGATGACCAATCAGTAAGGTAACCAGTGGTATAAGCCATAAGGAAAGTAACGAACGTAGGAATGTTCTACTAGAGTAACCACAAAGTTATAAAGGAGTAAGATTGGTTAGGAGATTTAATATGGTGTATTGCTCCTATTCTGAAGCGAGTTGTTAAAAATCAGAGTTGCGCAGCGGAGAAGTAATCCAAGAATGAGTTAGCAAACAATTCTAAGCTGAAGCTTAGGGAAAAGGAAGACTTGTGAAATACTTGACAGATGAACCGTAGGAAAGGCATTAAGTGCCCAATTCTTAAACCACAGAATAGCAGTAAGCAATGACGACTCGAACTTATCATAAGTTCTAACAGGAAATCTTAAAAGTTAAGCTGAGGAATACTTCAAACCTCGAAACTCATGAGAAATGAAAATCGAATTAGTTTAAGAATAGATGGTAAGAAATAAGAAGGATGTATTCCTAGCACGTTAAGTTTAAAGTTATTGAAGTCACCACTAGTACAGTAATCTAGCTATTTAGCTCAGTAACCTCAAGGGGACTTGAAGAGAGTAAGTTTAGCCAAAAGAGGATTATGCATGAGGCAACAACAGTACAGGTTGCACTTGCAATATGATATTTTTGAATTTGAAGCATCTATCAGGGACGACAATATAGTGGCATATGAGTTTATTTCACTATGTACCCACGTTATGTTAACATGTTGCATGTACCAGGTTATGTTTAGTAATGTATATTTATCAGGCAGTGTTTATGCTACTCAGACAGTAGTATAACATATTTTTCAGTTATGTGACATGTATCAGTAACCGTTGTACGCCGTCAGTGATGTTTAAGTGGGAAGGTACTAATCAGAACAGGTTTGTTGATACCGAACGCGTTTTAGTTGAGAATATTCAAGGATCTTGAACCCGATGTTCAGAAATGAGAAATAAGTTTATAATACCGATAGAATGTAACCATAATTATGTTATGGAATAATGTATGCCCAGGGAATAAACATGAGTTAAGAATAAGAAGAAGGTCTCCAGTTGTTGTAGTATTGTCTCAAATATATTTTGATTAAGTATGATGTCCCGTTAGTCGAACGAAGATGATGTGACGTACTGTGTACCCGCTAGTAGTGTACACGTACTCGAACATGTATGTAAAATTATGTGCTATGAGTTGTACTATGATGATATGTGAGACGGCGTATACCACTCTTCACTTGGATTAAGCTCATATGAGCTTTGGATATATCGGTATGGAAATATTAACACTACGATAAGAATTGGAGAATAAGTTGTGACACGAATGTTAAAAGATTATCAAACTCCTAGTAATGAAGAATTAATTATAAGTTATTAAAATAAGTGACATTGTAGACTAATTGAAGCAGAGCACGAGTAATCTGTAAGAATTCTGCGTACTCTTGAGAATTGCATAAAGGAAGTAATGATTATGGTTGTGATAAGTAACACGTGCTCGGAGTGATGCCTCCTGCTTGTACCTTGAATATTAAAGGAAGTTGGAGTAGTCCTTGCATACGTAAGAGTATATACAACATCAGATGCCTTCCCAGTGTAGAACAATTTGTTTTTTTACGGCGTATGATATAAAAATATACATGTAAGACGCTTTCATACGAGACGAAAGATAAGGATAAGAATTCATTGGAATTAGTTGGGGTGCATTAGACCTCTCCAAGAGTTGAAAATATTTGAGGAAAATAAGATTGACCCGATGTCGTCAGTATGAGAGTATTCGAGCATAAGTAACTTTAAGTTGGATTTGCACGGAGTTTATGAACAAAGGACATAGTCAAGTGAGTCGGATATGCTGATTCAGACAACCACACATCCTACCATGTAAAAATTGTGCAATGACCGTCAAGCCTTTCAGTTGCGAAAGAGGATGTCGAATGTTTTCGACTTACAGAGTTGGAAACCATGACTACAGAATAGTTTTAACCAACCAGGTTTAATCGAGGTATATGAATAATCTACAGGTCAAACCTAAATTAACCATGGAGTCCGATAAACAAGTTGAATTGGAGAATCAGCTAGTCGAGAATACCTGGACATAATTAAGGCAGAGGTATGAAGAGTCTATTCATTCATGATCTTGGGAGAATTCTAAATTTCGAGGAAGAAATTTCTTTAAGGGGGGTAGAGTGTAATATCCCGCTTCAGACTCAATACTTATCAGTGTCGGGACGATGTACCAGAGATATTTAAGGAAGGGCAATTTGGTAATTTTCACGCCAAGTTTTTTATAAAAAGGGGCTAAACCCCAAATTTCCCTCATTTCTTCATTCTTCCTTCTCTCTAAACCAATCCTCTCCCTTCTCTCTTCTCCCTCTCTTGCGCCACCCTCCCCTTTCCTCCAATAATCTTCAAACTTTATCTCCAATCTCTCAGTCTTCATGCAAGCCAAGCAAGCACCAATTTTGGGAATTGTTGGACCAAGAAAAGCTAAGGAAAACAAGGAAGGAAAGGAAGATTTCAAGCTAGGGTTTTGGACAAGCTTGGCAAAGGAACAAAATCAGCTAATCATGTGAGTTCCTAGGGTTTTAGAACCCACTTTGAGTGAGTTTGGGTGTGATTTGTATTTTGAGCAAAGTTTAGAAATTTTGTGCCCTAATCCCATTTGCTTGTCAATTCCTTGTTCAAACATGTTTTTAACTGTTAAATTGCAATGGAAAATAATCCCTAACATCATTGGGATGCTTAGGTAAGTTGGATTAGGTCAAAATGGTGAAAAATACGTTTTTTGAGCAATTTCTGTACTGTCAAGCTCGCTACAGCGGCAGATCCATCGCTACAGCGCGTTCATCAGAAACAGCTTGGCTTGCTAAGCTGTTTTGGGTGATCTGACGCGCTTATGCGAGGTTGTTCGCAACCGTTTTCTCTAAAAACCTTAAAGAATCAAGGAACACCATTTTAACTCATCCATAAGGCTTACCACAGAAGAAATTATAAGAGAGCAAGGAATGAGCAATGCATTGAGAATGCAAGAATAAAGGGTGGATGAACAGGAAATTATTACTAGTGGGATAGTAAGCCCTAAATACAACATATGATAACGATATGTCTAGATCCTATGATAGGATAGCGAGATTTAAATGTACTCAATTAAGTCTATGAAAGTACAAGGAATATTTCAGCATTCAAAGCTTCAGATAAGATCGGGTAACCGAGGGTTTAGAGTTAGATAACTCCAAACTAAGTTGAGTAAATCAATATGGATAGAGATATGCCTTATGTTGAGAAAGGCATCATGAAAGGACATAAGTGGCTTATGAGAACAATAAGATTAAAACCTTATATTACAGGTTAAGTATCAAATGACTAATCACTTGATGAACGCATTAGATATGCATACGATAGAGTAATGTATCAGACATACACATGAATAATTAAGATTATTAATATAAGTATGATAAGTTAATTAAAAGTAAGTCGTGACTCTATGACTCTCCATTAGTAGTGGAGTTAGGGTACCCAGTTAGTAGTGGTTAGGCGTTCTTTAGATGTAAGTCATACACGACAATAATAATAATATTAAGTTAAACGTGTCCAGCAGGCTCCGGATTATTCCGGATGGGACTTCACTGAGAGGGTTGTTCACATGTAAGTTAAGTCGTGATTCTTAGGCTCCCGTTAGTAGTGGAGTCGAGGTTCCCCGTTAGTAGTGGACAAACATTGTTTCTATGTAAGTCCTGCACGACGATAAGAGGAGTCCGGTGTTAGCCTCAGATAGGAATTTCACCGGTAAGATGGGAGATGTATTCCGGGGTTACTCCACTCGGATGTACTCCATAAAATGAACCAAGATAATTATTGTATGTTCAAAGCTAACTTTATAACTTAATGATAACAGAAAGATGTATATATATATATATATATATATATATATATATATATATATATATATATATATATATATATATATTACAATGAGAATATGACAAAGTAGTCATCAGGTATCAGTTATCAGAAAGTGATCATAGTATCCCCCTCGATCACTAAATAATGAGATTATAAACATGATAAGAATATGAAAAAAGACATATAGCGATCCTAGTCTTCCCTTGATCGCTAAGATATGTAGAGATTGTCGGCGATCATAGGTTTCCCACAGTTAGTGCATGGCGACCCTAGGTTTCCCCGAGGTTGCCAACAGTAGGTTGGGTGGAGCTCACTGAGACATTATGTCTCATCCCAATCCTTCTAATGCAGATACGCAGGTAAGCAAGAGGTTCGTGATGAAGTTCATCAGGGAGACGCTGAATGGAGTGCAGTTGCTCGTCATGTACCAGCTCCAGAGTTTATCAAGCATTTGTATAAATATATTTAGTGGTACTTGATTATTTGTGTAAACGAGCAAATTTGTATTCATTCAGTTGTATATTATTATTATTATTATTGAAAACTTTAATGTATCCAGTATCAGTCTAATGTGCATGCTAATATTCTAGATAAAATAAGTATGGGTGTTACAGTGTTTATATATACACTGAAAAAGCATGGTCAATAGTGTTTAAAATTGTCAATAATTATGTGTTTCGTCCCTATTTATAGGAGTAGTTTACAAAAAAGTTTTGTCCCTAAATATAAGATCATATACAAATTCCTAGATGCATTGATTACTCTTTTTCCAAATATACCATTTATTAATACTATCAATTTGTCTTGGTATATGAAAAGTTAACTTTAAATATATATTTAATTAAGGGTAATCTAGTAATAGTCACACACATTTGAGACAACTTTATTACTTCAACAACTTTTCTTAATACACGTGATTTTTGTAAACTACTCCTATAAAAAGGGACGGATGGAGTACTTATTAATCGTCCTTTGAACATAACTATTCATATATTTAATTTGGATTAACCATCCAAATTATTGACAATATTTATTATGAATTTTTTTTAGAAAATTTATTGTGAATTTTTGTTTGTTAAAATAAAAAAATTCAAAAATATAGTGTGGTAGAACCATGGAATTAATTCTCAAGATAGAGTGATAAATCCTTTCAAAAAAAAGTTTAAGTAAAATATTTAAAAAAAAAAAACTTGCAATGAAATTATTATTAATCTAGTTTCTTTTTTTAAAAAATCCCCACTTTATGAAACTCAATAAATTGGGACGGAAATTATGGATGAGTCTCAAATTATTTTTATAACAATAAGGTGTAAATATAGTTTTAGTTTCATTATTTTGACAAAACCACAATTCCGGTCTCTCTAGTTTTAATTGCGTAATTTTAGTTCCTCGTCTAATTTTTTTTGACCAATCTATGATTTCGATTATCCAATTTGATCAAATGACGATTAATTATTTACTCTCATTTCCTTGTATCATTTCAATTGATTTTTTTTGGATTTGTAAGATTGATCACCGCTCAATTTAACACCTATTTTTTTGTAGACTATCAATAATGTGACCATTCACCTTCATGACATGTTACCTAATATATTGTCACGTCATCAAATTGGATAGTTATAATTATGGGTTGGTAAAAAATTGAAATGGAAGCCCAAAAATGTGCAATTAAAAATAGGGGCTCACAATTGCGGTAATGAGACGGTAACAATTTTTTTTTAATATTTAAGGTTTCGACAATTAAAATTAATAAATCTTATCCATGATCAGCATTATGTCAACAAAGATCAAAAGAGTTGGTTTTATCATCTATTTTGAAAAAGAAATGTTAAATCAAATCAGTTATGATAATTTAATTAACAATTTTGCATATTAAAAAGCCCAAAAAATAACATTTACATAAAATATGTTTTAAAAAAATTTAATTTTAAAAAAACTTCATTCTTAGAGTTCGTTTTAGCCTCAATATTTTCTTGAGACGGTCATGGATATGTCTTTAGAAAATGACATACATATCCTTATATAGGGAAGATTTCATCTTTCTTTCTCCATTTTCATTTGTTCCAAATAAGGGAAGATTATTTTTCATTTTTTTTTATATTGTAAAAGGTCTCACAATAGAATTTGTTTTAGACCTCTAAACTTGTTCGGCCTGTCTTGATAACTACTAATCTTTGATAGTTGCTCTTTAGACACCTAAATTTGAATCGATTCGTAACTCCTCATCGACTATTTTGTGTGTAAAATCCAATCGGATTGTAAATCCCGACTGATTTTTTCCAACAAGGTGAGCAATTTTGAGGTGCATAAAGAGCAACTATCCTAATCTATATCTCCGGATACTCGTTGGTATACTTTGAGTGTACTATAGTACTCTTGTGAAAGAAACAACCGAAGGCCGTTTTTTTCCATTGAGTATCTTTTCACGGGGTAAACTTGCAACCTTTCATAGAATCGAAATGTTGAGAAAAAGAGGAAACTGATCATCTCAATGCCTTTGATGCAATCACTACGCTACATACAAAAGTAGATAAAGAGTGGGAGGATCGATGATGATTCTTTGTGTATCATCAAGTTGACGTAAACTGAAATCTTATTGTACGTAAGAACTTTAGTAAAGAGTGACATAACGAGTAACAGTTTTTGGCATCCTTCCTCTCTCTTTCGTAACTTGTCTCATTACAATTCTTTGTTTTTACACAACTCTTGCTTTATGAGGAAAGTCTCATCTAAATCGAATTTGTCTACACATATCAACGTGGGGCTTCGTTTTCATGGCTTGGACTCATTCCCTAAATCAGCTATAGACAAATTATACAAATCAAAAAGAGCATATTTGAAGCCAACACAGAAAAAGTAGATAATTTCTTTGTTTGGCACTATATATCATAAACACAAATTGATATCAAATTACATTTTTGATAAAAATTCGTTCACATTGACTTATTCCTTCAAACTTTTATTAAATGTTTAACGGAATGCTTGTAGATTAAAAGTGGCTAAAAAGTTCTGGGCAGGGTGCACAATTACACAACCTCATTACGAGAAATAATATTTGTACAACCATTTTATGACAACTCTCTCTCATACTCACATGTTATTCTCTCTTTTCCTTTTTATCTCTATTGTTTTTGACCGATAAGAAAAGAGAAAAAAATGTTGTCACAAAAATTATCATAAAAAAGTTGTACAGATATCATTACTCTGTTACAAACTCGTTGCATCAGATAGAAAAAAATGGGCATGTATCCTGGCTCATTCCAAAATTATAGCATATCATACATTATTTTCAAATGAATTTCTTTTCGGTCCCAAATTACTTGTGCGCCCTACTTTCGGATCCTAAAACCCGGAAAGAAAGAAAAAGGAATTTTGCCTGTTTTTACCCTTTTGGAACATACAATCCAAAATAATATAGGATGGGGGATAAGTGTTCGGGAACTAAGAAAGAGTATTTTTGCAATAGTATCTGAAAATTGCCTTTAGAGGTTTAGTGGAAAATATCAAGCCTTAGTATGAAATATCTGGTACAAACTAATCTGTAATTCTGTGAGTGAAATATATTTTTCTTTGAACTAAACGTGATAATCAAGTGCCATGAGCACTGGTATAATTAAGCTCATAAATTTGCAGACAGGTTGATTCAACCTATCCATTTAGATGATTTGTATGTGTCATCCAAAAAATTAGATAGCGTATACAAAAGCGTATGCAAGCTTTCATTTTACTTTTTTCCCTAAACAGACGGCTGGAGAATATTCTCCCTTCAAAGTGCACAAATGTGTTTGCGCCGACAAGCACTAGCAGAGTAACAGGTACAACAGACTAATAAAAAGTTGCAACTTGGAAATATAAATATTCAATACTCAACAATTAATAATGAACGATGTTTCGAGGCAGGAGCTTTGTTGAAAGAGGCTACAAGAGTAATGTTCAACAAATATGCTAATTTCTACTGTGATTCTTAATACTAATTCTCCTATTGAACTATCTACCTGTAGAGATTATTCATGTCATCAATACATGAATAAACACTAATGTACATCAATTTGGCAATCTTACTAATTAATAGGGTGGCATAGCTCTCTTTAGTACCAATTTCAAGGGTGGCCAATTTATCTAAATGGATAATTAAGATTGGTACTAAAGAAAGAAGTGCAAACCTAGGGAGAAAAAGAAGACAGGATCAAAGCGTTTTCATTGGCTCAATCAATAATTTAACAAAATTGCGGACAGTATCTCTCCCATGGTCTTCTCAGGCATGTCCCCTTCTTTAATCTCTTCCATGGACTCTAGAACAGCAGCATCTAATCCTAGCTTTCTATTTGCAATCTCATACACATTTTCATCAACTGTTCCCTTTGTCACCAGCCTGCAATGGAATACAATAATAAAAAAACAATAAGCCAAAGCAGTAAAAGAGAACCAAATTCCAAGGCTAAGTTCTTTTCTTAATGTTAATGAGAGTGAAGGGTGAGAATGAGCAAATACCTGTAAATGGTTACAGGCTTTGTTTGACCAATTCGATGGCAACGATCTTCTGCTTGCCTATCAATCTGTGGATTAAAATCCATGTCATGAATCACAACTGTATCAGCTCCAGTTAAGTTTAAGCCTTGTCCACCAGCTCTAGTGGAAAGCAAGCATGCAAATATTGAAGTATCATTATTGAATGTGTCGACTATTGTTTGCCTCTCTGCTACCTGTGTGCTGGGAGTCAAATAGTAAAGAGTAAGGAAAGCAGCACCTGGAGAATAATACTTGAAATGGTGCACATTTCAGTCATGCTGCAAAGTAGACTGGATGATAAAATATTTGATATTGAAAGCCATTCTAGCCACTAGTATAAAATAGTTGAAACAGTTTGAAAAGGTAAAGAAAAACAACCACATAAACAGCAAATTCTAATCTAAGTTTAAAGGCCTGTATCTATATCATGGCCAAGAAAAGCCTTCTTATCGTAAAAACAATTTGTTTTCCGGCAAAAAGGAACAAGCAATACAAATAGTCTCACATCAACTATAGAAGGGAGAATCAGAGTGCAGTTGTGCAGAAAACAAGGTAGGACAAAATAGTGGAAACTGAGAAATGTGATGTCATACAAAGCAGAAAGTAAACATATAATTTTATTATTATTAGCTAGAGTATTGTATGGACATGTTTATATGTTTTACAAATTTCCTACTGTACTGATGTTCTTGATTTTTCAAGATATAAAGTAGCAGATAATAATGTTTAAACCATCTATCGTTGTATCCGAACACAATTTACTACGTGCATAGTAAATATTAAAACATCCAAACGGACTAAATCAGACCATATCATAAAATAGTTTCACAACTTAACACATAAGAATAGCATAACAAGTTCAATATCTATAGGAAAATTGATAAAACCACAAAATTCAAATTACTAACAGTGCTATCAATGGAATATTTCATAGGTTTTTGTCCTATGAGGCAGCTAATAAAAAAACCGCAATGCCTCAACTCCATAGCCGAAATTTGACAACACTCATTAGTAAAGAGTGAAGGATGATAGGACTAGGTTTTGCCTCATCAATGTTGGGTTCATTGATCACGTTGGCCTGTTGGGTTCATTGCAAAGGGCAATAATGGAATTTCTTCATGTTTTCTGGTTTGCGGCTTTGTTTACGTTGAGAGCTATGTGGAGTTAAATGCTACAACAATGAGGTCAATGGTTTGTTCACTATAGAGCCTGATCATTAAGCTGTGACAATTAGATTATTTAAATCATGGTCATTGTACGCATATCTAGGAGAAAATAACCATTATATTGTGGACCCATTTAATAGTCCTCAATCAAACTCATGACAATGTGGGTTCAACTCTTGCATCATGCCTAGAACCTCGTCTGTTTCTAGTTTCTACCTAAAAGAACACCTATTAACATTACAAAAATTCATTCAACCCTCAAAACAGATTTTACCAACTCTTTAGTCATTATCAGCACAACACACAAACAGCTACTTTTAACAAGTTATTCTTATACATGATTTAACTTGGTCCAAGTTTAGCAGCTGACAATATTGTCCTGCATAACATGTGCCATAAACCATACATCATTTGATTCTGAAATTAGTTTTAATGACATAAAAAGCATTACCTTCCATCAAGCCGCTTGTAGGTCAACCCAATGACATCCAAAGCCCACTCCAATATATCAAGCATTGATGTCCATTGACTAAAGATCAGGACACGATGACCGCTCTTCTTTAGTGACGGAAGAAGTTCCGCTAAAGCCTACATTATCCACAGAGTAGCTCAATCTCAGCATGCCCAGCAAACAATCATGCCAAAAACAGTATAGTTGACAACTACAAGATCTTGAGCCTCAAAAATCATACCCGACATTTCGCAGAAAGCATAACATGCTTATCTGAAAGGATCCCCTTTCTATCATTGGTACCATAATTTAGTAAAAGCTGCAAACCAAAAAAATAGTGGCTTCAAATTTAAGCCAACAATATGCAGAAAGCAGAAACAACAATTACCATCAAGTTAAATTAATTATAATGCCAAAAAAAAACTTGTATTTATTAAAGAGTACTACATTTTTGCAAGTATAATGATGAGAACGCACCTACGGATAACTAATAGAAAATGTAAAGTGCCAAAAAATCGACGAAGGAATAGATGAATACTGATGGGATTGTTACCGCAAACCTAAATCGACTACACAGTAAATAGTAGCTAGAAATCAATAGTATAATACACTTAAGGTGGAAATTCTTAAATTTAAAAAAAGTTGGCTACATTGTCAATCCCGGAGAGCGGAACTGAGTGGGCGACCCCGAAACTGGGATAGCAGGGCGGCCGCTATTTGATTATTTATATTTATATCTAAATAATTATAATGTAAACATACATACATGTGTATGTGTGTGTGTGTGTATCCAAAATAACTTATATTTATGCAATGTACACTATATAAAATAATTTATATCCAAGTAATAATTTATATATCTAAATAACCGTATCTAAATAATTTATAACTAAATTAATAATAGTCTATAAAAATATTTTGCCGGCCCTATTTAGCGTGATAAGGCTTGGCTATTGTTGTACTCTCTAAAATATTTTATACTTGAGTATTTTTATACTAAATATATACAATTAATTATTTTATTATTGGTAAAATTACTATTAATATTTTATCATTTAGTTATTTGTCATAATATTATTTTGTTTTATTATTTGTTTAATATTCCTAACTACTATTGTTTTGTTTTGATCTAAAAGTCTAACATAAGGCCGAACTTTTTTTATGATGTTTATAGTATATTTCTGTAGATTGGGCCTTAAAGACCCAAACTTCATCTTCTCCTTCAACCAAGACCTAAAGGCTAAAAGCATCAGAAATCTGTGTGAAACATTGGCCACCGCACACAAATAGCATAGGACAGAAAATGAAGCCTTCAAACGAAAGAAAACGATGACTTCGCACAAGAGAGCTTTTAATTCATCTTCTTTGCACATGTGTAGGGCCGCAGCACCCACGAATTGTTTCACGATAGACCCTGGAAATGCAGCCGCAACGGCTGCTACTCGCTTCTACGACACAACGCCACGTGTGGTGGGGGCGAACACCTACCACGCCGTGAGCTCCGCCACACTTTCACACTATTGGCAACCTAGGGCTACATAATAAAGGGAGTGGGGCAAGATAAGCTTTTCCCCCATTGTTGTTGGTGGTGGTGTAGCAGTTTGAGTGATTGAATCCTGTTGCAAATACAAGGTAAAACTTCTTATAATAGATCCATAACGAATCCAACTCTTCTCTGGATCCCTTCGTGGAGGGAGCTCTATAGCAACTGATTCAACGTCCCATGCTACTGACAAGCAGGGATAGCCAAAATCACGTCTGCGTTCCTTTAAGTTTGACCAGTTTCCTGGATTGGTCCTTTAGGTTTTTTCCCCTAATTGGTCATTTATGTTACATTTTATTTGTTGCACTATTAGCCTTTAAGTTGTGTTAAATTATGTCTACAGTCCTTTAAGTTTGACCATTTTCCCATATTACTACCATGAAATGTTAAGATCTAATCCCAAGAGCAAAGTCAAGTTGATTGTCTAAGCTACTTTGCAAGTGGAGGAAGTTAATGACATTGATTATGTGGATAGACCTTTATTACCAAGTTTTCAGAGGTTGTACATATGCATTGATAGTTGTAGAGATCTTAAAAAAATGTAGACCGTTTATAAAGTTTTACGGATTCTTTCCGAAGGGTTATTATAGGGAACAAATGATTGCAGTAGTAGACAGGGACCCTAATTGCTAGATGCTTCCGGTATCACTAATTGTTGTTGAACGTGAGACAAAGGACTAAAGGTGCAAACAAATTGCAAGATAAAGGACCAAATTGGGAAAAATAAAACTTAAAAGGACTAATCCAGAAAAATGATCAAACTTAAAGGACCACAGACATAATTTTGCAGTAGGGTTTAAATGAACCTGGAACCTCATTGCAACAGACAATTTTAAATAGAGAAGGAAAAAAAATCTAATGAATTACTTGAACATACTGGTGAAAGATGGGAATAGACAGAGACAAATTGCATTATCAGAGTAGAAGATTACCCGGTGAATGGAGAAGTCGTTGTAACTTTTAAGCTCCTCTATAACTCTATCCAAAGTACATTCAAAGCCAAAAGCACCTATTGGATGTAGCTTCCTAGCAAAGCGAACAACATCCTCATCATTATAAATTCGCCTTATCAACAAGGGATGGTTCGCAATCTGGAATAGGAATTAACAAGATATATAACAAAATGAAAACAAGCTGTGTGAATCCAAAAAGGAAAGATAACTGGATTTTAAGTCAAAATATAAATATGTACAGAAGAAAGAACCTTGCGGAACTGAACAAAATAATTATTTATTTGCCGTCGAGGTAGAACTTCAAGAACATTTTTTGAGTTCAGATCAGAACATTTTGTTAACCGAGCTTGTGAAACAGCACGATACTCCTCGATGGCGTCCTTGTAAGCATGTTCCTGTTGCTTTTCCATTACGACATATTCAACCTGCAGTAACACAGTGAGCCTTTAATTAAAGTATATAACAAGCTTATTATAATAACAAATAAAGAAACAGGATATGCTGGAGATGAAGAGCATACTGACTCAATGAAACTAAAGGTAACAAACATACCTTCTGTGTTTTTCGAACAAGTTGCTGCATCACATCAGATTTCAGGCGCCGTAAAATAAATGGCCCTAATATAGACTTCATACGACTAGTTAAATCTTTATCTTCTGCACTTAATAACTTTTTTAAGTCAACATCTTCAGAAGCAAAAATATCAGGCATCATAAACTCCAACATAGACCATAACTCCTGCAACAAATTCATAACAAGGCTTACTTCAGCAAATAAAACACCAGCAAAACCAACAAATGGAGATGACAGATTGACAGATTTTTTCCTTTTGTTTTCCCTGGCAGTAGCTGGTTACTACATAAGCCTATCACAAACTTCCAAAAATGTTTCTAGCAAGTTGTGTATTTCCATACAGTTTTTCAAAAGGAACTGTATAGTATAATACGGATGAAACACCAGAAGTTTTTATCATATGAAATCACATCAACATCGAGATCAACAAAATACACACTACAGTAATAATCAATAAGCACAACAGTTTTGTTAACCTATTTTCTAATATATTCATGAAAGACTTTCTAATGTCAAAAATAATGAAGAAATCTGTTAGGCAAGCAATAGTGCCAGGTGTGCAGGTAGACAGTGCTGTGAAGGCTAAATGGAATATTCATCATGGGAATAAAAGAATTCGACCGTAGCAGGGAAAAGTAGGGATGGTGACATGTGAGATGTGAATTCTGTAAAAGTTCGTAATAAAAGTAAGAAGAGATAAGATAGAGAATTCGAAGACAGAGGGAGAATTTGATGCCTTTGGACAAGGAGGAAGCATATCCTCTAAGAGTCTGCAGTGTCTCTCACTTTCCATCTTTTTTCTCTATTAATTCTATATTTTCATAGACAAATTAGAGTTCCTATCAGAATTCAGAACCACACTAACTAATCCATCAAAAACCAACAAAATGTAAGCTAATTTTCCATTCAAAAACAGAAATAGCACTCAATAATATATACAAAAACATACAAACTATATGGTTCTTGTAACGAAATCCACTCCTTTTAAGAAACTTCTCAACTAACTAAACAATCCTATAATCACTAATCAGTAAAAAGCAATAAACTTATTTCTTTTTGTAAAATATGTAAACTATGTGTGTTCTGTGTAAATTGTGTGTCTTGTGTAGATCATACCTCATATATTTATAATAGTGTTTACACTCAATACATTGAATGCTTTAATTACTTAGCACTAACTTAGTAAGTTGTACATTCTAGAGACTTGTGTAATCTAGGATTAATTAGCCTAGGTAGAACATATCTAAATCTAACACTTTTCTTAAGCTATAAACCTACTTCGCTTCTTAAAATATGAAAAAGGTGTGATCTGTGAAATGTAATTATAGCCACACCTCTAAAAGCCTCAAAAAAACCCACTCACCTCTCTCAAAATCATTCAATGTCAAAACATATAACGCTCCATCTCTTCTTCCTAAATGATCTTTTCAACCTCAACTTTTGCTGCTTAGTCCCATCCACCCATTGCTTCCAACCAAAAGTAATGTAATGAGCCCAGTCATGAACCTCCCATGAGGATGTATCACCATCACACAGTGAAGAAAAAGAGCATGTGTAGGAAAGGAAATGTGGTGGGCAGCGGGGCTGCAGTGGAAGGAAATCTGTTAGTTGTGGAAAGGATCCTATTTTGCTGATTCCCAACAAACAGGACACATTACAGCAGAGGGAGGGAGTACGATGCAAGAATCGGTGGAAATGACGTGAATATGAGGTAAGCGGTGGGGATGGGGAGGGCGAAGAATCATTTCGATGATTGTGGGGTCTGGCTACTACCATAGGGAAGAGGACTCCTCTTAGAGGAATTCTGCTTCAATGAAATTTTCCACTTTCTGTTTCCATATTTCCTTATACACAGTAATGATGGCTCACTCATTGAATTTTCCCTTCATTCATGTATTAAATTTTCACTTCATTCCTATATTAAATTCCAGTTGCTATCATAAATTCATAATGTCAGTCTTTGTTAATATTAACCACTTGAGAACCGGAATGAAACATGGATACGTCCAACTATAAAAAGGAAGTATCAAACAATTCTGACACTTAACATTTAAGCTAATAGTCACTATGCCACTATGAAATGTGAGAGATTTAAGACTTAGCAGAGTAGAAGGTAAGTAGTTTTCTCAGGCTTCAGCAACGAATTGAGTTTGCAAAACATGAACTTAGCATATAATATTGTAATATTGCCCAGCCAAAACATATAGATATTTTGTATGAGAAAAAAAAATATTCCAATGATTTGTACGGTAACTAGAAACAGTTAAATGAAAAAACAGCCACACAACACTAAGTTATACATACATGTAGATCATTTTGAAGAGGCGTCCCTGTCAGCATCAAGCGTTGGTTTGCATTTCGAGCAACAGACATCAGATTTTTCCACCTAAAGCTATTTTTGTCCTTCAAAGCATGTGCCTCATCCATCAGCACACAGCTCCACTTCCAACGCTTCAGGATTTTACGATCATCTTTCTGCTGTGCACTAGAACAAATACATATTTTAAAACTATAATTAACCTATGAAAAGCGACATATAAATAGCAGAAAAGTATAGAGGAAAGAGAACCTGTGTCGTTCGAAAAGTGAATAACAGACGAGAAGAACATTAAATGGGGGAGGCAATCCTGACTTGGACAAGGAATTCAACTCCTTGCAGTATGCTGCACGTGCAGACCCGTGATATTGAAGAACGGAAAAGGACGGGCACCACTTCTTTAGTTCCCTTTCCCAGTTTTCCAAAACAGAAGCAGGACAAACTATAAGATGTGGACCAGAATCGTTGTGCAAGTGATTCAACAAAGTCAAATATGTGATTGCCTAAAAACAAAAACACATGACATATCTTACTCTAAAATGTCAAATCTTACAAACAAAATTAGAGAAATGATAAAAAAAAAAAAGGACAACACACCTGAACCGTTTTGCCAAGGCCCATTTCATCTGCCAATATGGCTGTGAGACATGAAATCAAAAGTCAATCACAAGATTCATGACAACAATACTTAACATTAAAGCACAACTACTGTACCATAATCAAAACCACAAAGCTTCAAAAATAATCACAGTACACAATCATGCTCCAATAAACACAAACTCGAAAGCTGCAAACAAACAGCAAGCATGCCGTTCCACAACAATGAATCCAATGATGCAGCACCATCACATGAAACAGTCCCAAGATTGAGAAATCCATAATGAAATCACAGTGGCACAATACACACAATAATGGCTGTGACACATGAAATCAAAAGTCAAACAAGATTCATGACAACCATACTAACCCCTAAAGCCCAAACAGTGTACCATAATTGTAAAATATGTGAAGTCTGTGTAAACTCTGTCTATAATGAGATCACACCCTTGTACTTATAATGGTTTTACAATAAGTGCATTGAATGCTTAATTAGTAAGCACTAGCCTAGGAAGTTGAATATTGTAGCAGTAATCACAATCAATCTAGGAAGTTGTACAATTAAAGGAATATCTAAAGATTCTTAACTTTAACACCCCTCCTCAAGCTGGAGCATACATGACATATGCACCAAGCTTGTTACAACAAATCAAAAGTCGCCATAAAGTGATCCTCAACTGGAAGAGAATGAACGATAATAATCATCTGTGGGAATATAGCCACCGAGTCACCAAATGACGAAAAAACACCTCTGAATGTGGCAGAGAGGGACCTGCGGTGGCTGGATCAGGAAACTGTTAGCCGGATAGTTGGAAACGCACTCTTAGGTGCAGATTTGGCGACGGCATGTGGGGCTCACGCGCAGGGGAAAAAAAGCGGTGCGCGGATGCGCATTCATCGGAAGATGGCAGCGGAGAAATGATCATCGTGCACGCCGGAGGAATACGCGGTGGTATGGTGGTGGCACTCAGTGTTGAGTCGCACCAGAAAAGTGGCAACTGGTATATGCACAGCGGGAAAGGGTGTGAAGGTCACTAGAAGGGACGAGCACAGTGATAAACACCTTTGGCAGCTGGTATTTGCACAGCAGAAAGGGTGTGAAGGTCACTGGAAGCGATGGGCACAGTGATAAACACAGCCAAAAAGGGTGATAGGAATGTGAATGTGGAGATGGGCTTTGACTATGGGCCCAAACCTAAGATATGGAGAGTCTACACTAGGAAAAGAGGAAAAGGGAAGGAATGATGAGGTGTCAGTATTGGTGCATGAGATGCATGAGTTTTAGTAACTATATAAGTAATAGTAAGTCACAGAATAGGTAGCTAAGTATTTGGTTATTCTGTGGGGTCACTTTGTTAGCGATTTGGGAGCACTGCGTGCTGTGTGGGACTGATAGTATCTCAGGATAGTTTGTTATTCTCTTTCTATCAGTTTGTTACTATTTTGTCCTTATTTCTCTTGTAGTTGTTCATCACCATTAATACAATTACAAGCTTTTCTTCACTCTTCCATTAATATTGTTATTGTTTCATTCATATTTTCATATACATCTCCATCAATTGGTCCGACCTACCGGATCAATTAACCCTAAGAACCAGTGATTGTAGATGCCACGACAACCCAAGATGGGAGAACGTGTTGACGTTTTGGAAGGTATTGTTGGTGAGATGAAGGAGACACTCAACCTGTTGGTTCAACAGATGCAACAGCAGAGTGTTTTGATGGCCGAAGTAACGAAACAACTAGGATTGCAGAAAATACCTTCAGTGAGAGAAGAGTTTGTTGAATCATATCAGAATGAGTCGCGTTTGGCTGGGAAGAAAGTGAAATTACCTCTGTTCGAAGGTGATGATCCAGTTGCGTGGATCACGCGTGCTGAGATCTACTTCGATGTGCAGAATACTCCAGATGACATGAGGGTGAAATTATCTCGTTTGAGCATGGAAGGTCCTACAATCCATTGGTTCAACTTGTTAATGGAAACAGAGGATGATCTATCATGGGAGAAGTTGAAGAAGGCGTTGATCGCTCGTTACGGCGGTCGAAGACTGGAGAATCCATTCGAAGAATTATCAACACTTCGTCAAACTGGAAGCGTTGAAGAGTTTGTTGAAGCTTTCGAATTGCTCTCGTCACAGGTTGGAAGGTTACCGGAGGAGCAATATTTGGGTTACTTCATGAGTGGATTGAAACCCCACATCAGAAGACGAGTTTGTACGCTGAATCCTACGACGCGAATGCAGATGATGAGAATCGCGAAAGATGTGGAGGATGAATTGAACGAAGATGACGATGGAGATCGATCTTACGGGAAGAAGAATGGAGTTGATCGTGTCGTAATGAATGGGCTGGGCTGATGTTTAAGAATCGGAGCGGGTCTATCCCGAGTTCAAAGGATCCGACCCGGTTCACTAACCCTAGTGGATCTAACCCGGTTCATAAAACGGGTTCGGTGGGTTCCAGTCAAAATTCAAGCTCGTCTTTGTTTTTGACGGGGAGAAAAGCTAAAAACGACCGTCATACCATATCTTCAGAACGATGGAAGGGTGTTAGGAGCATACAGAACGACGAAATGGCCGAGAGAAGGGCAAAGGGTTTGTGCTTCAAGTGTGGAGGCAAATTTCATCCAACACTTCACAAGTGCCCTGAGAAATCGTTAAGGGTGCTGATTCTGGGTGAAGGGGAAGGTGTGAATGAAGAAGGGGACTTGAAACACAGGAGGTCGTAGAAGAGGAAGAAGAAATAGAGGCAGAATGCAAGGTGATTGGAGTCTTGGGTAGTATGGGGGAGTACAACACGATGAAGATTGGGGGAAAATTGGAGAATATCGATGTGGTGGTGTTGGTGGATAGTGGAGCCAGCCACAACTTCATCTCTGCCAAGCTAACCTCTGCTTTGGGTTTGGCTATCACTCCTATGGCTGCCAGGAAAATCAAATTGGGAGATGGACACAAGGTACTGTCACAAGGAGTTTGCAAAGGAGTAAAGGTGAATCTTGGTTCTATGGAGGTTAGGGTGGATGCGTTGGTGTTGGATCTTGGTGGGTTGGATGTTATCTTAGGGGTTTCATGGCTGTGCACGTAAGGGAAGGTAATGATGGACTGGAAGGCCTTAACTATGCAGTTTTGGCATGAAGGGAGATCTGTAACTTTGCAAGGGCAGGGAGAGAACAAAGGAAGGCAGTGTTTTTTAAACTCATTCTTAGAGGGCAGACAAGAAGGGTTGGAAGGCAAGTGGTGGATGTCTCCATTTGAGAAAGAGGTAGGAGAGGGTAGTTTGAATCAAGAGCTGATGGAGGTTTTGAACCAATTTTCAGAAGTGTTCAAGGATAGTATCAGACTTCCACCAGAGAGATCTCAAGTGCACCAAATTAAGTTGTTCCCTGATCATGGGCCAGTCAGTGTTAGGCCTTACAGGTATCCTCACCATCAGAAGGAAGAGATTGAGAGGCAGGTTCACGAGTTGTTGGAAGCAGGAGTCATCAGGCCTAGTATGAGCGCTTTTTCAAGCCCTGTTATTTTGGTCAAGAAGGACAACAGTTGGAGAATGTGTGTGGACTATAGGGCCTTGAACAAAGCTACCATTCCAGATAAGTACCCAATTTCTATAGTTGATGAGCTATTAGATGAACTGTTTGGAGCTACTATTTTTTCAAAGATAGATCTTAAATCTGGTGATACCAGATTAGGGTCTATGAAGAGGATATCCATAAAACTGCTTTTAGAACTCATAACGGAAATTATGAGTACCTTGTTATGCCTTTTGGGTTGATGAATGCTCCGGCCACTTTTCAGTCAACTATGAATGACATTTTTAGACCTTTCTTGAGAAAATTTGGTTTGGTCTTCTTTGATGACATTTTAGTTTATAGCAAGGATATGTTAGCCCATCAGAAACATTTGGAACAAGTTCTAGCTGTGTTGTTGTCAAATTGTTTTGCTGCCAACAAAACCAAATGTAAGTTTGGGTGTGGTCAAATTGTCTATTTGGGTCACATTATCTCTGGCCAAGGTGTGTCTGTGGATCCAGAGAAGGTTCAGTGTATCAAAGAGTGGCCTATCCCAAAGAATGTGAAGGCAGTACGTGGTTTTTTGAGATTAACTGGGTATTATAGAAAATTCATCCGAGATTATGGCAAGATTGCAAAACCTTTGACTGAACTGACAAAAAAGGATAATTTTTCTTGGGGACAAGAAGCTGCTGAGGCTTTTGAAAGGTTGAAGGCTGTCGTGACCACTTCACCTGTTCTGGTTCTGCCTAATTTTGTTGTGCCTTTTGAGGTGGAGTGTGATGCAGTTGGGAGAGGCTTGGGGCAGTATTGATGCAAAACAGACAGCCCATAGCTTTCTTTAGTAAAGCGTTATCTGATAGCAATCTTGCGAAGTCAGTTTATGAGAAGGAGATGATGGCCTTGGTGTTGTCCATTCAACACTCGAGACATTATTTATTAGGCAGACAGTTTGTGGTATACACTGACCACAAGAGCTTGAAGCATTTCTTACAGCAGAGGGTTTCTTCTCCTGATCAACAATGTTGGCTAGCTAAGCTCTTGGGATATCAATTTGAAGTAAAATACAAGCCTGGGTTGGAAAACAAGGCTGCTGATGCTCTTTCTAGGTGTCATGGAGATGTGGAAATGAATGCTATGGTATCTTCTCCAAACTGGGTAGAAGGGAAGCAGCTGTTACAGGAAGTGTCACAAGATGTTAACATCCAGAAGATGATAGCAAAATTGAGTAATAATCCTGATGCCCGGCCAGGGTTCTATGTTCAGCAAGGGGTGTTATTTTACAAGGGCAGGTTGGTGATTGCTTCTGATTCTTCCTCTATTCCTTTATTACTTAAGGAATTTCATAGTACACCTATGGGGGGGCACTCTGGATTCCTGAGAACCTACAGGAGACTGGCAGACAATATCTATTGGGTAGGAATGCAAAAGACAGTCAGAGATTTTGTGAGGTCTTGTGATGTGTGCCAGAGACAAAAGTATTCAGCTACCACTCCTGGGGGTCTCCTACAACCTTTACCTATTCCCAATGTTGTGTGGGAAGACCTATCTATTGATTTTATCACCGGGCTACCTAAATCTAAGGGTTTTGAAAGCAGTGCTGGTAGTGGTAGACAGGCTGTCTAAATACAGTCATTTCATACTGCTGAAACACCCTTACAATGCTAAGACCATAGCCGAGTTATTTGTAAAAGAAATAGTCAGGTTGCATGGCATTCCTTCTTCCATTATAAGTGACAGAGACCCCATTTTCATGAGCCATTTTTGGATGGAACTATTCAAATTACAGGGTACAAATCTCAAGATGAGCTCTGCGTATCATCCAGAAACCGATGGACAAACTGATGTTATTAATAGATGCTTGGAGAGTTATTTGAGATGCTTTGCTTCTGAACAGCCTAAGTCATGGTCCTGCTGGATATCCTGGGGAGAATTCTGGTATAACACCACCTATCATGTGTCTATTGGTAAGTCCCCATTTGAAGTGGTTTATGGTAAGTCCCCACGTTAGTGAGATTTTTGAGCAATGAAACAAAGGTTGCTGCTGTGGCATTAGAGCTTAGTGAAAGAGATGAGGCTTTGAACCAACTCAAAATGCATTTGCTGAGAGCTCAACAGCAAATGAAGAAGTATGCTGATAAGAGAAGACAGGTGCAGTTTGAGGTAGGTGAGTGGATTTTTCTAAAGCTGAGACCTCATAGGCAGCATTCTGTGGTGAAAAGAATCAATCAGAAGCTTGCAGCTCGTTATTATGGACCTTTTCAGGTCATGGAAAAAATAGGGGCAGTGGCTTACAAGTTGGGTTTACCTGTGCAGTCAAAGATACACCCAGTTTTTCATGTTTCGGTGCTTAAGAAAGCTATTGGGAATTATCAGGTTCAAGGGGAGCTTCCAAAAGAATTAGAGATCTCACCTAATGAAGATGTGTATCCAGAAAAAGTGTTGGGATCTAGATTGACAGTTCAAGAAGGGGTGACAGTGCCTCAAAGTCTTATCCAGTGGAAGAATAAGACCATTGATGATGTTACTTGGGAAGATGATGCATATTTAACAGAACAGTTTCCTGAATTTAGCCTTGAGGACAAGGCTGTTGCTGTGGAGGGAAGTGTTGATAGGAATGTGAATGTGGAGATGGGCTTTGACTATGGGCCCAAACCTAAGATATGGAGAGTCTACACTAGGAAAAGAGGAAAAGGGAAGGAATGATGAGGTGACAGTATTGGTGCATGAGATGCATGAGTTTTAGTAACTATATAAGTAATAGTAAGTCACAGAATAGGTAGCTAAGTATTTGGTTATTCTGTGGGGTCACTTTGTTAGTGATTTGGGAGCACTGCATGCTGTGTGGGACTGATAGTATCTCAGGATAGTTTGTTATTCTCTTTCTATCAGTTTGTTACTATTTTGTCCTTATTTCTCTTGTAGTTGTTCATCACCATTAATACAATTACAAGCTTTTCTTCACTCTTCCATTAATATTGTTACTGTTTCATTCATATTTTCATATACATCTCCATCAAAGGGGTGTGAAGTAGCCTAGGTATGAAACACAGTTAATAGATGGTGCTGCCGGCGGCAAATGCTGCCGTCAGCAGCAGTGAAGCACAGAGAAAAGGTCACAGAATCAGAACCTGCTCTGATACCATGTAAAATATGTGAAGTCTGTGTAAAACATCTTTGTGTCTATAATAAGATCATACCCTTGTATTTATAATGGTTTTACAATAAGTGCATTGAATGCTTAATTAGTAAGCACTAGCCTAGGAAGTTGAATACTCTAGGAGTAATCAAAATCAATCCAGGAAGTTGTACAATTAAGGAAGAAATCTTAAAATAACAGTGGCACTACACGATGATGTTCCAATAAACACAAACTCAGGAGCTGCAAACACTAAAAACACCTCTGAAGCACCGTCACTTCTGATCTAAGGCATGCCTAGTGTCCGGGTCCAACACCGACACAATACTGACATGTGAATACATTCAATTATGTCATTTTCTCAAATGACTACCGGTGCAATGTGTCAGTGTCAGTGACGTGATCAGTGTTCGTGCATGTGTCAGTGTTTCATCGAAAAACACAGTTGTTTTCCACATGAAATTGTCACGAGATTGAGAAATCATAAATTTATAATGAAACATCAATCAACTCATGCATTCTCTTTTAAGTTACACAATAACAAGCAACCAAAACACAGAAAATTGTTCCACAATTCAAATTAACTGCAATATAACCAAAAACCCTAAATATTTACCTCCTCCAATCCCCTTCCGATACAACAACAGCAAAAAATTAACACCAACAAGCTGATACGGCTTTAACAACGGTTGAAAATTCGAATCCTCAGAACCACAAGCAACATCAACATCATCCTACAAAAAACCACACAATCACACTTGAAAACCCCTCAAATCAAACTCCGTAACTCAAAACCACCAAAAAAAAAGCAACAAAAAACAATCAACCATAACCATTACCTGAGTAACAATTCTAACCGAAGAAGATTCAACTTCCGAATACCTATCACAAACCGCACCAGAAGAACCAAACAACTCACCTTTCAACTCAACCGAAATCCTTGCACACTTTTGCAAAGCTTTACCAACCAAATCACCTTCATTCCCTTCATCAATCTCTTCCTCAATTTCATCTTCAGTTGAATCAATCTCATACAAATCCACACCACCACCACTACCTCCGGCATCCTCCTCGTCTTCATCATCTATAATAAACCTTCGTCCAGGTCTCGCCGCCGGAGCAGCCGCCGCATCACATTCAGTATCATCCAATTCATCAAGGATATTATCGGTATTTCGCGTGATTTCAACGCAGTCGTCGTCGTCGTCGGAAACAGTTACAGAAGAGGAAGGAGGTGGTTGTGGTTTATAAATGAAAGATTCGAGAGGCGGAGGAGGAGAACGAGGTCGTTTAAGAACACGTGAGGGTTTGAAAGAGTGATTCTCCCATTCATCGTCGGAGATTTCGTATAACTCGGGTTTCATTTTTTTGTGTGCCCTAGAAATTGGAAGAAGCTGAAAATGAGAGAGGAAAGTGACGACGAGCGCGGGGAATGTAAAGGTGGAAAAAGGTATTATACTATTCAATCCACGTTTGGAATACGGCACCCGCCACCGATGACGCTCTCATGAGAAACTATTAATACTTGCTAACCACTTATTAGGCGGCGTTTAGGGTGGGAGACCTTGTTAGGTTTTGGGAGATCCTGAATTTTTTTAAAAAAAAGTGAAAAGTGCACGGTCTCGGACCGTGCACTTTTTCAACTAAAAAAACTGAAAAGTGCACGGTCTGACATCAGACCGTGCATTTTTTCTGTCTGTAAATTTCGCACGGTTCGTGAGTTTTTTTATTAGACCGTGCGTTTTTTTACTAGACCGTACGTTTTTTTGTAAGTCTGACATCAGACCGTGCATTTTTTCTGTCAGTACCATGCATTTTTTGTACTACCACGGTGAGAGACCTACTGCCGGAGCCTTTGCCAATTTCTTATACTCCCTCCCTACTTTCCTTTTTAGATGTAGGGTTAAGAAAATTTATTAGATTATTATTCGTTTTCTTATAAATAAATAAAAATATTCCTAATATTTTCCTAACTATTTTATGTATTACCTCTAAAAAACTATTTTAGTATTTTATGCATTAATTAAATAAATGATTCTTATAAATATTCATAATTCCAATTTTTAGTCTACAAAACAAAATTCGCACTTTTTAATTTCAGTACAAAATTTTGTCAGCATTTTTAGTCTTTGAAAAAAAATTATCACCATTTTTAGTCTTTGTAAAAAAATTCCTTCACCATATTTGATCTCTAAAAATGTTAAAGAAAAATGTTATAGAAATAAAATATGAGATTTTTTTAGGGATTAAAAACGAAAATATGGATATCTATATGGATTATTTACTTAACTAACCCTTATTTAATTATCTCGTTTCACCTATTATTTTTTACAATAAATAAATAATTAATGTTAAACTTTTATTAAAGAAAATAGGTTTAAATACAATTTTGTTCCTCTTCTTTTGACTATATTTGGATCTCGATATTTTAAATTAGCAGTTTTACTATTCTTATTTTAAGAAATTTTGGATTTTAATCCCTCTATTTTCAAATCAATAATTTGAGTGCCTAATTTTGTCAATTTTAGAAAATCAGATTTGCAATTTTTTTTCATACGTTGATGTGGCATGTTTCAATATAATGTGTCAATTGTCATTTACTAATTTAATAAATTATTCTCACGTCATATTATATTTCAGTATATAAATAACTTAACAAAATAAATAACATTTAAATGTTAAAATTGTTTAAAAAAATGAGAAAAAGATTAAAAAAATACCAGTAAAAAAACCGTTGAGTGTATAATATATTAGATAATTAATCTTTGGTATCAATTATGTGTTTGTGATTGGAAATATTGGAAAAAACGCTCTGCTAGGGTCTTCCTAGCATGAGCGCCGTCGAACTTTCTTCCATTGTATATCCATAGATTCCAATTGCTAATTGCCTTCCATTCATTAGGTGATCAAATTACTTGCAATCGTCGTTCATTTTCACGTTATTGCGTTTTGGTTTTTGTGTTCACCGATTGGTTTTTCTTAATTGTCGTCATCGTAACCGTGTGCCTCCTTCATCAATTGTTATATCATCACATCAGTTTGGTTCCAGCACCGACTGTCTCGCCATGTTTGATTGGCAGGCTGAACTTTCGACTCCGATTCCTCCTTCACCAACCACGCAGGCACTGATTTCCTCTTCTACAGTGGATGTTTCTTCAAAATCATTTGCGCAGGCAACACTTTCTTCGTCTCTGCAGTGGCTGCTACTACAAAATCGTCCTTTGCACCGACTGTCAGAGGACCTCAGGTACAATTCTCTGATTCGCTTCCAGCATCGTCAATTCGTGGGGAAACACTTTCAATTAAGATTATGAATGAGGCTTATGTTCGAGGGTTAGAAGCGTGTAAGGTTAACCTTCGGGGCAGACTAGTATTGAACAAGGGGGATAAACCATACTCTTCCAAGGATATCGAGGCAAAGCTACATAAACTATGGAAACTATGGAGACTAATGGACAGTGGCGTATGTTATCCCTAGGTGGGGGTATTATGAGTTCTCTTTTGCTTCTTATGATGACTTGCAATCAGTATGGGCAGCAGGTACGGTCAATTTGAAACCGGGTGTGCTACGCTTATTTGAATGGACGAAGGACTTTAACGCTCACACACAATGGCAGACACATACCCAGGTTTGGATACGATTGTGGGAATTGCCGCAGGAATATTGGATGGAGATAACTCTATATGAGATAGCAGGGTTGTCGGGACGCCGTTGTTAATTGATAATGTTACTAAGAACAGGTTGTTTGGACACTATGCCAGGGTGTTGGTGGATTTAGATCTTTCCAAAGGCATTTTTTATGAAGTTATGGTAGAACGAGAAGGTTTTACATTCCCGGTGGAGATTGAATACGAGTGGCTGCCAGATTTTTGCACTCATTGTAAAAGCATTGGTCATAATGTAACGTCTTGTCGATGGTTACATCCTAAAAAAGCAGACAAACAAGAGAAGCCCATTCCAGTTGAGAAAGGGAAAAAGTCGATAAATTCGTATAATAGTACACGCAAGGGTGGAAGCCACGGGATAATCCAGAAGGCATTGGATCATCTAAGGCTTTTGAAGATGCGGCCCCTCAGCAGCAACATGAGGCACACGCAGATAAGGCCTTTCAAATTGCAACCATTCAACAAGAGAACTTGGAGGTCGCACCACACAGTGAACAAATACAAGAACAACCAATTTCTACAACAATGGTCTCGGCCTCTCAAGTACAGGCTGTAGAACTTGCTGCTGTGCCTATTAATGCATCATCAATCTTCTTCAGTTTTGCTCTACAAAATGTGTCAGATGTAATTCCTCACGGGCCTCTCCGACTAGCCCTGTGTTGGAATTGGTCCAAGTAGGGCACGTTCACGTGTGTCATACCCCATTTTTTGACTCATTTTCGTCTCATTTTACTCATTGTCTCGTTTTATTCATTTTTTAAAAAAAGCCGAGAATTTTCGTCGTTTCAGACGAAATTTCGGCAGGGAGGTATTTTAAAATACCTCATGTCAATTTTTTGTCTCGTTTATTTATTTTATTTTTTATTACTTTTTAGTTTTACTTTTAATTTCTATTTTTGTCCTTTATTGTCATTAATCTCATTTTTTTATTTACCATTATTACCATTTATTTATTTTTACTATTGTCATTATTATAATTTATTACTATCATTATTATTTTTTATTTTTTATTTATTTTTGGTCCAAGTCCAAGTCAACAGTCAACAGTCCACACAACACTGTAGGGGCGCACCAATTTTACCAGGTTTTTTCATCATCACCTTCTATCCATATCCTCAAATCCTATCCAAAATCTTATCTCAAATCTGCAAAAAAAAACCAGCTTTTCAAGACTTATCTTTTGAGTCATGAAGCAGCTCAAATTCCTCTATATAACAGTGAATCAAAAGAAAAAAGGAGAGAAAATTTTTTTGAACCAAAGCAGATTTTTAACACACACCAAAACATTTTCCAGCAAAACAAAACTCATCACACTCACTAACACAAACAACCCTCCAAGACCCAAACTCACCCACAAACCCACACGCCCCCTAACACATACTAGCCGCGCAAAACAACCGCAAAACAGCACCTATAACACAACACACTCACGTACATACCCAGCAAAACACGCGCACATCACCACACGGCCACCCCCACTCACCATACAACCCACAAACACGCCTAAACCCCACAAACCAAACACGCCCAAACCACATAACCACACCCACACAAATCAGCAAACAAACACGCACACACCCAACACAAACCCAGCCACTCAAAAGCCTAGCAAGCATACCCAAAACCGAAGCAAAATTTGAAAAAAAGAGGTGGGTTTTTTTCGAAATTAAAATTTAGATCTACTCTTTTCTAGGTTTTTTTTGAGAAATCCAAGTGTGGATTTGAGATGAGAGGAAAAAAGGATGTAAGAAAAGTGTTTTTTTTTTAAGAAAGGAGGAGTTTTTCTCTTCCGGCGCGGTGGCGCCGCCGCTTAGGCCGGCGGCCACCACGCCGGAAGCTCACCGGCGGCGAGCAAAAAAGGAGAGAGGGGAGAGAGAAGTGGGAGGGGCGGACTAGAGAGAAGGGGAAGAGAGAGGAAAAATGTGAGAAATGAGAGAAATGAGAAGGAGATGAGTATATATACTCCTCCCTGATTCAGTGTGTGTGGGTGTACGCTTTATCGTACACCCTCGCCCCTCAGACCACTTGATTTTAGATCAGACAGCTCAGGCTTACTTTCCCCTGTGATCTGATCAGGGCCGTCTGATTAATCAGACGGCCCAGATTAATTCACGTAGGCCCAATGCCTTTTGGGCCTTTTCTTTCAAATCTGATTTATTTTCTACTACCAGCACCCCCCAGGTTTATTTTTACACCTCTTTATTTCATTTCTTTTATTTATTTTCTTTGCAATTCATTTTCCTTTTATTACTATTTCCTTTATTTGTTCTTTTATTTTTAACATCCCATTTATTTACTTATCATATCATCTCATGCATTTTATTTTTTTTATTATTTTTATTTCTATTTTGTTCTTTTATTTTGCATCTTTTATGTCATTAACATATACATTTAGCAACGAATATATAAATATGCATTGCATTTTTTCATTTTTCATAAGTTTAATCCATAATCCTAAAAATATTTTATTTTGATCCAACGATCGTTTTTTTATTAATTCCTCGCGTTTAGCTTATTTTATCGCATTTATTTTCTTTCTAAACTCCAAGTAAAAAATCATAAAAAACCAAAAACATTTCAAATATTCAAAAACCTCATCAAAAAAATATTCTTCATTAACAAAGCCTTGGATTTCAAACCAAGCAACTTTCTTTTAATCAAACTTCAATCGATCTTAATCATATTAGACTTTATTTTTGCAATTAAAATCAATCAAGCTTTATTCGCTCGCCACTTTGGCTCATTTTATCTTTCACAAACATTTTCAAACTTTAAAATCAAAGTAAACAAATCACTCGGCTTTTTTAGCCCGAACTACATCGGTTTTGATCCCATTTGGGTATGTAGGCAAAGGACCTCGTCCTTCCAAACCAACCAAACCAACCAAATAAAAAACATTTTCTTTCTTGTTTTATTAAGCAACAAACTTGTTCATTTTGGTTGCAACAACTAATTTGAACAATTTCTTTTCTCTTCATTTGAGTTCTAAAAATGAGCGTTTTTTTAGTTAATACATCTTCTTAAAATTCAAGCGAAACTTGAATGAAAAAGGGTGGTTTGACGTATGTCTCTCCTTTCCCCGATTGGATAAACACTTGACGTATGTCTCGTTGCTTAGACGATCGTCATTCTTTTCTAGCTTCCCCAAAAAATACGTTTTCTCAAATTCAAACCAAACTTGAATGAAAAAGGGTGGTTTGACGTATGTCTCTCCTTTCCCCGGTTGTACGAATGCTTGACGTATGTCTTGTTGCTCGGACAATCGTCATTCTATTTTCAACGCGTCCAACGCATTTGAACCTTTCTTGGTCCCTCGCGACCAAATTGAACCTTTTTTGGTCCCTCGCGACCAATTTGAACCTTTCTTGGTCCCTCGCGACCAATTTTAACATTTCTTGGTCCCTCGCGACAAATTTTAACATTTCTCGGTCCCTCGCGACCAATTTTAACATTTCTTGGTCCCTCGCGACCAATTTTAACGTTTCTCGGTCCCTCGCGACCAATTTTAAACATTTCTTGGTTCCTCGCGACCAATTTTAACATTTCTTGGTCCCTCGCGACCAAATTAAACCTTTCTTGGTCCCTCGCGACCAATTTGAACCTTTCTTGGTCCCTCGTGACCAATCCAACTTTTCTTGGTCCCCCGTGACCATTTTAAACTTTTCTTGGCCCCCCCGCGGTCAATTCAAACATTGTACGCCTTCGTGCGTTTGTCATTTTGGCCCTTGTGGTCAATCCGAACTTGTCGTGCCTTTGCATGTTTTCTTTCAACTTTTACGCCTTGTGCGAGTTTATCGCCTTAATGTGCGTTCGTCTTTTTACGCCTTGTGCGAGTTTATCGCCTTAATGTGCGTTCGTCTTTTTACGCCTTGTGCGAGTTTATCGCCTTAATGTGCGCTTGTCTCCTTCACCTTTTTAAAGCTTTTACGCCTTTGTGCGTTTTCAAACAATTCTTTTTCAAGAACTACGTAAGCTTTGAATTCTCCGACTACCGGGAGATACGTAGGAGCAAGATTGACGTCTTGTCAAGCCCGTTACTTAAAAAATCTTTTTTTCTTTTTTTCTATTTCGTTTGTTTTTATCTCTTTCTTCACCTCACATTATATTTTCTCGTTCCTTTACATATATATATATATGATTAAGCATGCAAGCAAAACGTCAAAAAACATTTTAAGCCTAAGCCAACTAAGAGGTTCCCGTTGAGTACAACGGATGTGAGGGGTGCTAATACCTTCCCCTCGCATAATCGACTTTCGAACCTAAAATCTCTTTTCAAGGTAATTTAGAACTTTTTTCCTTTTTCCCCGAAAAATTAAAAGTTCAGTCGTGATTTAAATTTAGTGATTCAACGCTAGTCAATAGCTTGACATCCGAAATTCGACGCGACAAAAATGGCGACTTCACTGGGGAATATGATGCACAAGCATTCAACATTTTGTTTGTGCATAAACAAGTCAAGCCTATCTTAGTCGGCTTTTAGGCTAAAATGTTTTATTTTGCTTGCACGCTTATGCCTTATTATCATTATTTGTTTATTTTTTCTCGCTTTATATGTATATGTTTCATATTGCTTTATATTCATGTTATATATTGTGGGGTTACTTGAGCGATGTTACTCCACATTGTTCGGGTTAATGCCGGACGTGTGAGGCTCTATTCCCGAGCTTTGAGAAAAAATTAAGATAGGATGGGGTTGCGTAGCGGAGGCCCACTTGACGTATGTCTTGAAGGGAAGATGCGAAAACCCCGCCTAGAGTAGATTTCACTTGGAATTTATTGAGGTCTTGCGAGCATTTGCAATTGACGACAATAGTTCCATGTGAGGTCCGTGATCTCTAGGGACCTTTTAGAAAATCTCATCTTTAGAGCCTACACGTGAGGATGGGGGAAATTTTGAACATACATATGCATACCATACATTTACATGCATAAAAATAATTTTCGCATATCACTTTGCTTTATAAGAAATTAATTGCACTTTTTAATTTCCTTGTAAAGCAAAACAAAAAAATTTTCATGCATTTACATACATCATTCATTATCATGCATACGTCCATCTTCGAGTCCAAAACTCATTTCCTTTCTTATCATAAGGATTTCTTACAATCCGAAGTGAGTCGTCGGTGTTCGCATTTCATTCGCAACACCACGTGTCATCCAATTAAGGAAAGTGGCTCGACGTCCCAAAGCAAACCGCACATATAACAAGGGGCAACTATCCCCCCGTTTGTACATGGGGCATGCCGTTCGTCTTTGGTGAGGAATTCATCCATATTTCCCACTACTCTTCAAAGGATTTCGGTACCCCAACCCGAGATTACCGACCCCCAGGCTACTGCGGCCTTTTCCCCAATTCACAAAAAACCCAGTCGTCATTGGCATTCCTCAATCTCTTACAAGAGTCCAATTTTCAATGGCGACTTCACAAATACAATTTCCGACAAAAGTCCAATCATCATTGGCACAATCCACAATCAAAGCCCGACCTTGATCGGCAACCAACCACATCATATGGTTTGATCCAATGATTCAACCACAAATGCATGGTAGTGATAAAATTTGATTAATTTGCGCAAAGCTAAGATACATGTTTCCTGTTTTTCTGTGGTTAAACTCGAAATGAGAATATGTACTTAGTACAAAGGTTATATCATGCAACTTGCGTTTTTAATATGTTTATCCGGTGAACCATTTAGAACCAGCCAAAATGTGAGGAATCCCCAAAATCATTATATATATGCAGGAGACCGGCATTTTTTTGTTTAAACTCGATTTTGTTATGTTAAATCTGAGAGTTGTTTTAGATTGTACGAAAGCATTGATAGGATCAAGGCATTTTTTGAAAAGGAGTGAAAACACTTGACCACAAATAGCCCACCCTGTGAGGAGTGAGTATTTGTTAACCTCTTTGAGCCTAATGAATCAGAATCATTAACTATGGACTGCCAATTCTCATAAGCTCAATTGCTTAATGAAATTGCCGGAGTTTGTAAAAAATTTCAGTTCATAGTTAAATCATTATTGAATTCTGATATTTTTACTTTCATTTTTGAACCCTTAACCTTCATGATTATCGTCCTTTGCCGAAAGAGGAAGGAACATTCAATTAGGGTATCATCTTTGATTAAGTTGGAAAAAGAAGGTTGTGAATATCAAGAAATGGTAAATTTTTTAATTGATCTCGACAACAAGAAAAAAAAAAGAGAAAGAAAAGAAAGAGAAAAAGAGAAAATCTCTAAATCAAAAAGTTGTCAAGGATCAAAGAAAAACATTTGTAAATCACCAAGAGTTGTGATTGAATAAAGGAGGAAGGGTGTAATATAGAAAGAATGTTCCTCTTGCTTGGCCATTTGAATTCAATTTCCCCACATATGACATTTCTTTTGTAACCAAGCCAAATTACAACCCTCAAAGACCTTGTGATCAATGTTTTCGTGCTTTTAGAAACAATGATTAGATGGACACATAACTCGATCGGAATGTTAGCAAACTTGCCGGATGAGTGTTCAATACCCTCACATTAATATTCAATTTGTTCATTTACTTAAATGAGTGTTAGGTTGGTTCATTGATAAACATATTTTTAACTTGAGCTGTACGATATAAATTTTGTGTTTGGTATTGTTTCAAATTTTTAGTGCAATCTGGGATTAATGGGAACATCAAAATTGCATGTGCAAATCTCATAGGAATCATGCATTCGGGAATTTCCGACCAATCCTCATTACCAACAAAAGCCCAATTCGCATTGGCACCCACAATATCAAACCAAAGCCCAACCATGCTTGGCACCTAATCATTTACAACCTCCGACCATGCTCGGTACACAATCATAGCCAAAGCCCAACCATGCTTGGCACTCCCTCACAATTCACAAAAAGCCCAATCGTCATTGGCATTCCTCACAATCTCCCACAAAAAGCCCGACCTCGCTCGGCACCCACATTACAAAAAGCCCGACCTTGCTCGGCATCCATTACAAAAAGCCCGACCTCGCTCGGCACCCACATTACAAAAAGCCCGACCTCGCTCGGCATTCAATCATCCAAAGCCCGACCTCGCTCGGCATTCAATCATCCAAAGCCCGACCTCGCTCGGCAACCAATTACAATCCAAGCCCGACTTTGCTCGGCATCCAATCATTATCCCCAGTGTTAAACATGACATATGTTTATCCCACATTGGACTTCTTTCAAGGGATTCCCCAGCAAAACCCTCAGTAAATCAAAAGGGAATATCCCCAGTAAATCAAAGCCCGACCTCGCTCGGCATTCAATCATAATCCCCAGTGGATTAGCACAATCCCCGGTGGATTAACAAACTCCCCAGGAAGTCAACCTTTGTCCAGTGAATCAAAAGCCCAATTGTTATTGGCACCTACTCACAAAAGCCCAACCACCATTGGCATCTAAGGCTGGATATCGATCATGCTTCCAAAATGATCCTTATATCCCCAGCGAAACCACAAACAAAGCCCAATTTTTATTGGCATTCCTCCAGTGGAGTCTCAACCCCAAAAGCCCAATCATTATTGGCACCATCCATTACAAAAAGCCCGACCTCGCTCGGCACCCTAATCAAAGCCCGACCTCGCTCGGCAATCAAAGCCCGACCTCGCTCGGCATCCAATCATGATCAAAGCCCGACCTTGTTCGGCAACCAATCATAAAAGCCCGACCTCGCTCGGCAACCAATCATCAAAGCCCGACCTCGTTCGGCATCCACATATTAAAGCCCGACCTCGCTCGGCATCCACATATAAAAGCCCGACCTCGCTCGGCACCCACATCACAAAAAGCCCGACCTCGCTCGGCACCCACACTACAAAAAGCCCGACCTCGCTCGGCATTCAATCATCCAAAGCCCGACCTCGCTCGGCACCCCAATCAAAGCCCGACCTCGCTCGGCATCCAATTCAAATCAAAGCCCGACCTCGCTCGGCACCCTAATCAAAGCCCGACCTCGCTCGGCATTCAATTCAAACCAAAGCCCGACCTCGCTCGGCATCTAAACAAAACATAAACATTCCCGGCGGAATCACAAATTCTTTTCCCAAGCGGATTAACACGATTCCCCCAGTGAGGTAACAATTTCCCCATGAGGTATGTGTTCCTCGTCAACGGTTACGGCTTCACCCCGTCAACATTTTGGAGATGTTCCCTGCGACGTCATCCCCATCGAAGATTACCGAGTGTTTGCCATGCGACGTCGGTCCACTTCTCATTTTACCGGTCTAAATCTTGTTTCACCAAGTTGTCGGTCATGCAATAAATCATAACATTTAGGGTATCCCCAGTGCAAGCCAATCTTTCACACAACATCCCCAGTGGGAGCCCTACATTCATACATTCATGCATTCATGCATTTGTACATTTGTACAATCATACAAATCATATAATCGCGCATTCATACATGCAACATACTACAATATCATCTGTACATGGTTGTTTTAACCACCACGTTTCTTACCAATTTATCATAAGCAATCTGCATTTTTCTCCAATGTCATTCTCCAATGATGTTACAAAATAAAGCCCAATTTTATTGGCATTCCCCAGTGAGTCATCATTCACACTCACAAATACCAAATTATAACCAAAGCCCGACTTTGCTCGGCATCCCATCATAGTCACCAGTAAATGTTCCCCAAGTGTCATCCCCAATCCGTTTGGTCAAGTGATGTCACCCTTTTACGCCAAGTGGCAGTTCAAACGAACAGCTTGCGCATCCTTTTTATCATAACTTTATGCCAAGTGGCAGTTCAAACGAACAGCTTGTGCATATCCCCCAGTGTGGTGCCAAGTGGCAAGTTCTTTAACGAACAGCTTGTGCATCCCTTTTCCCCAAGTAAAGGGGCAATTCTGTAAGGAACGGCTTGTCAGCCGCATCCTCACTGTCGTCAATGTACGGTTCGGTAACCAATCCGGACAGTTGACATGTCATTTTACTTTCTTGTCGTCAATGGCAGGTCGGAACAAACCGACAGTTGACATTTTATTTTCTTGTCGTCAATGGCAGGTCGGAACAACCGACAGTTGACATTTTTACTTTCTTGTCGTCAATGGCAGGTCGGAACAAACCGACAGTTGACATTTTTTATTTTCTTGTCGTCAATGGCAGGTCGGAACAACCGACAGTTGACATTTTTACTTTCTTGTCGTCAATGGCAGGTCGGAACAAACCGACAGTTGACATTTTTACTTTCTTGTCGTCAATGGCAGGTCGGAACAAACCGACAGTTGACATTTTTTACTTTCTTGTCGTCAATGGCAGGTCGGAACAAACCGACAGTTGACATTTTATTTCCTTGTCGTCAATGGCAGGTCGGAACAACCGACAGTTGACATTTTTCATTCCCTTGTCGTCAATGGCAGGTCGGAACAAACCGACAGTTGACATTTTATTTCCTTGTCGTCAATGGCAGGTCGGAACAACCGACAGTTGACATTTTTACTTTCTTGTCGTCAATGGCAGGTCGGAACAAACCGACAGTTGACATTTTCTATTTCCTTGTCGTCAATGGCAGGTCGGAGCAAACCGACAGTTGACATCTTTTATTTCCTTGTCGTCAATGGCAGGTCGGAACAACCGACAGTTGACATCTTTTATTTCCTTGTCGTCAATGGCAGGTCGGAACAACCGACAGTTGACATTTTATATTTCTTTGTCGTCAATGGCAGGTCGGAACAAACCGACAGTTGACATCTTATTTCTTGACGTCGATGGCAGTTCGGAATTCAATCCGAACAGTTGACATTTTATTTCTTGTCGTCAGTGGCAGTTCGGCAACAACCCGAACAGCTGACCCTTACATTCAATCCTTGTCGTCAGTGGCAGTTCGGAATTTAACCCGAACAGCTGACATTTTACCCTTTTTGGTTCCCGTGGTTAATTGCCCACTCTCCCCAGTGAACAGTTCGGCAATAACCCAAACGGCTAACCTCTTTTCCCCAGTGGAACACTATCCCCAATAGAGTCGGATCCCGTTTCTTTAACGAACTCGGGTATCCTTTTGTCTCTGTTTTGTCCCCCAATCAGGTCATCTTTGCCATCTTGCATTTATACTTGCATCACATGCATTCATAACATTGCATCCATGACATTTTACTGTCAAAATTGGTCAAAAAATGGTGTACTCTGTATTTAAGTTTCTTCGACCCGTCGAATCAAAATTTCACCTTTTAATCTCCGTAGCGAAGAAACTTAAATAGGGGCATCTGTCATACCCCATTTTTTGACCCATTTTCGTCTCATTTTACTCATTGTCTCGTTTTATTCATTTTTTAAAAAAAGCCGAGAATTTTCGTCGTTTCAGACGAAATTTCGGCAGGGAGGTATTTTAAAATACCTCATGTCAATTTTTTGTCTCGTTTATTTATTTTATTTTTTATTACTTTTTAGTTTTACTTTTAATTTCTATTTTTGTCCTTTATTGTCATTAATCTCATTTTTTTATTTACCATTATTACCATTTATTTATTTTTACTATTGTCATTATTATAATTTATTACTATCATTATTATTTTTTATTTTTTATTTATTTTTGGTCCAAGTCCAAGTCAACAGTCAACAGTCCACACAACACTGTAGGGGCGCACCAATTTTACCAGGTTTTTTCATCATCACCTTCTATCCATATCCTCAAATCCTATCCAAAATCTTATCTCAAATCTGCAAAAAAAAACCAGCTTTTCAAGACTTATCTTTTGAGTCATGAAGCAGCTCAAATTCCTCTATATAACAGTGAATCAAAAGAAAAAAGGAGAGAAAATTTTTTTGAACCAAAGCAGATTTTTAACACACACCAAAACATTTTCCAGCAAAACAAAACTCATCACACTCACTAACACAAACAACCCTCCAAGACCCAAACTCACCCACAAACCCACACGCCCCCTAACACATACTAGCCGCGCAAAACAACCGCAAAACAGCACCTATAACACAACACACTCACGTACATACCCAGCAAAACACGCGCACATCACCACACGGCCACCCCCACTCACCATACAACCCACAAACACGCCTAAACCCCACAAACCAAACACGCCCAAACCACATAACCACACCCACACAAATCAGCAAACAAACACGCACACACCCAACACAAACCCAGCCACTCAAAAGCCTAGCAAGCATACCCAAAACCGAAGCAAAATTTGAAAAAAAGAGGTGGGTTTTTTTCGAAATTAAAATTTAGATCTACTCTTTTCTAGGTTTTTTTTGAGAAATCCAAGTGTGGATTTGAGATGAGAGGAAAAAAGGATGTAAGAAAAGTGTTTTTTTTTTAAGAAAGGAGGAGTTTTTCTCTTCCGGCGCGGTGGCGCCGCCGCTTAGGCCGGCGGCCACCATGCCGGAAGCTCACCGGCGGCGAGCAAAAAAGGAGAGAGGGGAGAGAGAAGTGGGAGGGGCGGACTAGAGAGAAGGGGAAGAGAGAGGAAAAATGTGAGAAATGAGAGAAATGAGAAGGAGATGAGTATATATACTCCTCCCTGATTCAGTGTGTGTGGGTGTACGCTTTATCGTACACCCTCGCCCCTCAGACCACTTGATTTTAGATCAGACAGCTCAGGCTTACTTTCCCCTGTGATCTGATCAGGGCCGTCTGATTAATCAGACGGCCCAGATTAATTCACGTAGGCCCAATGCCTTTTGGGCCTTTTCTTTCAAATCTGATTTATTTTCTACTACCAGCACCCCCCAGGTTTATTTTTACACCTCTTTATTTCATTTCTTTTATTTATTTTCTTTGCAATTCATTTTCCTTTTATTACTATTTCCTTTATTTGTTCTTTTATTTTTAACATCCCATTTATTTACTTATCATATCATCTCATGCATTTTATTTTTTTTATTATTTTTATTTCTATTTTGTTCTTTTATTTTGCATCTTTTATGTCATTAACATATACATTTAGCAACGAATATATAAATATGCATTGCATTTTTTCATTTTTCATAAGTTTAATCCATAATCCTAAAAATATTTTATTTTGATCCAACGATCGTTTTTTTATTAATTCCTCGCGTTTAGCTTATTTTATCGCATTTATTTTCTTTCTAAACTCCAAGTAAAAAATCATAAAAAACCAAAAACATTTCAAATATTCAAAAACCTCATCAAAAAAATATTCTTCATTAACAAAGCCTTGGATTTCAAACCAAGCAACTTTCTTTTAATCAAACTTCAATCGATCTTAATCATATTAGACTTTATTTTTGCAATTAAAATCAATCAAGCTTTATTCGCTCGCCACTTTGGCTCATTTTATCTTTCACAAACATTTTCAAACTTTAAAATCAAAGTAAACAAATCACTCGGCTTTTTTAGCCCGAACTACATCGGTTTTGATCCCATTTGGGTATGTAGGCAAAGGACCTCGTCCTTCCAAACCAACCAAACCAACCAAATAAAAAACATTTTCTTTCTTGTTTTATTAAGCAACAAACTTGTTCATTTTGGTTGCAACAACTAATTTGAACAATTTCTTTTCTCTTCATTTGAGTTCTAAAAATGAGCGTTTTTTTAGTTAATACATCTTCTTAAAATTCAAGCGAAACTTGAATGAAAAAGGGTGGTTTGACGTATGTCTCTCCTTTCCCCGATTGGATAAACACTTGACGTATGTCTCGTTGCTTAGACGATCGTCATTCTTTTCTAGCTTCCCCAAAAAATACGTTTTCTCAAATTCAAACCAAACTTGAATGAAAAAGGGTGGTTTGACGTATGTCTCTCCTTTCCCCGGTTGTACGAATGCTTGACGTATGTCTTGTTGCTCGGACAATCGTCATTCTATTTTCAACGCGTCCAACGCATTTGAACCTTTCTTGGTCCCTCGCGACCAAATTGAACCTTTTTTGGTCCCTCGCGACCAATTTGAACCTTTCTTGGTCCCTCGCGACCAATTTTAACATTTCTTGGTCCCTCGCGACAAATTTTAACATTTCTCGGTCCCTCGCGACCAATTTTAACATTTCTTGGTCCCTCGCGACCAATTTTAACGTTTCTCGGTCCCTCGCGACCAATTTTAAACATTTCTTGGTTCCTCGCGACCAATTTTAACATTTCTTGGTCCCTCGCGACCAAATTAAACCTTTCTTGGTCCCTCGCGACCAATTTGAACCTTTCTTGGTCCCTCGTGACCAATCCAACTTTTCTTGGTCCCCCGTGACCATTTTAAACTTTTCTTGGCCCCCCCGCGGTCAATTCAAACATTGTACGCCTTCGTGCGTTTGTCATTTTGGCCCTTGTGGTCAATCCGAACTTGTCGTGCCTTTGCATGTTTTCTTTCAACTTTTACGCCTTGTGCGAGTTTATCGCCTTAATGTGCGTTCGTCTTTTTACGCCTTGTGCGAGTTTATCGCCTTAATGTGCGTTCGTCTTTTTACGCCTTGTGCGAGTTTATCGCCTTAATGTGCGCTTGTCTCCTTCACCTTTTTAAAGCTTTTACGCCTTTGTGCGTTTTCAAACAATTCTTTTTCAAGAACTACGTAAGCTTTGAATTCTCCGACTACCGGGAGATACGTAGGAGCAAGATTGACGTCTTGTCAAGCCCGTTACTTAAAAAATCTTTTTTTCTTTTTTTCTATTTCGTTTGTTTTTATCTCTTTCTTCACCTCACATTATATTTTCTCGTTCCTTTACATATATATATATGATTAAGCATGCAAGCAAAACGTCAAAAAACATTTTAAGCCTAAGCCAACTAAGAGGTTCCCGTTGAGTACAACGGATGTGAGGGGTGCTAATACCTTCCCCTCGCATAATCGACTTTCGAACCTAAAATCTCTTTTCAAGGTAATTTAGAACTTTTTTCCTTTTTCCCCGAAAAATTAAAAGTTCAGTCGTGATTTAAATTTAGTGATTCAACGCTAGTCAATAGCTTGACATCCGAAATTCGACGCGACAACGTGCATTCAGGTGTAGTGGAGCAGTTGAGTCCGGAATTGAGGGCGGTGGTTGTTCCCAAGGTTCTTGATGCGACTGCTACGCTTTCACCCCCAGTAGTGCACAAAGACGTTGAAGAGATTTCTATTGAGATGGTTTCCTCCGCTTTTGATAAGGAGGTGTCACTGGTTCAACATGTTGTAGCACACGCTGACGTGCAATCTAGCTCTCATACATGTCATATCCTTGTTCGCTCCATTCCTTTTGAGACGGATGTGGTAACGGATATCGCGGCTCCAGATGATAGTAATACTGTTTTCGATGTGCACGGAGAAACACACAGTAATCCGAACATTCAGCATGACTTGGAACTCTGGCGTATAGTTCGTGAGTATGATCAGAAGTTGGATGTCTGCCTATGCTTCTGGTTTATAAAAAAAAATTAGATAATTAATTGAAATTATTTCATTAATTCTTTAAAAAAAATCCTAATCTTAATTTTTTTTTAATGTACGAATCTATTTAGGCAGGTATGAATTAACTTCTATTAAAAAAATAAAGAAAGAGTTAAACCTATTTAATTTAACGGAAAATTCATTTGAAGAAAGTGTAGACAAAAATTTGAACTTTTGGAATAAATAATTTGGAAAAACAAAATGGTATTACGTTGTTGATATTATTTTTTTTGGCTTAAATATGCATTTGGTCCCTGTAAATATGGCTTGTTTGATTTTTAATCCTTGCAAACTTTTTTTAAAAAAAAAAGACCCTCGCACAATTTTATGTCTTTTAAAAAAGTTTTTGGGCCCACTTTTGAGGTGAGATGACATGGTTTCATCCACGTGGCAGTTGCTGACTGTGCAACTTTTGTCACGTGACGCTGACGTGGCATACCACATAATATTGAATTTTAAAAAATATTTTTAAAATTCTGAAAATTATTTTTAAAAATTAAAAAATATGAAAATATAAAAAATATTTCCGATTGTATAGTTTTAAAAAAAACAAAAATTTAGAAATATGAAAAAAAAATCTAAAATTATATAATTTTTTTAAAATCTGAATATAAATATTTGAAAATTAAAATATGAAAATTAATTTTTTAAAAAATTATATAATCTGAAAATGTATAAATTTCGAAAAATTTTGAATATATAGTTTTCAGATTTTTGTTTTCAAAATTTTAAATTTTAATTTTTTATCATTTATTCAGATTTTTTTAAAAAAAAAATTATTTTCGATTTATTTTTCGAAATTTCAGATTATTTTCAAAAAATTTAACTTTTAGTTTTTTAAAATTGTATAACCAATTTTTTTGAAAATTTATTTTATGATTTTGAAATTTATTTTCACTTTTTCAATTTCAAAAAATAATTTTAAGGATTTTTAAATTGTTTTTTTATTTTTATTATTTTTAAATTTAAATTCAGATTTTTTCCTAAATTTTCAAATTATATAATTTTAATTTTTGAATACTAAATAATCTGAATTTTTTTGGAAATTTAATTTCAGCTTTTTAATTTTTAAATATATTTTACTGATTTTTTATTTCTTTTTTTTTTTTGAACAAGCCAAAATGAAATATATTAAGGTAACCAAAAAGTCCCTCCTAGCACAAGGCGTGCCAGAAGAAAACTCAAAACAAACAATCACTAGTCAAAACCATACAAAAAGAAAACTACAAAACACTTAGTCGATACCCAGACAAACAAGTGGGTTCGACCACCACAAATGAGAGCACAAACCAATGTTCACATAAGAGGCCTTTAGCCACCAAAAAGAATTAATTTTAACTTTATCCAGCATTTGTTGAACGTGCTTGACGTGGCCCTGAAAATGCAGTTATTGCGTTCGGTCCATAACACCCACATACAACAAAGCCAAATAAGATGAAGAAAAGAGCGACGGGCGCGCAAACCACCAGAAGAATGTATGAACTGGACAAGATGATCAGATATCAACCGCGGATCAGCCGACGAAACACCAATCCAAGACTTGTGGATTGTTTTTATTTCTAATTTTTAATTTTGAAAATAATTTTAAGAATTGTTAAATTGTTTTTTTAAATGTTTTTTTAAATTTAATATTATGTGGCATGCAATGTAAGCGCCATGTGGCAAAAGTTGTACAGTCAGCAACTGCAACATGGCCAAAATCATGCCACTTCAGCTCTTTTGTGGGGTCAGGGACTTTTTTAAAAGACAGAAAATTTTGCGAGAGTCTTTTTAATTTTTTTTTTTTTTGCAAGGATCAAAAGTCAAACGAACCCTATTTGTAGGGACCATTTGCATATTTAAGCCTATTTTTTTTTGGAAGGGTCAAAATGATATATATACTAACCGAAACACAAAGTTCTACCTTGTAGAAGAAGTGTGAGAATAAAACTCACAGCAAGTTTGATCCCTTATTGCAACAAAAGAAAAGCGACAATAATCAACAAGCTGAAAAATTAAGTGACCACTCCCAACCATAAAGGGGTTTAAGCCACCAAAAATGAAAGTTAAAAATCAAATTAGTATTTTTCGTCTTTAACCACCAATAAGAAAACAGTTTTACTTTGTCAACAAAAAATTGCATAGATTTTTCCTTGTGCCAAATGATGTGAGAATTTCTTTCCTTCCAAACTACACAAACACAAAATAATCAAATGAGATGTAATGCCGAGCACACACTTTTTGAAAATTGACCTAAATGACCGAATTGGATTATGTGATTGGATAGGCGCACTAAATTCACCGAAACAATGCCTAACCAATGCGACTCCAACGATCAAATTCTACCAAAGAAATCACATCTCAGAAGTATATGATCAACATTTTCATTGCTTCCACAACCATTCACACACAATTGAGAACTAACTGGAATAATACCTATATGAAACAAGTTATCCTTAGTAGGGATTCAATTACGAATCAACCGTCAAGCCAAAAGAGTTACTTTCAACATAATAGCTTTATTCTAGATAATGTTTGTAACTCCAGAACGACCACGAGGCTTAATGGATGACAACATATGGTAAACTCCACTAACCGTGTAACCTTTAGTTGGCTCCAGAAGCCACGACCACCAGTCCTCTATTCCATCTTGCAAAACAATATAATTTAACAGCTCACAACACTTTTCTTTCCAAGTTAGCAACCATCACCTCCATTTCCACGCCTCCCCCCCCCCCCCCCCCCCCCAAACCTAATAAATTTATCTCAGGAACCATCAAAAGTTTGTTTTCTGATAAGTCAAAAAGACGTTTTAACCTAACACGTAAGGGTCCTTTCTCCAACCAAGGGTCCCACTAAACTAATGTAGATGACCCATTACATGTTCCATATTATCATCGAACCAACTTCCTACTTTTAGACTAACACCGCTGCTAATTTTCATAACCTCCTTCCACCAAGGAGAACTTAGCTCCCACCATCCTTAATACGCCTCCCCTCCTCACCATAACGCGCAGTCAACACCATATACCACAAACACCCCCTTTCCACATACAACTTCCACCACAAATTACCAAGCAAAGCCAAATTAAATTCCATCAACCTCCAAATCTCCAACCCTCGTTTCTCTTTATCCAAACAAACAGTATCTCAATTGACCCACTGAATTATCTGAAATCCTCACCACCACCACCCTCCCAAATTTTTTTTTGAGATTCAATATATGAGATAATACATGTGGGAGCCTTGAAGACGGAAAGCAAGCATACAGGTAGAAAGGACAAGACATGTTTCAGAAGGACCAAATGATAAAAGAGGATTTCAGATTTTCTAAACACAATGGTAAGTATGCCGGTTTTTTATCAAAAAAATAAAATATTGAATCCACTAAGACCGCGCTTAGCCCGATTTAAGTTTGTAACACATATTTTATGAACGAGTGTTTATAAAAGTGTTTTAGTGACATGAATCAAAGTAAACTGAAACAAAATATATAGAGTTGTGTTGGGATTGAATTTCAATAATTATTCCTCATATGTTTCCTATTAATCGATTGTGTACTTTTTATGCTTCATAAATAAGTCCACCTATCCCTCAGCATGCGTCTCCTGCTAAGGTTAACAATGCGAGATCCATAGAAACAACTGACTTCTAATGCATCTGTGGCAAAATAGTCGATTGTTTTTATGGCATAAACTCAAAAAGTTATACATGAATATAGACCTACCCACGTTCTCTCAGGCGATAGCACTTATACATAATTTAAACCATGCCATGTAGATAGTCATACTTACTAGGCTCTGACTAAATCAAAAAATCAATTGGGGATTACTACATCGTCGGCAAAACATTAAGAAGAGATTTAAACTAAAATTATATTGAATGCATAAATCATACACAACCAGCCAAATTAAGAGTAGTACATGATTCCGAGTTATTTACATCAAATCCCAACACAAGAGAGTTTAATTATCCATGAGAAGCATAACAAACACAAGAGAGTTGAAAGATGTTAAGGAAGCATCAACAAGCTTATCTCCAAGCTTCTTTAGCCCTCCAATGGTGACTCCTTCCTCTGCCCTCTCTCTCTATTTGGTTCAATTTTCCAATGGTTCGTTTTCACATAAATGACCTACACCTCTATTTATAGAGGTTCTGAAATCCTAAATTCGCTAGGCAAAGTCAAGCTCGCCTAGCAAATCGAGTTTTCTTTCACCGACTTATTTCGCTTGCGGACCAAATCTCGCCTAGCGAACTGTCTTTGGCTTTTCCTTTTGGAACTCTCTGTTTTGGCTCGCTTTCACCATGCCAATCTCGCCTAGCGAATTGTGCTTTTCACCAGATGTCTTTGTGATGCTCTGACTTGGCTTATGGCGTGTGTGCTTGCCTTCTTTTACTCTGTATTGGTGTAGTCATGCTCAAAACCTATAAAAATGTATGAGAAACAGACGTAATAGCTTTCTGGCACAGTTTACGAATATAAACGATGGGGGGGGGGGGGTTATACTGAATTACTTGCAAAACAAGTCAATAAGTGCTATGGAAAATAAGAATAATTAGACATTTATCAACTCTCCCCAACTTAGAACTTTTTTTGTCCTAAAATAAAAGTCCTCAAAACGATATTTGATTGAATGCGAGAAATGATTCATAGAGTTTCTTAGTGAATCAATCAGTTTTAAAAGAACACTTTATAATGCATGATTCAAAAGTGAATTGTACAAGCAAGTCTTATGTTTACCCCTAACCCGGAATCAGACCATGAATGTGAACTTTATTCAAAACACGAAATTCATTTCATACATTCCAAGTCAATAACAAAATTAATAATGAATCACACATAACACACTTTTTTGTAAGTAGATAATGAAATATGAAGAACATGTGTGGACTTGAACTCACATCCAGCAATCGTGCTAACATTCTAATCAAGTTATGAGTTCATCTAAAAGCATATAGGAGCATATATCACTAAGGTCTTTTAAGGGTTGTAATGGGGCTTGGTTACAAAAGAAATGTCATGTGTATGAGCGTTTAAATCAAATTGGCCTTAGTATAGAGGAGCATTCACACATTTGATATTTACAAGAAACAAAACTATTCACAAATCTCGTCTTTTGATTTTACAAACCCTTAGTGATATACACATTGTTACAGACTGTTCTTGATAACTTATTCTATTTTCTTCTTTTTCTACTGTTTTTCCAATGTTTTCTCTTTTCATTCTCTATTGTTGTCAAGGTAGTATTTAAAAAATCACCTTGTTACTTGACCTACAAGTAAGCTTCCTTTCTCTCCCAAACTTAAACAAAACCATACTTTAAATGATTGCTCCTCTATCCTAAGACAATGAACATATTTTAATGAAAGTTCTGAGTTCTATGTTCAAGAAAAAATCATAATTTGCTTGATGGATCAGTTATGCACTGTATTTGGAAAACAGGGCATTTTCGTTGGGTGCATGAAGCTTGCCTAGCTAATCTAGCAGTACAAAACTGATGCAGATTCTACAATTTTGGCTCAGAGGGGTTATCAAATACTCTCTACTCAGAAGGTAGGCTAATTTGGGATAGTAGTTGTACTCAAGTTAAAAAATGTGCCTTGATCCTTTCTATGCTTTTATACATTTCTAACAAATCACAAGTTTAAACATAAAGCAACTAAGTTAAAAACAAGTAAGTGTTGGTCTTCTGTGCATATAGTAAAACAATTGAAAGCTTTCTCACATTTTGGTTTGTGTCGAAGTGATTCAAAATCAAAGAATGTTATTGTGGAGCAATGCATGAAATGACTGTGTTTTTCTTTTCTCTGTTATTCTACAATAGCTTATATGTAGTTACCAATGCAGGCTGGGTATTCGCTTCACACCTTTACTGGACATTCTGCACCTGTTATGTCACTAGACTTTCACCCTAATAAAGATGACCTTATCTGCTCTTATGATTTTGACAGCGAGGTAAGATATTGGAGTATTAACAATGGCAGTTGTACTAGAATACCAAAGATGTACTTTAGCCTTATGTCACTTTATTCACAATTGTATGTTTTAGTGATTTGCCAAAACTGATTATTTTCTTATTTACCAACTAGGGTGGCACTGGCACTGCACAGATAAGATTTCAACCTCGGCTAGGGAGATACCTTGCTAGCTGCAGCTTCTGAGAAGGTTGTCTCTATACTTGATGCTGAGACACAAGCATGTCGATATTCACTTAAGGTTGGTTAACAATAGAAGTTTAAAGTCTCTTTGTTGAATGTCGGACAAATTCTTTCAATCAAATATGCATTTCGTCTTGAGTCTGAAACATTCTGCATTCTATCTGGTTAACATCAGAAGTCAATTTAAGTAAATTGATTGTTGATTATCATTTAGGTGACAAATCCCACTTGATTATTATCTATATGATATGGACTTTCAATCAAACAACGAGTTTTGTAAAATATGCATCCGGTTCAAAGTTATTGAGCAGTGTCACGTTGCCAAATTATTTGGCGATAATTTATAGTTTTTGAGACTACAGTGTTAATGCATTTTTTTTTCTTTTCCTCGGCCTCCTGATATGCGTTGTATATATATTTTTTTTTCTACTAAGGATATATTATTTTTCAAATCTATTTTGGTTGGATTTTGAGTCCATTTGATTTTAGCTAAAATCATTTGAAGGAAACTTTCAACATAATAAATACAAATAACGCCATTCCTACTATGAACTGCAGTCATTGGAGCTCTGGAACATGATGGAGAACAAGGCGATGACACTGCCTGATCACGACGGTCTTATTACTGCTCTGGCCGTTTCAACTGTAAATGGTTATGTTGCTTCAGCTAGTCATGACAAGTTTGTCAAGATCTGGAAGTGACCTTGACCTGGCTGCAAAACTATGTTGTACAATACGAGTTTGTTTTTTTTATCAGTGTTGATTCATCATAACATGCATGTACTTTATTTATTCCCCTTTTATGTTTGCCTGATCAATTAACCTCCCTCTTTTTTTCTTTCTATGTAACAATAGATACTAACCTTTGTAACATTATCACCATTCTTGTTACCTATTTCTATATTGTTTATTTTCGAGATTTATGTTCTTGTATCATCAAACTTGACATTACAACATTATTGTATACCTTTTTCCCCCTTATCTCCCATTGTTAGTGCTGATCTAGTCTCATAACTTATTCGACAGTCACTTTGGCGTATCCATTTAACACAAGTTACATGAACTGCATAGGTAGCAAAACAAAAAAGCCATTTATATACCTCATTTAGTACCCCCTCTGTGTTACAAATGAAGAGTAATGCAAAAAAAAAAATATATATCAAAATGAGATATCACCAAACCCACAAGAAACCTTCCTATATGCGACACGTCAGAAGACCAAACAATATGACAGAAAGGTGGAAAAAGCAGAATCCATAAACCCTACATGAGCAATTGAAACATGTAGCTAAAACTGCATCAAAGCTCATAATTTACCAAATGAAGGTAAAAATCCTTGAGGTTCGTCATCTCTGTGGAAGACTAGAGTACCAAAACAGGATATCATTAAGAGAATTATGAGGAATCGTTGCGCCATTGGTTCAGACAGAGATCCTTCACATCATTTGTCTAAGATCCACATCAATTATCCCAATAGAAATTTTTGGTTGATAATGTTCATCTGTATCCACTTCTTCAATTTCCTGGATAAGATTGATTGTGAAACTATCAATATTAACTGTAATCATGAAACCTATTTTGATTTTGATCAGAAGGTTTGCGTATAAGAAACCATAATTTGTCAAAAAATAATTATATAAATACATCATAAAACATCATACATGACAGATATAAAAAAAAATCAGTTACCTGAACTACGTCCTCTCCTTTTACGACCCGGCCAAAAACAATAAGTTTTTCATTTAGATCTGGTATTGGTGCAGTTGTGATGAAAAGATCAAATCCTTTATTGAAGTATTTATCCTTGGAAGTTCCGAGCATGAACGCATCGTGTTTCATACTATAACGAATCATCACAATATTAAGTAATCAGAAAAACTATGCAACTCGCGGGTAGATTATCACAAGGTCTAAGGATATCGTAATCAAGTTGTGAAAACAAAGAATAAGAAAACCTTGTATATTTCTTCCCTCTCAGGTTCCAATCTTCAGTAGATCCCGACCCTTTGTTACGACTTGCCTGAATCACATAGTGCTTAATTACTTGATGAAAAAGAATCCCTTTGAAGTGCCCCTTTTGACTGTAAAAACAAGTTTAGTTAAGGCTGGAAGTTTACTTACACAAACGGAGTGGAGAAATACTACACAAAAAAACCACTTAACCTTATAGAAAGGAGTCAAGACTCAGGACCCTTGTTATAAACCAGTGCCTAGGCTTAAAGGCCTATAATTCGTTTCCTAAAAAGACTTAATCATAAGAATGAATTGTATTTAAATTTAAGAAATAAACCAAGGCACCATCGGGGTCTAATGCACGTAGTTGCTGCACAGTCTGTGTGAGTGCTATAAATTCCAGATACCAAGTTTGTTTCATACAAAAGTGTTCAGAAAGAATGAGTTTCATAACGAGTTAGCGTGAAGTACTTTTAATATTCAACAGTTCAGAAACTACAAAAATAATGTAAATACTAATTTGGAATACTCTAATTATCCATAGGAGAAAAAAATTCAACTTCTCCCTTTAATGTTCTCCAAATAAAATCATAACAACAAAAGCGATCGACCTAAAACAAAACAAAACAAAAATGGCGAAAAACAAACCCTGAAGACAGTTCTAAAGGGAAAACGAATGAAGTACTCACCATAAGTCAATGAATTCGTCAACAACTTCAGGAACACTTTCCTTGTAAAGTTCTATTATTATAGGACCTTTAGAGGTTCTTAAAACCTGAGATATGGAACAAGTGAGTAGCCATTTTATGAAATATAAAAGCTAATTTTAATTGTTGAGCATTCTAAACATAATGAAAAACTAATTTTACTGCAGCTTGGTGAACGAAAAACTTACAGCATAACCAGGTAGATCTGATTTCTTGGATTCCACAGAAGGATTTTCATCCTACAGAAAAGTGGTTTCTGTAAGAATATCTACAATTCATTATATTAATCAAGGACCTAAAGAAAATAATAGTCTATTCAAGCAACTCTATCACAATGGAAAAAATAAAACATACTTATGATATACACTTATAAATAGTAAAAAGAGCAAAAAACTTGGGAAAGGTACCAGACAACAAGAAAATATACAATAGCTGAAGAGTTTATGATAATGTTTTAAAATGTAATTTAAGGATTTACCTCAAAGACTGATGTGTGGTTCTCTGGTTGAAATCTTGTCCTGAATGCAGAAAAGATTATAAATTATTAGATTACAGATCATGCACTTCTGAATCATTCTATGAGAAAATAGGAAACATTTTGTGAAGAATTCAATCGACAACAACATTAAGAAATGATAAATAATAAAGGTTGAAGTGATAAATCCCAAAAATCTTCAGATTCATGCTGAACAAGTCCAGATGATTCTCGTGAATGGTAGATGTATAAATCTAAATTTCAACAAGTATTAGTTTCAATAACATCTTTCATAAGAAAATATTCAAATTGTGTCCTTGAAATTGTATGGTTGTAACAATCTAGTCGCTCACATTATAAATATTTCAAAATGATCCGTGTAATTGCAAAAGTTTAATCCAATTTGTCCGTCTGTTGGTATTTGCAGCGACTAGAATAGAATGACATTACGTTTGTAATATAGGGGATGAATTTGAAACTAAGTGAATAATGTCAAAGATGAATCTGACAACAGATCAAGTCAGAGGGACGAATTTGATTAACATTTTGTGATTTCAAAGATCATTTTGGAAGTTTAATAATGTGAGACAGGGTTGAAACAACCATATAAATTCAAGGACCAACTTGGTTATGTACTTCATCTTCCATTGTTTAATGTTTAGGAAACAAAGGAAAGGATGTATAGCATATATCATTTCATTTATCACTATGAATCAGCTTTCACATTCAATTTACTGACCTATTAGACCAATATTTGAATGTAGCAAAGAGGAAAAACACAACTATGACAAGAGTCAATGTGTAAAATACAATATTTATTGGACTCATGTGATAAGGGACCTTCTTCCTTTTGCTTTGATGTAGCAGAGCTTGAGGTTTGATCCTCCCCATTTATCCTAATCATCAATTTAAAGGGTCATCAATTTTCAGTAAACAAATCAAACACAAGCCTTCCAAATGAAAAAATAATCAACCACAACAAAATTATGATAAGCATCACTCATAACCGGTATTGTCAAATACCGGCTATAGAGGTGCCACAAAATTTAAACAAATCGCTATTGTTGTGTGATACCTAGTACAAAAGGTTGTTAAATAGCCGCTAAAGTGCCTAAACATTGGCAACACTAGTAATAATGCCAACAAAATCACTCAATTTATTCTATATCCAGACCAGCCATTTCTCATTGTTAATTACTCCCTCCGGTCTCTATTAAAGAAAAGGGTGAATTTTTTTCTTATAATAGGACCATGGGGAGTAACATACAAACATTCCAACTTAATCCTAGGACATAAAAAAAAAACTCCCTTAAAAAAAAGTCATACGAATAAAAAAATAAATTCCAACATGTTTAAGAGCTTTGAGAATTCACATGTAAGAATTTCTACGAGCATGTTTTTTCATAGCAAAAATATTCCTCTCAAACTCAACAAAAAAAAAACTAAGATACCCATTATTCATCATAACTCAAATATAGCAAAACTCTTTTCCTTCCATATTCATATATTGAAAGTATGGAACCTGAATGAATGGTGAAGGTGTGAGAATCAAAAGAGCAGAAAGTGTGAGAATGAAAAGAAAAGGGTGTTGGATTTATGAGGAGAAGCAATAGGAAAAAGATAAAGAAAGCACATCAATGAAAATGTATGCTTATTTTCGAACAAGACAGGAACCAAGTTTGAAAGATGTTTTCGCTCTACTTTATCATATTGAAAAGCACATACATAGCTACCCTTTGCTGTCTCATTTTAAGTTTTAACCAGGCAAATAGTCATTTTCGTCTCTAACAAATAAATACAACAGTCTTTCAATGTATCAAACTTTTAAAATAGTTTTTGATTGTGCACTCCGTTAGTTAAAATAATCTTTGACATTAAAATGTCTCGTTAATACTATCATATCGGTCTTTCAATATATTTACTGTCATATCAATCTTTATTAGTATTTAATGTCAAATCAGTCACTATAAGAAAAGAGTTATTGTCAACATTGATGAATTATTTTAACGTCAGAGACTATTTTGACTAATGAAGTACACAATCAAGGACTATTTTGAAATTTTGATACATTGAGAAAATATTATGGTTGCAAGTTACACATTTAGGAACGAAAACGATTATTTGTCTCTTTTGTTTATCTTGAATTTGTTCCAAGATAAATTTACTATTTTTGACTTCTTATAATATGCAAGTTTGCACATGATAGAAAACCCTTCTTTTAATGTGATAAATTAGTATGACTCATTTTTAATAAGTAAACTATATTAATGGGTTTTACTAATTTTTCACTCGTGATTATCTCTTTTATAAATAGGCAGTAAATAAAAGTAGATAAATAGAGCAAATCGGCTTCTAAAATGAAGTGGGTTGATTAATTTGTTCTTGCTCGTCTTTTCATTAAGGTCATTTCTTTTTTCACCAAACTCTCTTCTCATGTGGGCTGATATAATTCGAACTACTTTTTGAAGGTTTTCAGATTATATAATTTGAACCCTACTTATATATAAGGCTAAAGTAGAAATTTCCCTCGCTTTCAATAGTTTGGTTTTTCTCAAAAAATTCTCTCTCACCATCCAAAATTTAAAACTCCCACATTTTATAATTATTGAAGGTTTTTTGCTCAAAAACATCACATTTCATGCCTTTTCAAACACCAGGATCGTTCCTAACATTTTATGGGTCTTAGGCCAAGGTTGAGAAAAAGGCCCCTTACATATATAATACATCGTTTTTTTATAAACGATGAATGCGATATGCATTAATTATGGGATTGACATCCCAACTATGTTGGCACCAAGTCACGATAATATGATGTTTTGAAATTTCAGTTATGCTGACACCCTAAAACATCGCTTGCCGAATGCACCTCATCGTATATATTATTAATAAAAAAAGAGTAAAAACAAAAAAAGTTGGGGGGACAAACCAAACCGAATGAACCTAAGTAAAACGATATGTAGGCATATCAAATGTATCTAAAAAAAAATCAGTCCTAATAAAACTAGGATATATAGACCACCATTGAGTCTCTACAATTGTTTTGCAAAAAAAAAAAACTTCACTTACATCTGGAAGTCATAAGATTGCATTTCTTAGAGCATTTTGAGATGCAAAATCATTTCAAATGTTAATAATTCCTCAAATATATTTTTCAAAGAAGTAGTTGTCATATCAACAACAATAAGAAAATAGTCGATTATTATGAATTCTTGATCAAATAATTTGTTGTAATAAAAATTATGTGAAATAGTTGATTATTATGAATTCTTGATAAAATAATTTGTTGTAATAAAAATTATGTTAATGTAAATGTATCATGAATTCTTGATCAAATAATAAAATGTGTTTAATTCTTGACAAATTGTATATGTCTCTTTAAATTGTCACTTTCGTTTATATCATTTTAATAATTTATGTCACTGTTTTCAAAAACTAGTTAAACATAATTCGGATTATAAAATCTGAAATTCACAAAATACACTTCGAATCATAAAATTCGAACATTATAAAATTGTCAATTTGGAGGGCGCTTGAGTAGTGAGTAGGGTGAAAAAAAGTTGAAGGATTGTTGGTGTTTTGGGCCTTTTGAATTAGTTTTTTTTAAAAAGGTGAAGGTTTGTTGGGCTTATGGGCCTTTTTATATGTTTTATTATGTATACCCCCTTAAAATGAAGCCTTACTATATACAACCCACCCTACAATTTTTTTCTGGGTCCCCTACAGAGCTCGGCCATAGGCCGTCGCACCCCGGCCTATGCGTAGGACCGGCCATGTCAAACACCAAACACAAGGTAAGGTTGCATTCCTTCGAACTATGGTTATTTGATTTGAACTTTTTTTTTGAACTGAACTTATTCAGATTATAAAATCCGAACCAGGTTGTTCCTGTTCAAATTATATATTACGAACTGGTTTGGTATGTGCAGAATCTGCTTGTTTCTGGTAATTTTGTGATTTTTATGTGATTTTGAGTTTTTCGAATATGGACCGCATTAGAAATGACTGAACTACCATAACAGCATCTGCTAGGTTAAAGTGTATGCAGTAGGATGTAGCACAAGGTAGAGTGAGAAGGGGTAGGTGCAGCGATTACTGAGGGAGGATCGGCACCCACGTGCCATGATGTTTGCTCCAAGGAAGGGTTAGGTTGGCATAGATCCGGCAAGATCACACCTGAATCACATGTTACTGATGTTGTCTTCTGGTGTCTCCCAAAACACTATGAATATTTTAAGATGGAAAGACTGAGTTCAAGTATACATTGTCCAAGTTATAATATAAAAAGATATCAATCCCACAAAGACTGGGGAGCTATAACTATCTATAGCTTTATAGTAGAAAACTTGTTTGCAAGAAAATAAAATAAATCATTTGTCACAATATTAAAATAAAGTTGGATTTTGGGAAAATAGTTAAAAAGACTTGGAGGTTCTCAAATTTAAAAGCGTGGTTTAAACAAAGATTCAGTTATGATAGAGCTTTACAACGATCTACAGAGCTATAACTTTCTATGACTTCCTGGCAACCTGGTGGTCACTGGGAGTATATAACAACTCATCCCTTCACGTCCAATCGGAGTACAATCGCATAATCTCGACATGCTACGTTGCTAGGTTAGGTCATCAATATTTTCCACCGAAGTGTTATTCTGTTGAGCCTTTGGCCTATGACAAGAGTCCTAGTTAGATCTTAGCGCTTAAGAGGCTCCTCCAAGATCTAGTACTCGTGCATATTAGTCTCTCTTGTTCTCTTCACCTTTCAATGCATAAGGACTAACTCATATCAAACAAACATTTTCCATTCCCTTACCTAATCGGTATCAGGGAACTATAACATCAAAAGCAAAAGAGATCAAATTTTACTTTCAAAGATTTTGAGTTAAAGTAGTTTGTTTGAAAGAAGCACAAAATTATAGCTTTATAAATCTTAAGCAAAGAATATCATAACCTCATCATGTCTAAACCACAAGAAGGGATTTAGCTCATGATGAGCTTAACCTCAGAGATGAAGATGAAATGAAACATAAATGAAAACATGAAAAGCTAAATTGTTAGATACAAGATTACAATCCTTGAAGGAGAAAGGTGAGCTCGAAGCATCACCAAGTAATCCTAACTCTAAATCACTAAGAACTAGCACTCATGCTCATCTATGGAGAAGATGAGATGGAGTGAGAAATCTAACGCTGATAACCCTAGCTGGAACTTGGCCACTCAATTCACTATGCAAATTTTTGGACCCTTGACACCAACATGTGGTTGTCCTTTTATAGTACAAGGCCAACCACAACAAGTTGTACCCTTTGGTTATATATCCTATGAGTTGTCCTTATCTTATCCTACATACTACATGCATATTCCTTTTATTCTAAATTAAAAATCTCTCTATATTTCAACATATATGAGATTAACATCGAGAATCATATACTTATGATATAGAAGCAGAAATTTAAATTTCTATAACTTGATGCGTATAAAATAAGTCCTACTTCTTTATTTTATTTTGACTCTTTCAAAAACCATTAACAATTTTCTCTCGTAACAGATCTTGATTAAATCATTAATCAATAATCAAAACACATACTTAAACACTTAAAGGATTTCATGTGTTTTACGAATGAAGTCTTAAAGAGAAGGAGCTGGTTTTAGGTTCAAAAAACTAGGGTTTCTGAATTGTAGAATTAGGTTAAGAGTGTCTTCTTGCTACAATACAAGGGTTCTGTTTATAGAACCACTTGTTTGCTCAGCAAGCCAAGCGCTACTAGGCTTATGTAAGCTCAATAACCCATTTGTTGATTTGCTAACTAATTAGCTCCACTTACTAAATACACCCCCAAATAATAAGTCTCACTTATTTATCTCATTTATCTGTCATTTTTGTGTGTGACCCTATAGGTTCTTGTAACGTTAGTAATAATATTAAATCTTATATTTAATATTATAAACAGTGAACTGTATCTAGCAACACGTCATTGCTATCCAAGTGGCAAAAATGTCAAGTGATCTGAAAAAACATTTCCGTGATAATGATCTTGTGTATAATTAACATTTTGCTCTCGTGTCTATATTGAACACAAGACATAGCATGTCACCCTTGTCCAATTTAATATTGGGCCCTTAGACATTTATCTTGGTATGTAGTAGGGACAAATTCCATCTAGGTCATTCATGTCCCTCAACATGATTAGTGGAGCATCCATCAATTGACTTTATATTCATCGTGTTACGAACGACGTTTGTATGACAATTAAGTACTTGAATCCTACATCTAGGGTACATAGTGGTTTCAGGTCGAAGGTGAAATACACCATTTATCACTATGAAAATAACTTGTGACATTTACATATAACTTTCTATGTAGTATTCTCATGGCGGGTCAATCCAATATAAATAGTACTCCTAATATTTATATCTATGTGAAGACTTGATAACTCTTTATCCATGATCTGTGAGATGTCATCATCAGTTTATCCACATAATAGTTTCTATGCTTTAATGCTATCACACTTCACAATAAAGTTTGACTACAAATACTTTAAGAATAATGTCATTTAGTTTAATGGGGTCTTACGATTAAGTCACACTTAATGTTCAATTAAACTGACTAATTATTATAGGGACTTTATTATTTTGAAACAAACATAAAAAAAATGTCTTATTATTATTATTATTATTATTATTATTATTATTATATATATATATATATCCACAATATATATTTTTGGAAAAAACTTAGGTACAATTCCTTAGGTGCTTTTCGTATGGTTCTTAACTAAATTCATCATGATTTCCTTAGATCCTTAATTTTCTCAAAGTTTGTTATATCCAAAAAATTTGTATTTTTAGTTAAGAACCATACGAAAAGCACCTAAGGAATTGTACCTAAGTTTTGCCCTACATTTATACCAATACCATGATACAAATCCAAATCCAATCAATATAGATTGACGATTAGGGCTTACTCCAACACTTGAACCAAAGCTCATTTCTAACATTTTTATTAACCTCCAAAACCACTCATGTAACAAAGCAAGATTAAATTTACGAACACCATGAACCTCTAGCGCACCTTTTTAACGATCTAGACAAACCTTGTTACATGATATTCAATCAATTCACCTCATCACTACCCCTCCCCCATAAAAATACTCCAACCAAAGATTCAATTTGAGAAACAATACTTGAAGGAACCTTGTAAAAACAAAGAAAATAGACAAACAATGTAGATAAGTCAGTTTTGAGTAGTACAAGTTGGTCAACCATATATAAGTTACAATATTTCGAAGCAGATAACTTTTTTTTCTTTATTAAGGGAGACAAAATGAACGTCTTCTTGGATTTTCTGCAATCAGAAGATCAAAATACTTAAACAATAATTTTTTACATCTACAATTAAGCACAAAGGACACTTTCCTACTTCTAAAATTATTTCCTTTGATATATATATTTCTCATAATCTACAAATACCTTATGGTCACAAGACATAATCTTTTCACAAGGATTGCGTTTGCTTATTTCATTACACGAGTGAACTTGTCATTGACAAGATTACAAGAACACAAATATTTTCATATTGTATTTCTTGTTTGGTTTTCAATGTATTTCTTGTTTTGTGGTCTTTCCAAGAACTCTTTATGGGGTTTTATTACTGGATTTGCAATTAGTTGCATGTTTACTTCTAATATTTATGCAGGGTTACTAGATAATTCTCACTATTGTTTGAGTTTTCAAATGTCAGGATCAACTTTTTCCAGCAATGGTGTCTTAGATCAAATAAGTGTTTTGGCATTTCACTACAATATTCAAGAGATTGACGAACACTAGCAATATGATTTTTATAGTTTAAGAGGGATACGAAATGAATTGCTAATGCTACTTTATTTAGATACAATTAATAAGTATCTATGGTAAATTTTGTCAAAAAAAAAAAAGTATCTATGGTAAATAATATAATTATATACAGCAATTTTTTTTGAAGAAGGGAAAATGAACTCATTTATTAATCACCCAGTTTCCCCATGCACAAGGAGTGATCACACAGAAACCAAAAATTCGAATACAATATACAATCCAGAAACACCACAACACACCAAAATAGAAACTAACTGCAACTTAATTGTTACAAGACAACATATTAATCCACCAATTATGAATATCAAAATCAAAACCTGGTTTCTCGCCATTCATCCACCATAAAGTAATAATCTTAATACAATTACTAATATTCTTAGACAAGAGTTCGTCCTTTTCATGGAAACAACTGTGATTACGCTCACCCCAAATTACCCAAACCATATCTAGCCATATCATATGCATAAACATCCTCCTTTTTCTTGAAAATCGCAAAGCACACTAAAACTAATAACATGATCAACCAAAACCCCAGGCTTCACGGGTTGAAGACCAAGCCATTGCAAAACAATATCCCATAACCCTGCAAAATGTGAGCATCCCAAGAACAAATGGTGAACTGATTCGTCACCACATCCAAAGACACAAACATTTATGTTGGATTGTAAAATGCCGCGTCTCACCAAATTATATTTAACAGCAAGACGATTCTGACTAAGCCGAATAGCGTGCTTTCCCAACCAAATCATGCGTATGTATGAGAAGCAAGTTTGTAACTCACGCACGGTCCGTGTGTTTTTATGCACGGCTGTGCGTTTTTGTTTGGCATCCTGGGAGAGACCGTGCATTTTTATAGCTTGGAATCTGAAAAGTGCACGGTTTGAGCTTTAGACCGTGCGTTTTTGCTGTCAGTTTTTGGCTGTGACAAAACTCTTAGTTTTTCCTCATTATTCAGCTTGTAATTCATCTTCAATGTTTTGTCCAGGACCTTAGGCTATAAATAGGTCCTCCATCAGACTTGTAACCAGGGATCATTGGAAACTTGCATATTATTGAAATACCAAGTTACTTTTGTTCTAAGTTTTATTGTTCTTCTTATATTTTCTGCACTTTACTTTCTTGTTCTCTACTTTTCTACACATTTACATTCAACAATTTATATTTATGCCTTTATATTTCATGTCATTTATATTATATCAAATGTATACAATGAACATTAGTGAGTAGACTTGTCTAGTCTTGGGTTTGTTAGAAAAGTCTAATGACTAAATCCTAATCAAACCAAGTCTAGACTCTATTTTATTATAATTCATTTTTCTTATCTAATCTCATAGGTTTTAAACTCAATAACAAGTGTTGAACGATAGAACGAGAGGTGAAGTTCAATAACTATTATTTCATCATCTCAAATATCAAATGATGGATCGAAAGATGAAGTTTGATATATATTGTAACAAATGAGATTAGACAAGGCATCACAGAACTTGATGGGAACACCCCGAATGAATAGTTTTGTTAGGTCTTGAGACAATAAGATTCACACTTAAAGGGTCTCATATAATAATCAACCATGAGAACAGGCGTGATTGTTATTGAGATACATTCATTTTGTTCGAGAGAAAACATGAAATAACTAAGAGAATCTTCTCTTTAGAAAAATGGATTTAACATAAGATAGATATATAGACTTGAAATCTTTATGATTTGTTATTAAGATGAACCAATAACCCCTAGACGTTTTTTAATATCTGAATTCTAAAACCAAGAAACTGTTAAACTTCTAATCTTGATTTGTTCAGCTAATCACCTCTAAAAAACAAAATTGGTAATTACATCAACTCTCTGTGGAACGATATTTTTACTACTCGATAGAACCGTACGGTTGCGGATTCGTATCACAAAGCCAAAGTGAATACCATCTGGACGCTGGTTCTTAAAACTATAACAGTCCCACATAGCTTACTTGACTTCCTCTTCACGAAAAGGCTTAATTATCTCTCCTGTATCTGATGCTTGAATTTTCTTAAGCTTTAACCCATCCATCCTTGGCCTTTTCAACACAACATTCTTGAAATGATTTGAGAAATAATTGAATACAGCCTCACGGATATTACTAACACCACCCACAAGATCGAACATCGTCAACATATAACTGAATGATAAAATTAAGCCTTTTTCTTGATGACATCACCCCATGAAAGAACTTAGTATTAGCGTCCCCTTTTGAAAGCCATGTAATACGAGATTTTTGCCATTGAATTCTAGAGGCCAATTTTGCAGTTTCATATAAATTAGGAGAAAGGGTATGAAGTCACTCTACCCCATCATCCTTTAAGGGGGCGTCTTCACCTTTACCATCAATACAAGAAATATGGTCCTTCATAATTTTCATTTTGCCATCTAAATTTTGCGTGTGATTCTGATGCCACACATTCAAACTAATTTTAATAAATTTCAATTTCTCCTTCACCACAAACCTTTCCTCTCCCATCCACCTAAAAAGGCTGTCACTGATCAATCACAAACTCTTGATAACCTGGCAAATCCACCCAACATTTTAATTTCTGCAGCGGTCTAGGCCCCCAATTCACCTCATTCACTGATAATAAAATAGGATAATGATCAAAAAACCCTCGAATTAGAGCAGCTTGAATGCAATTTGGCCACATTAAGCACTAATTTTCAGACAATAAAAATCGACCAGGCCTACTCATCGTACAACCATCACCATGAACCAATGTAAAATTCCTCCCACACATCGGTGAATCAGACTGAACATTATCATCAATAAAACTATTAAAATGTACCCAATCATCACAATGAATTATAACACCTTTACCTTTTCTTTCCTCCTTCGATCAAATAAAGGTGAAATCACCACAAATGCACCAATTAACCAACGGTTGAGCCTCAATTGAAGTAGACAACCGCTGCCATCATAACAATTTTTCTCCCACTACACACAACATGACAACATAATAACAATTTATATACAACTTTTTAATTTGAATTTCCCTATTGGTCAAGTGTCACCGATTGAATAATCAGGTACTATTAGGTTTAGAATGTTATTTAGAAACAAAATGCACATTTACTATTTGATGACGTGTTTATTATAAATAACAAATTGTAAAATGTTAAATATGACCACAATTCAATTCTTATACATAAGATCCATCCTTTCAATGCCATACTTTTTCTTATCTTCATCTCAATCATGTGCAACATTCACAAAAATTAAATTACATTTGTCATGTCTGGTTTTTATTGTAATCTAGGAAGACATTTAACAATTTTTGTATCATGTTTTTCTCTTTCTAATTTTATATTTGTATTTTTTCTATCCACATTTTCTTCCCAAATACATATAATATGATATCAATTTTATCTAATTTTGAATGATTATTTATTTATATTTGATTTTTTTGACCAATTTATTTATATTTTTTCTATCCCCATTTCCTTCCCAAATACATTTTTTTTTTTGAAAAGATGCAAATGCATCAAATCATTTCATTAAAAAAGAAAAGGAGTACAAAGCAGAAAAAGGGGACCAAACCAAAACATTTTCAGAAGGTGGTAAATCTAAAGTTGGACATTCCCAACCTATTCCTAATGTACTCCCCCCTAACAAAGTTGGGGATAGTGTCAAACCAAAAAAGATCTAAGGTAGGCAGATTTAAACCAAAATTAGCCAAACTATCTGCACCAACATTTCCTTCCCTATAAATATGGGAGGCACAAAATCTCCTACTCTGAGTAATGCTTAAGCAGTTTTCCCATCTGTTTCTTAAGCCCCAAGGGACAATAGAGTTAGACCTGAAAGCTTGGATGACTAATTGAGAGTCAGATTGTAACCAAATATTGTTGAAATCTGTCGCGGTGATTTTCGGAGATCAAGCTATTGATTACCGTTGACTCACTAAATTTAATTCACGACTGAACTTTTAATTTTTTAAATGAAAAGTGGAAAAAAGTTCTAAATTACCACATTTTAAAAATTTAGGGTTCGGGGGTTAGTTACGTTTAGGGAAGGTGTTAGCACCCTAAACGTTCGTAGTACTCTACGAGAACCTCTTGATTTTATTTATTTATTTTGGCTATAACTTGCTTATTTTTTTTTAAAGAAAAGAATGAATTAGAATAGTGAGAAACAAAAATGTTTTTTTTTGTATTTTTTATGATTTGGAAGGACAGGGTCCTCTGCCTACGTACCCGTGAGGGATCAAAACCTCGTAGTTCGGGGTAAAAATGCCGTTTGATTTGTTTAGGTGTTTTTTAGTTTTTTTTTAGAAAAAGGTTTTAAAGATAAAATAAGGGCCAAGTGGCAAAATGTGATTGGTTTGTGTTTTTTATTTGAAAATGATTAAAGTGTAATTAAAGTAGATTAATGATTATTTAAAGAAAATAAAAGAGAAAAAACGGACACTTGATTGGAAACCAAGGTTTATTAAGAAGAGATTTTTTTTGTGATTTTGATTATTTGCATGTTTTTTTGTTTTTAATTGACTAAGACTAAAAGTAACTAAAAGCTAATACGCGAGGAAATTCCGTGGTGACGTTGGATCACCACGAAACCCTTTTGAAATTAAACTGACCTAATATTTTTTGCATTTTTTTTAATAGCGAAATAAATAAAAATAAATAAAAGACGTAAGGCAGAATAAATAAAGTGTGAGTGTCAGTGCATATTCTCATTTATTTTTGTTACATTGATCCTAAGTACATTCTAATAAAATGAAAATAAAAATGACAAAATGATAAACAAGGAAAGAGAAAAACAAAATTGCAAAGGTATGAAAATAAGTATGCTAGAATAAAACTAAATGCATGAAATAAAATAAAAATAAAAATGCATGAAAGTAAAAGGAAAATAATAAGAAAAAAAATGCATGAAATCCTATAAGGTAAATGCAATGAAACAAAATGCATGAAAATAAATAAGAAATTAACAAGATAAAATGCTAGAAATGATAATAAACAAAAATAAAAGGGAAGAGGGGAGTGCAACAAGCAAAATGGGGGCGGTTTTGTTTAGTTTGTGGGTGATGGAGGATACCGGGTGTTGGGTATTTGGGGAGAGGGCGTGAATGGTTTTGGTTAGGTTAGTGTAGTGTTGTTGTTGTGTCGGTGGCGGTTGTTGGTAAGGGAGTGGGTGAGTGTGGTTATGGTGGTGGAAACCGTGAGTTTGGGTGGTTGTTGTGATGAGGGAGGTTTGCGTGAGTTTGTGAGTGGTGATGACTGAGACGATGGTGGCCATACGGTTTTGGTTGAGTGGTTTTGATGGTAGGTTGTGATGTTATGTGGTGGAGGGAACTGCTTGTGTGCTGATGATTTTTGTGTAGTGTTTGAGTTTTTTCTGTTGGTAAAATTGGCTCCCCCTTTGCTACTGATTCTGTGTTCTCTTTTATTAAGCAATGCCAATTAATGTGACTTAAAGGCCAATGATGGACAATAAACACAATTAATCAGCAAAAGACTAAAAAAAGCAACCATTAAAATGGTTATTAAAAATCATCAAAACAAAATCAGTCAACCCTTTAAAAATAAAATAATGAAATAAAAAAAAATCTGAAAATAAAAAAAAGTAAAAATAAAAAAGGTAAATAATAAAGATAATAATAAAAGGAATAATAAGTAACAAATAAAAATAAAAATAAAAAATTGTCGCCTTCGGAACCAAAAATGAGGTATTTTAAAATACCTCTCTGTCGAAATTTCGTCTGAAACGACAACAAAAATTTCGAACCAAAAGACGAGTGAAAAAGAAATTTTAGGTCAAAAATTGGGGTATGACAGATGCCCCTATTTAAGTCTCTTCGTCCGGAGATTTGAAGAGAAAACCTTGGATTCGACGGGTCGAAGGGACTTAAATACAGAGTACACCAATTTTGGACCTAACAAAAAAGATGTGAAATGCTCGTGATGCAAAGGTGAATGCAAGACGGCGAGGATGACCTGACTGGGGATAAAACAAAACGAAAGGATACCCGAGTTCGTTAAAGAAAGGGATCCGACTCCACTGGGGAATAACACAGTTTCACTGGGGAAGGGATCAACTATCGTATTGACAGCTGAGAAAGGGAATATGATATGGGAAAAGACACCGACCACAAGCTGCCCGTTTGTAGGGCTTGCCACTTGAGATAACGACGGAAATAAAAGTAACATGCCACTGACGACAAGAAACAAAGGCGAATGTAAACGTTGGATGAAAGGTGAAAGCTGGATGAAAAACAAAAGCCGGATAAATGCTGGATGAAATATAAATGTTGGATGAAAGATAAAAGCTGGATGAAAGATAAATGCTGGATGAAATTTAAAAGCTGGATGAAAGATAAATGCTGGATGAAATATAAAAGCAGGATGAAATATAAAAGCAGAATGAAATATAAAAGCCGGATGGAAATATAAAAGCAGGATGAAGGATAAATGCAGGATGAAATATAAAAGCAGGATGAAGGATAAGTGCAGGATGAAATATAAAAGCAGGGTGAAGGATAAATGCAGGATGAAATATAAAAGCAGGATGTAATTTAAATGCTGGATGAAATATAAAAGCAGGATGAAATTTAAATGCTGGATGAAAGATAAAAGCAGGATGAAATTTAAATGCTGGATGAAATATAAAAGCAGGATGAAATTTAAATGCTGGATGAAATATAAAAGCAGGATGAAATTTAAATGCTGGATGAAATATAAAAGCAGGATGAAGGATAAATGCCAGCTGTTCGGGTTATTGCCGAACGAGTCAACTGACGACAAAAGATTGGATAAACGTCAGCTGTTCGGGTTAATGCCGAACGAGTCAACTGACGACAAAAGATTGGATAAACGTCAGCTGTCCGGGTTAATGCCGAACGAGTCAACTGACGACAAAAGATTGGATAAACGTCAGCTGTTCGGGTTATTGCCGAACGAGTCAACTGACGACAAAAGATTGGATAAATGTCAGCTGTTCGGGTTAATGCCGAACGAGTCAACTGACGACAAAAGATTGGATAAATGTCAGCTGTTCGGGTTGATGCCGAACGAGTCAACTGACGACAAAAGATTGGATAAATGTCAGCTGTTCGGGTTAATGCCGAACGAGTCAACTGACGACAAAAGATTGGATAAATGTCAGCTGTTCGGGTTAATGCCGAACGAGTCAACTGACGACAAAAGATTGGATAAATGTCAGCTGTTCGGGTTAATGCCGAACGAGTCAACTGACGACAAAAGATTGGATAAATGTCAGCTGTTCGGGTTAATGCCGAACGAGTCAACTGACGACAAAAGATTGGATAAATGTCAGCTGTTCGGGTTAATGCCGAACGAGTCAACTGACGACAAAAGATTGGATAAACGTCAGCTGTTCGGGTTAATGCCGAACGAGTCAACTGACGACAAAAGATTGGATAAATGTCAGCTGTTCGGGTTAATGCCGAACGAGTCAACTGACGACAAAAGATTGGATAAATGTCAGCTGTTCGGGTTAATGCCGAACGAGTCAACTGACGACAAAAGATTGGATAGGAAAATGCACAAGCTGTTCGTTAAAGAACTGCCACTTGGCGAAAAAACAAGATAAAGGATGCACAAGCTGTTCGTTTGAACTGCCACTTAGCATAAAGAGGGTGACATCTTTGGACCAGACACACTGGGGATGACACTTGGGGATAAAGAGAGTTAAAAAAAAAAAAAAAAGTTCATGACTGATTGGTATGAAAAACAAGACTCAAGGTGGTTAATGCAACCATGTATGAATGATGTTATGTGCATGTTGTGTATGCAAGAATGTGTATATGCATGAATGTATGAATGCATGAATGATGATGTGACTTGTATGACTGGCATGACTGACTGACTTGTGACTGTATGAAGGATTGACTGGTAAGATTGTATGAAAGACCGACTTGATGAGACAAGATTGGACGGATAAGATGGAAAGTGACCCGACGTCGCATCACAAACACTCGGCAATCTTCAATGGGGATGATGCCACTGGGGACATATCAAAACATTAACGGGGTAAAGCCCGGCATGCAACAACTGGTGGCAAGCAAACACTTCCTGGGGTAGACGTGTTGATCCATAGACCTGGCAGGAGAATTGACGTTTCTGTGGTCATGCCTTTTGTTTTTTCCATTTTTGAATCCCTAACTTTTGCCTGGACCGCCCTTTCGGGTTTTCAATCCACCGGGAATATATTCTTTTTTGTATGCCCCTAATTTTTGCCTGGACCGCCTTTCCAGGTTTTCGATCCACCAGGACGCTCATTTTCGCCTAAGCCGCCCTTTCGGGTTTTCGACTTACCGAGCTCTTTTCTTTTTCTTTTTTTTTAGGCAATTGACCACGTTTAACCTGCAGAGTTTGTCCGTTCTCAGGATAACTGTTGACGCCTACTTCACTTATTCATGAGTTCAGAGAGAATGTGTTTGTTGTTTATGCTTTCCAAAAGATATTAAAAAGATTTATGATTTTAAAAAAAAGTTTTGCTTCAAGTACTACCATCAAAAATAGAAGAAATTTTATAAACCGAATAAATGAGAATTCCAAATAAAAGGCACAGGCTCAAATTCATTTTAACAGAGTGGTGGCCCGCCAATGGCGTTGCCCCACGGATCTCTCAAAAGTTTTGGAAAATGGTAAATATAAGGGGAAGGTACATTGAACACAATAACCGTTATTCTCCCTAACAACTTTGAATTCCACTGTTTGGATGCTTCAGATCTAGAGTTTCTTTGACCGCTAATGTGCCCCAAGTGAGTCATGGCTAACCTGATGCAGTTACTTCGTCTTTTGATCCTTAACTTTTGCATAGACCGCCCTTTCGGGTTTTCGATCTATCAGGATGATTATTTTCTGTTTTATGTCTCTAATTTTTGCCTGGACCGCCCTTTCGGGTTTTCAGTCCACCGAGACGCTCATTTTTGTCTAAGCCGCCCTTTCGGGTTTTCGACTCACCGAGCTGTTCTTTTATTTTTTAGACAAAGTATTCCTTGACTGCATCGGCGTTCACAGGACGGGGAAGCTCATCGCCATCCATAGTTGTAAGAGTCATTGCGCTACCGGAGAATGCTCTTTTGACGACATATGGGCCTTCATAATTAGGCGTCCATTTGCCCCTGGAGTCCGGTTGAAAGGATAAAATCTTTTTGAGCACAAGACCTCCTTCTTGGAACACACGGGAACTGCCCGTGACACAAAGCATTCATGCGTTTCTCTTCAATCAAGTTTGAACTGATCATATTTGTTTTGACATCATTCAGCCTCTGATAACTTGGGTTCCATTAAAACTCTCATTGATGGAATCTCAATCTCCACAGGGAGTACTGCTTCTATGCCATACACTAAAGAAGAGGGGGTTGCCCCTGTTGAGGTACACACTGAAGTACGATATCCAGGTAAAGCATACGATAACATCCCATGCAAGTCCTTGTAAGTGGTTACCATCTTCTGCACCATCTTTTCGATGTATTTTCTTTCTTTGTTTTTTTTTTTTGCTTTTGTTTGTTTGTTTGTTTTTTTTTTTTTTTTTTGCAGCCTCGATGGCACCATCCATCTGGGATTTGACCAGGAATACTGTAATGGCAGTTCTTCGGAACCCAAGCTAATCATTTCGAGTGCTTCTTCATGAGGCTGAATGATGTTCTTTTATATTCTAGTAACAGAGAGATCTTTTCGGGAATCTGTTCATCCTCCTCCTCTTCAGCTTCGTGAACAGGGAACTCAAAGTCGGGAGAGAGCATAGGGTTACAGTGTTCAACGGGTTTATTGATGTTCGGTCTACATAAGATTGATGATTGATTTTAAAAAATGAGTGAAAAATGCAGACCTTTTGAAATTGATTTAAAATAAAATAAAATAAAATATTTTTTGGGTTTTTTGTGTTACCATTTTCCAAGAAAAAGCAGTAAAATAAAAATAAAAAGTCGCGAAAGAAACGACAATTTTTCATTGATAGTGGTAACTTGAAGACAAAAGTAGAGCCCTACATGATTTCACTTTCGTATCGGGCGAAACGAAAGGATTTTTGAAAAGATAAGACAACTAAAACACATTACTTGGACCCATGAGTAACTGAGAGAATGTCAACAGCGACCCAATTGCGGCAAATCCTTCCTTGTGTTTGCACGACCAGATCCATTTTCTTTCTTCTGTTTGCACGAGTATTGTAGGTGCGAGTGGATTTGTAATGAATGCGCGGGGCCACTTTCTTTGACTGCGGCTGATTGACCTTTTGGTGATGAAACAGAGGATGAGACTCGGTTCAGAAACTATGAATGCAGTATGATGCATGATTTATACTTATGCAAAAAAGAAGAAAGATTTGTTATCGAAGGACTTTGTTGAAGTAATTGTAAACATCATGGTTTGAACATTTCATTTGAGCATCAAGGCCTTTCAAAATAGTTCTTTTTTAGAAACCGAGCCAAGGGACCAATTCAAAAGTCCTTTAGTGGAAGCTAGATTTTTAAAAGAAATCTAAAGACTCCTAGCTTCCTTAAATTCAACAAATCATGGCTCTTGAAGATGTACTTCCTAGTGCTCCTCTATGATGTTCACAAAAAAACTTGTTTAAGTCCTTCGATAATTGGATGAAAAATGAGTTTATGCATGGATGCATGTATGCATGATTATGCTAAAGAAGCGGAGAAAACATGGTGAGGTTAAGTCCAATAATGTTGGAGTCAAGGGTAAACACGCCATTTGGTAAGGACTATGGTTTCATATGTACCTGTATCACGGGTTCTACCAAGTTCCCAAAGTCATTGACCACTTCCGAATATTGTCGGATTACGGGACTGACTCCCGGTCCAACAACGTCCGTAGGAAAGTCTCGTTTGAGTGTAGTATCGCGTATCAACTAATTCAAGACTACTCTTGATTAGCCACCGCACTACGTCCTAAAAGGCCAAGATGGGTTAAAGGTAACTAAAGGTCCTCAACTTCATAGGTCACTTGAAAATAACAATGCCGAACACGACTACTCATGTCAACATAGTGATACTTCCAAGATTCCTCCATTGAGTGGGGTTATCACATGTGCCACATCCGAAACTCACTCTCGGAAAGACACTTTGATTATACCACCATCCTATCTTATGTTTCCCTCAAGTCCGGGTGTAGGACTTATCTCACCACTCACATGAAAAGGAAAAAAAAAACACATATGCACATATTTACATTTTTATTTTTAAGCAAGTTATAGCACAAAATAATTAAATAAAATCAAGTTAGGCTCAACCCTCTTAGGGAAGTCCCCAGTGAAGTCGCCATTTCTGTCGCGGTGATTTTCGGAGATCAAGCTATTGATTAGCGTTGACTCACTAATTTTATTCACGACTGAACTTTTAATTTTTTAAATGAAAAGTGGAAAAAAGTTCTAAATTACCACATTTTAAAAATTTAGGGTTCGGGGGTTAGTTACGTTTAGGGAAGGTGTTAGCACCCTAAACGTTCGTAGTACTCTACGAGAACCTCTTGATTTTATTTATTTATTTTGGCTATAACTTGCTTATTTTTTTTTAAAGAAAAGAATGAATTAGAATAGTGAGAAACAAAAATGTTTTTTTTTGTATTTTTTATGATTTGGAAGGACAGGGTCCTCTGCCTACGTACCCGTGAGGGATCAAAACCTCGTAGTTCGGGGTAAAAATGCCGTTTGATTTGTTTAGGTGTTTTTTAGTTTTTTTTTAGAAAAAGGTTTTAAAGATAAAATAAGGGCCAAGTGGCAAAATGTGATTGGTTTGTGTTTTTTATTTGAAAATGATTAAAGTGTAATTAAAGTAGATTAATGATTATTTAAAGAAAATAAAAGAGAAAAAACGGACACTTGATTGGAAACCAAGGTTTATTAAGAAGAGATTTTTTTTGTGATTTTGATTATTTGCATGTTTTTTTGTTTTTAATTGACTAAGACTAAAAGTAACTAAAAGCTAATACGCGAGGAAATTCCGTGGTGACGTTGGATCACCACGAAACCCTTTTGAAATTAAACTGACCTAATATTTTTTGCATTTTGTTTTAATAGCGAAATAAATAAAAATAAATAAAAGACGTAAGGCAGAATAAATAAAGTGTGAGTGTCAGTGCATATTCTCATTTATTTTTGTTACATTGATCCTAAGTACATTCTAATAAAATGAAAATAAAAATGACAAAATGATAAACAAGGAAAGAGAAAAACAAAATTGCAAAGGTATGAAAATAAGTATGCTAGAATAAAACTAAATGCATGAAATAAAATAAAAATAAAAATGCATGAAAGTAAAAGGAAAATAATAAGAAAAAAAATGCATGAAATCCTATAAGGTAAATGCAATGAAACAAAATGCATGAAAATAAATAAGAAATTAACAAGATAAAATGCTAGAAATGATAATAAACAAAAATAAAAGGGAAGAGGGGAGTGCAACAAGCAAAATGGGGGCGGTTTTGTTTAGTTTGTGGGTGATGGAGGATACCGGGTGTTGTGTATTTGGGGAGAGGGCGTGAATGGTTTTGGTTAGGTTAGTGTAGTGTTGTTGTTGTGTCGGTGGCGGTTGTTGGTAAGGGAGTGGGTGAGTGTTGTTATGGTGGTGGAAACCGTGAGTTTGGGTGGTTGTTGTGATGAGGGAGGTTTGCGTGAGTTTGTGAGTGGTGATGACTGAGACGATGGTGGCCATACGGTTTTGGTTGAGTGGTTTTGATGGTAGGTTGTGATGTTATGTGGTGGAGGGAACTGCTTGTGTGCTGATGATTTTTGTGTAGTGTTTGAGTTTTTTCTGTTGGTAAAATTGGCTCCCCCTTTGCTACTGATTCTGTGTTCTCTTTTATTAAGCAATGCCAATTAATGTGACTTAAAGGCCAATGATGGACAATAAACACAATTAATCAGCAAAAGACTAAAAAAAGCAACCATTAAAATGGTTATTAAAAATCATCAAAACAAAATCAGTCAACCCTTTAAAAATAAAATAATGAAATAAAAAAAAATCCGAAAATAAAAAAAAGTAAAAATAAAAAAGGTAAATAATAAAGATAATAATAAAAGGAATAATAAGTAACAAATAAAAATAAAAATAAAAAATTGTCGCCTTCGGAACCAAAAATGAGGTATTTTAAAATACCTCTCTGTCGAAATTTCGTCTGAAACGACAACAAAAATTTCGAACCAAAAGACGAGTGAAAAAGAAATTTTAGGTCAAAAATTGGGGTATGACAGATGCCCCTATTTAAGTCTCTTCGTCCGGAGATTTGAAGAGAAAACCTTGGATTCGACGGGTCGAAGGGACTTAAATACAGAGTACACCAATTTTGGACCTAACAAAAAAGATGTGAAATGCTCGTGATGCAAAGGTGAATGCAAGACGGCGAGGATGACCTGACTGGGGATAAAACAAAACGAAAGGATACCCGAGTTCGTTAAAGAAAGGGATCCGACTCCACTGGGGAATAACACAGTTTCACTGGGGAAGGGATCAACTATCGTATTGACAGCTGAGAAAGGGAATATGATATGGGAAAAGACACCGACCACAAGCTGCCCGTTTGTAGGGCTTGCCACTTGAGATAACGACGGAAATAAAAGTAACATGCCACTGACGACAAGAAACAAAGGCGAATGTAAACGTTGGATGAAAGGTGAAAGCTGGATGAAAAACAAAAGCCGGATAAATGCTGGATGAAATATAAATGTTGGATGAAAGATAAAAGCTGGATGAAAGATAAATGCTGGATGAAATTTAAAAGCTGGATGAAAGATAAATGCTGGATGAAATATAAAAGCAGGATGAAATATAAAAGCAGGATGAAATATAAAAGCCGGATGGAAATATAAAAGCAGGATGAAGGATAAATGCAGGATGAAATATAAAAGCAGGATGAAGGATAAGTGCAGGATGAAATATAAAAGCAGGGTGAAGGATAAATGCAGGATGAAATATAAAAGCAGGATGTAATTTAAATGCTGGATGAAATATAAAAGCAGGATGAAATTTAAATGCTGGATGAAAGATAAAAGCAGGATGAAATTTAAATGCTGGATGAAATATAAAAGCAGGATGAAATTTAAATGCTGGATGAAATATAAAAGCAGGATGAAATTTAAATGCTGGATGAAATATAAAAGCAGGATGAAGGATAAATGCCAGCTGTTCGGGTTATTGCCGAACGAGTCAACTGACGACAAAAGATTGGATAAACGTCAGCTGTTCGGGTTAATGCCGAACGAGTCAACTGACGACAAAAGATTGGATAAACGTCAGCTGTCCGGGTTAATGCCGAACGAGTCAACTGACGACAAAAGATTGGATAAACGTCAGCTGTTCGGGTTATTGCCGAACGAGTCAACTGACGACAAAAGATTGGATAAATGTCAGCTGTTCGGGTTAATGCCGAACGAGTCAACTGACGACAAAAGATTGGATAAATGTCAGCTGTTCGGGTTGATGCCGAACGAGTCAACTGACGACAAAAGATTGGATAAATGTCAGCTGTTCGGGTTAATGCCGAACGAGTCAACTGACGACAAAAGATTGGATAAATGTCAGCTGTTCGGGTTAATGCCGAACGAGTCAACTGACGACAAAAGATTGGATAAATGTCAGCTGTTCGGGTTAATGCCGAACGAGTCAACTGACGACAAAAGATTGGATAAATGTCAGCTGTTCGGGTTAATGCCGAACGAGTCAACTGACGACAAAAGATTGGATAATTGTCAGCTGTTCGGGTTAATGCCGAACGAGTCAACTGACGACAAAAGATTGGATAAATGTCAGCTGTTCGGGTTAATGCCGAACGAGTCAACTGACGACAAAAGATTGGATAAACGTCAGCTGTTCGGGTTAATGCCGAACGAGTCAACTGACGACAAAAGATTGGATAAATGTCAGCTGTTCGGGTTATTGCCGAACGAGTCAACTGACGACAAAAGATTGGATAAACGTCAGCTGTTCGGGTTATTGCCGAACGAGTCAACTGACGACAAAAGATTGGATAGGAAAATGCACAAGCTGTTCGTTAAAGAACTGCCACTTGGCGAAAAAAACAAGATAAAGGATGCACAAGCTGTTCGTTTGAACTGCCACTTGGCATAAAGAGGGTGACATCTTTGGACCAGACACACTGGGGATGACACTTGGGGATAAAGAGAGTTAAAAAAAAAAAAAAGTTCATGACTGATTGGTATGAAAAACAAGACTCAAGGTGGTTAATGCAACCATGTATGAATGATGTTATGTGCATGTTGTGTATGCAAGAATGTGTATATGCATGAATGTATGAATGCATGAATGATGATGTGACTTGTATGACTGGCATGACTGACTGACTTGTGACTGTATGAAGGATTGACTGGTAAGATTGTATGAAAGACCGACTTGATGAGACAAGATTGGACGGATAAGATGGAAAGTGACCCGACGTCGCATCACAAACACTCGGCAATCTTCAATGGGGATGATGCCACTGGGGACATATCAAAACATTAACGGGGTAAAGCCCGGCATGCAACAACTGGTGGCAAGCAAACACTTCCTGGGGTAGACGTGTTGATCCATAGACCTGGCAGGAGAATTGACGTTTCTGTGGTCATGCCTTTTGTTTTTTCCATTTTTGAATCCCTAACTTTTGCCTGGACCGCCCTTTCGGGTTTTCAATCCACCGGGAATATATTCTTTTTTGTATGCCCCTAATTTTTGCCTGGACCGCCTTTCCAGGTTTTCGATCCACCAGGACGCTCATTTTCGCCTAAGCCGCCCTTTCGGGTTTTCGACTTACCGAGCTCTTTTCTTTTTCTTTTTTTTTTTAGGCAATTGACCACGTTTAACCTGCAGAGTTTGTCCGTTCTCAGGATAACTGTTGACGCCTACTTCACTTATTCATGAGTTCAGAGAGAATGTGTTTGTTGTTTATGCTTTCCAAAAGATATTAAAAAGATTTATGATTTTAAAAAAAAGTTTTGCTTCAAGTACTACCATCAAAAATAGAAGAAATTTTATAAACCGAATAAATGAGAATTCCAAATAAAAGGCACAGGCTCAAATTCATTTTAACAGAGTGGTGGCCCGCCAATGGCGTTGCCCCACGGATCTCTCAAAAGTTTTGGAAAATGGTAAATATAAGGGGAAGGTACATTGAACACAATAACCGTTATTCTCCCTAACAACTTTGAATTCCACTGTTTGGATGCTTCAGATCTAGAGTTTCTTTGACCGCTAATGTGCCCCAAGTGAGTCATGGCTAACCTGATGCAGTTACTTCGTCTTTTGATCCTTAACTTTTGCATAGACCGCCCTTTCGGGTTTTCGATCTATCAGGATGATTATTTTCTGTTTTATGTCTCTAATTTTTGCCTGGACCGCCCTTTCGGGTTTTCAGTCCACCGAGACGCTCATTTTTGTCTAAGCCACCCTTTCGGGTTTTCGACTCACCGAGCTGTTCTTTTATTTTTTAGACAAAGTATTCCTTGACTGCATCGGCGTTCACAGGACGGGGAAGCTCATCGCCATCCATAGTTGTAAGAGTCATTGCGCCACCGGAGAATGCTCTTTTGACGACATATGGGCCTTCATAATTAGGCGTCCATTTGCCCCTGGAGTCCGGTTGAAAGGATAAAATCTTTTTGAGCACAAGACCTCCTTCTTGGAACACACGGGAACTGCCCGTGACACAAAGCATTCATGCGTTTCTCTTCAATCAAGTTTGAACTGATCATATTTGTTTTGACATCATTCAGCCTCTGATAACTTGGGTTCCATTAAAACTCTCATTGATGGAATCTCAATCTCCACAGGGAGTACTGCTTCTATGCCATACACTAAAGAAGAGGGGGTTGCCCCTGTTGAGGTACACACTGAAGTACGATATCCAGGTAAAGCATACGATAACATCCCATGCAAGTCCTTGTAAGTGGTTACCATCTTCTGCACCATCTTTTCGATGTATTTTCTTTCTTTGTTTTTTTTTTTGCTTTTGTTTGTTTGTTTGTTTTTTTTTTTTTTTTTGCAGCCTCGATGGCACCATCCATCTGGGATTTGACCAGGAATACTGTAATGGCAGTTCTTCGGAACCCAAGCTAATCATTTCGAGTGCTTCTTCATGAGGCTGAATGATGTTCTTTTATATTCTAGTAACAGAGAGATCTTTTCGGGAATCTGTTCATCCTCCTCCTCTTCAGCTTCGTGAACAGGGAACTCAAAGTCGGGAGAGAGCATAGGGTTACAGTGTTCAACGGGTTTATTGATGTTCGGTCTACATAAGATTGATGATTGATTTTAAAAAATGAGTGAAAAATGCAGACCTTTTGAAATTGATTTAAAATAAAATAAAATAAAATATTTTTTGGGTTTTTTGTGTTACCATTTTCCAAGAAAAAGCAGTAAAATAAAAATAAAAAGTCGCGAAAGAAACGACAATTTTTCATTGATAGTGGTAACTTGAAGACAAAAGTAGAGCCCTACATGATTTCACTTTCGTATCGGGCGAAACGAAAGGATTTTTGAAAAGATAAGACAACTAAAACACATTACTTGGACCCATGAGTAACTGAGAGAATGTCAACAGCGACCCAATTGCGGCAAATCCTTCCTTGTGTTTGCACGACCAGATCCATTTTCTTTCTTCTGTTTGCACGAGTATTGTAGGTGCGAGTGGATTTGTAATGAATGCGCGGGGCCACTTTCTTTGACTGCGGCTGATTGACCTTTTGGTGATGAAACAGAGGATGAGACTCGGTTCAGAAACTATGAATGCAGTATGATGCATGATTTATACTTATGCAAAAAAGAAGAAAGATTTGTTATCGAAGGACTTTGTTGAAGTAATTGTAAACATCATGGTTTGAACATTTCATTTGAGCATCAAGGCCTTTCAAAATAGTTCTTTTTTAGAAACCGAGCCAAGGGACCAATTCAAAAGTCCTTTAGTGGAAGCTAGATTTTTAAAAGAAATCTAAAGACTCCTAGCTTCCTTAAATTCAACAAATCATGGCTCTTGAAGATGTACTTCCTAGTGCTCCTCTATGATGTTCACAAAAAAACTTGTTTAAGTCCTTCGATAATTGGATGAAAAATGAGTTTATGCATGGATGCATGTATGCATGATTATGCTAAAGAAGCGGAGAAAACATGGTGAGGTTAAGTCCAATAATGTTGGAGTCAAGGGTAAACACGCCATTTGGTAAGGACTATGGTTTCATATGTACCTGTATCACGGGTTCTACCAAGTTCCCAAAGTCATTGACCACTTCCGAATATTGTCGGATTACGGGACTGACTCCCGGTCCAACAACGTCCGTAGGAAAGTCTCGTTTGAGTGTAGTATCGCGTATCAACTAATTCAAGACTACTCTTGATTAGCCACCGCACTACGTCCTAAAAGGCCAAGATGGGTTAAAGGTAACTAAAGGTCCTCAACTTCATAGGTCACTTGAAAATAACAATGCCGAACACGACTACTCATGTCAACATAGTGATACTTCCAAGATTCCTCCATTGAGTGGGGTTATCACATGTGCCACATCCGAAACTCACTCTCGGAAAGACACTTTGATTATACCACCATCCTATCTTATGTTTCCCTCAAGTCCGGGTGTAGGACTTATCTCACCACTCACGTAAAAAGGAAAAAAAACACATATGCACATATTTACATTTTTATTTTTAAGCAAGTTATAGCACAAAATAATTAAATAAAATCAAGTTAGGCTCAACCCTCTTAGGGAAGTCCCCAGTGAAGTCGCCATTTCTGTCGCGGTGATTTTCGGAGATCAAGCTATTGATTACCGTTGACTCACTAAATTTAATTCACGACTGAACTTTTAATTTTTTAAATGAAAAGTGGAAAAAAGTTCTAAATTACCACATTTTAAAAATTTAGGGTTCGGGGGTTAGTTACGTTTAGGGAAGGTGTTAGCACCCTAAACGTTCGTAGTACTCTACGAGAACCTCTTGATTTTATTTATTTATTTTGGCTATAACTTGCTTATTTTTTTTTAAAGAAAAGAATGAATTAGAATAGTGAGAAACAAAAATGTTTTTTTTTGTATTTTTTATGATTTGGAAGGACAGGGTCCTCTGCCTACGTACCCGTGAGGGATCAAAACCTCGTAGTTCGGGGTAAAAATGCCGTTTGATTTGTTTAGGTGTTTTTTAGTTTTTTTTTAGAAAAAGGTTTTAAAGATAAAATAAGGGCCAAGTGGCAAAATGTGATTGGTTTGTGTTTTTTATTTGAAAATGATTAAAGTGTAATTAAAGTAGATTAATGATTATTTAAAGAAAATAAAAGAGAAAAAACGGACACTTGATTGGAAACCAAGGTTTATTAAGAAGAGATTTTTTTTGTGATTTTGATTATTTGCATGTTTTTTTGTTTTTAATTGACTAAGACTAAAAGTAACTAAAAGCTAATACGCGAGGAAATTCCGTGGTGACGTTGGATCACCACGAAACCCTTTTGAAATTAAACTGACCTAATATTTTTTGCATTTTTTTTTAATAGCGAAATAAATAAAAATAAATAAAAGACGTAAGGCAGAATAAATAAAGTGTGAGTGTCAGTGCATATTCTCATTTATTTTTGTTACATTGATCCTAAGTACATTCTAATAAAATGAAAATAAAAATGACAAAATGATAAACAAGGAAAGAGAAAAACAAAATTGCAAAGGTATGAAAATAAGTATGCTAGAATAAAACTAAATGCATGAAATAAAATAAAAATAAAAATGCATGAAAGTAAAAGGAAAATAATAAGAAAAAAAATGCATGAAATCCTATAAGGTAAATGCAATGAAACAAAATGCATGAAAATAAATAAGAAATTAACAAGATAAAATGCTAGAAATGATAATAAACAAAAATAAAAGGGAAGAGGGGAGTGCAACAAGCAAAATGGGGGCGGTTTTGTTTAGTTTGTGGGTGATGGAGGATACCGGGTGTTGGGTATTTGGGGAGAGGGCGTGAATGGTTTTGGTTAGGTTAGTGTAGTGTTGTTGTTGTGTCGGTGGCGGTTGTTGGTAAGGGAGTGGGTGAGTGTGGTTATGGTGGTGGAAACCGTGAGTTTGGGTGGTTGTTGTGATGAGGGAGGTTTGCGTGAGTTTGTGAGTGGTGATGACTGAGACGATGGTGGCCATACGGTTTTGGTTGAGTGGTTTTGATGGTAGGTTGTGATGTTATGTGGTGGAGGGAACTGCTTGTGTGCTGATGATTTTTGTGTAGTGTTTGAGTTTTTTCTGTTGGTAAAATTGGCTCCCCCTTTGCTACTGATTCTGTGTTCTCTTTTATTAAGCAATGCCAATTAATGTGACTTAAAGGCCAATGATGGACAATAAACACAATTAATCAGCAAAAGACTAAAAAAAGCAACCATTAAAATGGTTATTAAAAATCATCAAAACAAAATCAGTCAACCCTTTAAAAATAAAATAATGAAATAAAAAAAAATCCGAAAATAAAAAAAAGTAAAAATAAAAAGGTAAATAATAAAGATAATAATAAAAGGAATAATAAGTAACAAATAAAAATAAAAATAAAAAATTGTCGCCTTCGGAACCAAAAATGAGGTATTTTAAAATACCTCTCTGTCGAAATTTCGTCTGAAACGACAACAAAAATTTCGAACCAAAAGACGAGTGAAAAAGAAATTTTAGGTCAAAAATTGGGGTATGACAGATGCCCCTATTTAAGTCTCTTCGTCCGGAGATTTGAAGAGAAAACCTTGGATTCGACGGGTCGAAGGGACTTAAATACAGAGTACACCAATTTTGGACCTAACAAAAAAGATGTGAAATGCTCGTGATGCAAAGGTGAATGCAAGACGGCGAGGATGACCTGACTGGGGATAAAACAAAACGAAAGGATACCCGAGTTCGTTAAAGAAAGGGATCCGACTCCACTGGGGAATAACACAGTTTCACTGGGGAAGGGATCAACTATCGTATTGACAGCTGAGAAAGGGAATATGATATGGGAAAAGACACCGACCACAAGCTGCCCGTTTGTAGGGCTTGCCACTTGAGATAACGACGGAAATAAAAGTAACATGCCACTGACGACAAGAAACAAAGGCGAATGTAAACGTTGGATGAAAGGTGAAAGCTGGATGAAAAACAAAAGCCGGATAAATGCTGGATGAAATATAAATGTTGGATGAAAGATAAAAGCTGGATGAAAGATAAATGCTGGATGAAATTTAAAAGCTGGATGAAAGATAAATGCTGGATGAAATATAAAAGCAGGATGAAATATAAAAGCAGGATGAAATATAAAAGCCGGATGGAAATATAAAAGCAGGATGAAGGATAAATGCAGGATGAAATATAAAAGCAGGATGAAGGATAAGTGCAGGATGAAATATAAAAGCAGGGTGAAGGATAAATGCAGGATGAAATATAAAAGCAGGATGTAATTTAAATGCTGGATGAAATATAAAAGCAGGATGAAATTTAAATGCTGGATGAAAGATAAAAGCAGGATGAAATTTAAATGCTGGATGAAATATAAAAGCAGGATGAAATTTAAATGCTGGATGAAATATAAAAGCAGGATGAAATTTAAATGCTGGATGAAATATAAAAGCAGGATGAAGGATAAATGCCAGCTGTTCGGGTTATTGCCGAACGAGTCAACTGACGACAAAAGATTGGATAAACGTCAGCTGTTCGGGTTAATGCCGAACGAGTCAACTGACGACAAAAGATTGGATAAACGTCAGCTGTCCGGGTTAATGCCGAACGAGTCAACTGACGACAAAAGATTGGATAAACGTCAGCTGTTCGGGTTATTGCCGAACGAGTCAACTGACGACAAAAGATTGGATAAATGTCAGCTGTTCGGGTTAATGCCGAACGAGTCAACTGACGACAAAAGATTGGATAAATGTCAGCTGTTCGGGTTGATGCCGAACGAGTCAACTGACGACAAAAGATTGGATAAATGTCAGCTGTTCGGGTTAATGCCGAACGAGTCAACTGACGACAAAAGATTGGATAAATGTCAGCTGTTCGGGTTAATGCCGAACGAGTCAACTGACGACAAAAGATTGGATAAATGTCAGCTGTTCGGGTTAATGCCGAACGAGTCAACTGACGACAAAAGATTGGATAAATGTCAGCTGTTCGGGTTAATGCCGAACGAGTCAACTGACGACAAAAGATTGGATAATTGTCAGCTGTTCGGGTTAATGCCGAACGAGTCAACTGACGACAAAAGATTGGATAAATGTCAGCTGTTCGGGTTAATGCCGAACGAGTCAACTGACGACAAAAGATTGGATAAACGTCAGCTGTTCGGGTTAATGCCGAACGAGTCAACTGACGACAAAAGATTGGATAAATGTCAGCTGTTCGGGTTAATGCCGAACGAGTCAACTGACGACAAAAGATTGGATAAATGTCAGCTGTTCGGGTTAATGCCGAACGAGTCAACTGACGACAAAAGATTGGATAGGAAAATGCACAAGCTGTTCGTTAAAGAACTGCCACTTGGCGAAAAAACAAGATAAAGGATGCACAAGCTGTTCGTTTGAACTGCCACTTAGCATAAAGAGGGTGACATCTTTGGACCAGACACACTGGGGATGACACTTGGGGATAAAGAGAGTTAAAAAAAAAAAAAAGTTCATGACTGATTGGTATGAAAAACAAGACTCAAGGTGGTTAATGCAACCATGTATGAATGATGTTATGTGCATGTTGTGTATGCAAGAATGTGTATATGCATGAATGTATGAATGCATGAATGATGATGTGACTTGTATGACTGGCATGACTGACTGACTTGTGACTGTATGAAGGATTGACTGGTAAGATTGTATGAAAGACCGACTTGATGAGACAAGATTGGACGGATAAGATGGAAAGTGACCCGACGTCGCATCACAAACACTCGGCAATCTTCAATGGGGATGATGCCACTGGGGACATATCAAAACATTAACGGGGGTAAAGCCCGGCATGCAACAACTGGTGGCAAGCAAACACTTCCTGGGGTAGACGTGTTGATCCATAGACCTGGCAGGAGAATTGACGTTTCTGTGGTCATGCCTTTTGTTTTTTCCATTTTTGAATCCCTAACTTTTGCCTGGACCGCCCTTTCGGGTTTTCAATCCACCGGGAATATATTCTTTTTTGTATGCCCCTAATTTTTGCCTGGACCGCCTTTCCAGGTTTTCGATCCACCAGGACGCTCATTTTCGCCTAAGCCGCCCTTTCGGGTTTTCGACTTACCGAGCTCTTTTCTTTTTCTTTTTTTTTTTAGGCAATTGACCACGTTTAACCTGCAGAGTTTGTCCGTTCTCAGGATAACTGTTGACGCCTACTTCACTTATTCATGAGTTCAGAGAGAATGTGTTTGTTGTTTATGCTTTCCAAAAGATATTAAAAAGATTTATGATTTTAAAAAAAAGTTTTGCTTCAAGTACTACCATCAAAAATAGAAGAAATTTTATAAACCGAATAAATGAGAATTCCAAATAAAAGGCACAGGCTCAAATTCATTTTAACAGAGTGGTGGCCCGCCAATGGCGTTGCCCCACGGATCTCTCAAAAGTTTTGGAAAATGGTAAATATAAGGGGAAGGTACATTGAACACAATAACCGTTATTCTCCCTAACAACTTTGAATTCCACTGTTTGGATGCTTCAGATCTAGAGTTTCTTTGACCGCTAATGTGCCCCAAGTGAGTCATGGCTAACCTGATGCAGTTACTTCGTCTTTTGATCCTTAACTTTTGCATAGACCGCCCTTTCGGGTTTTCGATCTATCAGGATGATTATTTTCTGTTTTATGTCTCTAATTTTTGCCTGGACCGCCCTTTCGGGTTTTCAGTCCACCGAGACGCTCATTTTTGTCTAAGCCGCCCTTTCGGGTTTTCGACTCACCGAGCTGTTCTTTTATTTTTTAGACAAAGTATTCCTTGACTGCATCGGCGTTCACAGGACGGGGAAGCTCATCGCCATCCATAGTTGTAAGAGTCATTGCGCCACCGGAGAATGCTCTTTTGACGACATATGGGCCTTCATAATTAGGCGTCCATTTGCCCCTGGAGTCCGGTTGAAAGGATAAAATCTTTTTGAGCACAAGACCTCCTTCTTGGAACACACGGGAACTGCCCGTGACACAAAGCATTCATGCGTTTCTCTTCAATCAAGTTTGAACTGATCATATTTGTTTTGACATCATTCAGCCTCTGATAACTTGGGTTCCATTAAAACTCTCATTGATGGAATCTCAATCTCCACAGGGAGTACTGCTTCTATGCCATACACTAAAGAAGAGGGGGTTGCCCCTGTTGAGGTACACACTGAAGTACGATATCCAGGTAAAGCATACGATAACATCCCATGCAAGTCCTTGTAAGTGGTTACCATCTTCTGCACCATCTTTTCGATGTATTTTCTTTCTTTGTTTTTTTTTTTGCTTTTGTTTGTTTGTTTTTTTTTTTTTTTTTTTTGCAGCCTCGATGGCACCATCCATCTGGGATTTGACCAGGAATACTGTAATGGCAGTTCTTCGGAACCCAAGCTAATCATTTCGAGTGCTTCTTCATGAGGCTGAATGATGTTCTTTTATATTCTAGTAACAGAGAGATCTTTTCGGGAATCTGTTCATCCTCCTCCTCTTCAGCTTCGTGAACAGGGAACTCAAAGTCGGGAGAGAGCATAGGGTTACAGTGTTCAACGGGTTTATTGATGTTCGGTCTACATAAGATTGATGATTGATTTTAAAAAATGAGTGAAAAATGCAGACCTTTTGAAATTGATTTAAAATAAAATAAAATAAAATATTTTTTGGGTTTTTTGTGTTACCATTTTCCAAGAAAAAGCAGTAAAATAAAAATAAAAAGTCGCGAAAGAAACGACAATTTTTCATTGATAGTGGTAACTTGAAGACAAAAGTAGAGCCCTACATGATTTCACTTTCGTATCGGGCGAAACGAAAGGATTTTTGAAAAGATAAGACAACTAAAACACATTACTTGGACCCATGAGTAACTGAGAGAATGTCAACAGCGACCCAATTGCGGCAAATCCTTCCTTGTGTTTGCACGACCAGATCCATTTTCTTTCTTCTGTTTGCACGAGTATTGTAGGTGCGAGTGGATTTGTAATGAATGCGCGGGGCCACTTTCTTTGACTGCGGCTGATTGACCTTTTGGTGATGAAACAGAGGATGAGACTCGGTTCAGAAACTATGAATGCAGTATGATGCATGATTTATACTTATGCAAAAAAGAAGAAAGATTTGTTATCGAAGGACTTTGTTGAAGTAATTGTAAACATCATGGTTTGAACATTTCATTTGAGCATCAAGGCCTTTCAAAATAGTTCTTTTTTAGAAACCGAGCCAAGGGACCAATTCAAAAGTCCTTTAGTGGAAGCTAGATTTTTAAAAGAAATCTAAAGACTCCTAGCTTCCTTAAATTCAACAAATCATGGCTCTTGAAGATGTACTTCCTAGTGCTCCTCTATGATGTTCACAAAAAAACTTGTTTAAGTCCTTCGATAATTGGATGAAAAATGAGTTTATGCATGGATGCATGTATGCATGATTATGCTAAAGAAGCGGAGAAAACATGGTGAGGTTAAGTCCAATAATGTTGGAGTCAAGGGTAAACACGCCATTTGGTAAGGACTATGGTTTCATATGTACCTGTATCACGGGTTCTACCAAGTTCCCAAAGTCATTGACCACTTCCGAATATTGTCGGATTACGGGACTGACTCCCGGTCCAACAACGTCCGTAGGAAAGTCTCGTTTGAGTGTAGTATCGCGTATCAACTAATTCAAGACTACTCTTGATTAGCCACCGCACTACGTCCTAAAAGGCCAAGATGGGTTAAAGGTAACTAAAGGTCCTCAACTTCATAGGTCACTTGAAAATAACAATGCCGAACACGACTACTCATGTCAACATAGTGATACTTCCAAGATTCCTCCATTGAGTGGGGTTATCACATGTGCCACATCCGAAACTCACTCTCGGAAAGACACTTTGATTATACCACCATCCTATCTTATGTTTCCCTCAAGTCCGGGTGTAGGACTTATCTCACCACTCACGTAAAAAGGAAAAAAAACACATATGCACATATTTACATTTTTATTTTTAAGCAAGTTATAGCACAAAATAATTAAATAAAATCAAGTTAGGCTCAACCCTCTTAGGGAAGTCCCCAGTGAAGTCGCCATTTCTGTCGCGGTGATTTTCGGAGATCAAGCTATTGATTACCGTTGACTCACTAAATTTAATTCACGACTGAACTTTTAATTTTTTAAATGAAAAGTGGAAAAAAGTTCTAAATTACCACATTTTAAAAATTTAGGGTTCGGGGGTTAGTTACGTTTAGGGAAGGTGTTAGCACCCTAAACGTTCGTAGTACTCTACGAGAACCTCTTGATTTTATTTATTTATTTTGGCTATAACTTGCTTATTTTTTTTTAAAGAAAAGAATGAATTAGAATAGTGAGAAACAAAAATGTTTTTTTTTGTATTTTTTATGATTTGGAAGGACAGGGTCCTCTGCCTACGTACCCGTGAGGGATCAAAACCTCGTAGTTCGGGGTAAAAATGCCGTTTGATTTGTTTAGGTGTTTTTTAGTTTTTTTTTAGAAAAAGGTTTTAAAGATAAAATAAGGGCCAAGTGGCAAAATGTGATTGGTTTGTGTTTTTTATTTGAAAATGATTAAAGTGTAATTAAAGTAGATTAATGATTATTTAAAGAAAATAAAAGAGAAAAAACGGACACTTGATTGGAAACCAAGGTTTATTAAGAAGAGATTTTTTTTTGTGATTTTGATTATTTGCATGTTTTTTTTGTTTTTAATTGACTAAGACTAAAAGTAACTAAAAGCTAATACGCGAGGAAATTCCGTGGTGACGTTGGATCACCACGAAACCCTTTTGAAATTAAACTGACCTAATATTTTTTGCATTTTTTTTAATAGCGAAATAAATAAAAATAAATAAAAGACGTAAGGCAGAATAAATAAAGTGTGAGTGTCAGTGCATATTCTCATTTATTTTTGTTACATTGATCCTAAGTACATTCTAATAAAATGAAAATAAAAATGACAAAATGATAAACAAGGAAAGAGAAAAACAAAATTGCAAAGGTATGAAAATAAGTATGCTAGAATAAAACTAAATGCATGAAATAAAATAAAAATAAAAATGCATGAAAGTAAAAGGAAAATAATAAGAAAAAAAATGCATGAAATCCTATAAGGTAAATGCAATGAAACAAAATGCATGAAAATAAATAAGAAATTAACAAGATAAAATGCTAGAAATGATAATAAACAAAAATAAAAGGGAAGAGGGGAGTGCAACAAGCAAAATGGGGGCGGTTTTGTTTAGTTTGTGGGTGATGGAGGATACCGGGTGTTGGGTATTTGGGGAGAGGGCGTGAATGGTTTTGGTTAGGTTAGTGTAGTGTTGTTGTTGTGTCGGTGGCGGTTGTTGGTAAGGGAGTGGGTGAGTGTGGTTATGGTGGTGGAAACCGTGAGTTTGGGTGGTTGTTGTGATGAGGGAGGTTTGCGTGAGTTTGTGAGTGGTGATGACTGAGACGATGGTGGCCATACGGTTTTGGTTGAGTGGTTTTGATGGTAGGTTGTGATGTTATGTGGTGGAGGGAACTGCTTGTGTGCTGATGATTTTTTGTTGTAGTGTTTGAGTTTTTTCTGTTGGTAAAATTGGCTCCCCCTTTGCTACTGATTCTGTGTTCTCTTTTATTAAGCAATGCCAATTAATGTGACTTAAAGGCCAATGATGGACAATAAACACAATTAATCAGCAAAAGACTAAAAAAGCAACCATTAAAATGGTTATTAAAAATCATCAAAACAAAATCAGTCAACCCTTTAAAAATAAAATAATGAAATAAAAAAAAATCCGAAAATAAAAAAAGTAAAAATAAAAAGGTAAATAATAAAGATAATAATAAAAGGAATAATAAGTAACAAATAAAAATAAAAATAAAAAATTGTCGCCTTCGGAACCAAAAATGAGGTATTTTAAAATACCTCTCTGTCGAAATTTCGTCTGAAACGACAACAAAAATTTCGAACCAAAAGACGAGTGAAAAAGAAATTTTAGGTCAAAAATTGGGGTATGACAGATGCCCCTATTTAAGTCTCTTCGTCCGGAGATTTGAAGAGAAAACCTTGGATTCGACGGGTCGAAGGGACTTAAATACAGAGTACACCAATTTTGGACCTAACAAAAAAGATGTGAAATGCTCGTGATGCAAAGGTGAATGCAAGACGGCGAGGATGACCTGACTGGGGATAAAACAAAACGAAAGGATACCCGAGTTCGTTAAAGAAAGGGATCCGACTCCACTGGGGAATAACACAGTTTCACTGGGGAAGGGATCAACTATCGTATTGACAGCTGAGAAAGGGAATATGATATGGGAAAAGACACCGACCACAAGCTGCCCGTTTGTAGGGCTTGCCACTTGAGATAACGACGGAAATAAAAGTAACATGCCACTGACGACAAGAAACAAAGGCGAATGTAAACGTTGGATGAAAGGTGAAAGCTGGATGAAAAACAAAAGCCGGATAAATGCTGGATGAAATATAAATGTTGGATGAAAGATAAAAGCTGGATGAAAGATAAATGCTGGATGAAATTTAAAAGCTGGATGAAAGATAAATGCTGGATGAAATATAAAAGCAGGATGAAATATAAAAGCAGGATGAAATATAAAAGCCGGATGGAAATATAAAAGCAGGATGAAGGATAAATGCAGGATGAAATATAAAAGCAGGATGAAGGATAAGTGCAGGATGAAATATAAAAGCAGGGTGAAGGATAAATGCAGGATGAAATATAAAAGCAGGATGTAATTTAAATGCTGGATGAAATATAAAAGCAGGATGAAATTTAAATGCTGGATGAAAGATAAAAGCAGGATGAAATTTAAATGCTGGATGAAATATAAAAGCAGGATGAAATTTAAATGCTGGATGAAATATAAAAGCAGGATGAAATTTAAATGCTGGATGAAATATAAAAGCAGGATGAAGGATAAATGCCAGCTGTTCGGGTTATTGCCGAACGAGTCAACTGACGACAAAAGATTGGATAAACGTCAGCTGTTCGGGTTAATGCCGAACGAGTCAACTGACGACAAAAGATTGGATAAACGTCAGCTGTCCGGGTTAATGCCGAACGAGTCAACTGACGACAAAAGATTGGATAAACGTCAGCTGTTCGGGTTATTGCCGAACGAGTCAACTGACGACAAAAGATTGGATAAATGTCAGCTGTTCGGGTTAATGCCGAACGAGTCAACTGACGACAAAAGATTGGATAAATGTCAGCTGTTCGGGTTGATGCCGAACGAGTCAACTGACGACAAAAGATTGGATAAATGTCAGCTGTTCGGGTTAATGCCGAACGAGTCAACTGACGACAAAAGATTGGATAAATGTCAGCTGTTCGGGTTAATGCCGAACGAGTCAACTGACGACAAAAGATTGGATAAATGTCAGCTGTTCGGGTTAATGCCGAACGAGTCAACTGACGACAAAAGATTGGATAAATGTCAGCTGTTCGGGTTAATGCCGAACGAGTCAACTGACGACAAAAGATTGGATAATTGTCAGCTGTTCGGGTTAATGCCGAACGAGTCAACTGACGACAAAAGATTGGATAAATGTCAGCTGTTCGGGTTAATGCCGAACGAGTCAACTGACGACAAAAGATTGGATAAACGTCAGCTGTTCGGGTTAATGCCGAACGAGTCAACTGACGACAAAAGATTGGATAAATGTCAGCTGTTCGGGTTAATGCCGAACGAGTCAACTGACGACAAAAGATTGGATAAATGTCAGCTGTTCGGGTTAATGCCGAACGAGTCAACTGACGACAAAAGATTGGATAGGAAAATGCACAAGCTGTTCGTTAAAGAACTGCCACTTGGCGAAAAAACAAGATAAAGGATGCACAAGCTGTTCGTTTGAACTGCCACTTAGCATAAAGAGGGTGACATCTTTGGACCAGACACACTGGGGATGACACTTGGGGATAAAGAGAGTTAAAAAAAAAAAAAAAGTTCATGACTGATTGGTATGAAAAACAAGACTCAAGGTGGTTAATGCAACCATGTATGAATGATGTTATGTGCATGTTGTGTATGCAAGAATGTGTATATGCATGAATGTATGAATGCATGAATGATGATGTGACTTGTATGACTGGCATGACTGACTGACTTGTGACTGTATGAAGGATTGACTGGTAAGATTGTATGAAAGACCGACTTGATGAGACAAGATTGGACGGATAAGATGGAAAGTGACCCGACGTCGCATCACAAACACTCGGCAATCTTCAATGGGGATGATGCCACTGGGGACATATCAAAACATTAACGGGGTAAAGCCCGGCATGCAACAACTGGTGGCAAGCAAACACTTCCTGGGGTAGACGTGTTGATCCATAGACCTGGCAGGAGAATTGACGTTTCTGTGGTCATGCCTTTTGTTTTTTTTCCATTTTTGAATCCCTAACTTTTGCCTGGACCGCCCTTTCGGGTTTTCAATCCACCGGGAATATATTCTTTTTTGTATGCCCCTAATTTTTGCCTGGACCGCCTTTCCAGGTTTTCGATCCACCAGGACGCTCATTTTCGCCTAAGCCGCCCTTTCGGGTTTTCGACTTACCGAGCTCTTTTCTTTTTCTTTTTTTTTTTTAGGCAATTGACCACGTTTAACCTGCAGAGTTTGTCCGTTCTCAGGATAACTGTTGACGCCTACTTCACTTATTCATGAGTTCAGAGAGAATGTGTTTGTTGTTTATGCTTTCCAAAAGATATTAAAAAGATTTATGATTTTAAAAAAAGTTTTGCTTCAAGTACTACCATCAAAATAGAAGAAATTTTATAAACCGAATAAATGAGAATTCCAAATAAAAGGCACAGGCTCAAATTCATTTTAACAGAGTGGTGGCCCGCCAATGGCGTTGCCCCACGGATCTCTCAAAAGTTTTGGAAAATGGTAAATATAAGGGGAAGGTACATTGAACACAATAACCGTTATTCTCCCTAACAACTTTGAATTCCACTGTTTGGATGCTTCAGATCTAGAGTTTCTTTGACCGCTAATGTGCCCCAAGTGAGTCATGGCTAACCTGATGCAGTTACTTCGTCTTTTGATCCTTAACTTTTGCATAGACCGCCCTTTCGGGTTTTTCGATCTATCAGGATGATTATTTTCTGTTTTATGTCTCTAATTTTTGCCTGGACCGCCCTTTCGGGTTTTCAGTCCACCGAGACGCTCATTTTTGTCTAAGCCGCCCTTTCGGGTTTTTCGACTCACCGAGCTGTTCTTTTATTTTTTAGACAAAGTATTCCTTGACTGCATCGGCGTTCACAGGACGGGGAAGCTCATCGCCATCCATAGTTGTAAGAGTCATTGCGCCACCGGAGAATGCTCTTTTGACGACATATGGGCCTTCATAATTAGGCGTCCATTTGCCCCTGGAGTCCGGTTGAAAGGATAAAATCTTTTTGAGCACAAGACCTCCTTCTTGGAACACACGGGAACTGCCCGTGACACAAAGCATTCATGCGTTTCTCTTCAATCAAGTTTGAACTGATCATATTTGTTTTGACATCATTCAGCCTCTGATAACTTGGGTTCCATTAAAACTCTCATTGATGGAATCTCAATCTCCACAGGGAGTACTGCTTCTATGCCATACACTAAAGAAGAGGGGGTTGCCCCTGTTGAGGTACACACTGAAGTACGATATCCAGGTAAAGCATACGATAACATCCCATGCAAGTCCTTGTAAGTGGTTACCATCTTCTGCACCATCTTTTCGATGTATTTTCTTTCTTTGTTTTTTTTTTTTGCTTTTGTTTGTTTGTTTTTTTTTTTTTTTTTGCAGCCTCGATGGCACCATCCATCTGGGATTTGACCAGGAATACTGTAATGGCAGTTCTTCGGAACCCAAGCTAATCATTTCGAGTGCTTCTTCATGAGGCTGAATGATGTTCTTTTATATTCTAGTAACAGAGAGATCTTTTCGGGAATCTGTTCATCCTCCTCCTCTTCAGCTTCGTGAACAGGGAACTCAAAGTCGGGAGAGAGCATAGGGTTACAGTGTTCAACGGGTTTATTGATGTTCGGTCTACATAAGATTGATGATTGATTTTAAAAAATGAGTGAAAAATGCAGACCTTTTGAAATTGATTTAAAATAAAATAAAATAAAATATTTTTTGGGTTTTTTGTGTTACCATTTTCCAAGAAAAAGCAGTAAAATAAAAATAAAAAGTCGCGAAAGAAACGACAATTTTTCATTGATAGTGGTAACTTGAAGACAAAAGTAGAGCCCTACATGATTTCACTTTCGTATCGGGCGAAACGAAAGGATTTTTGAAAAGATAAGACAACTAAAACACATTACTTGGACCCATGAGTAACTGAGAGAATGTCAACAGCGACCCAATTGCGGCAAATCCTTCCTTGTGTTTGCACGACCAGATCCATTTTCTTTCTTCTGTTTGCACGAGTATTGTAGGTGCGAGTGGATTTGTAATGAATGCGCGGGGCCACTTTCTTTGACTGCGGCTGATTGACCTTTTGGTGATGAAACAGAGGATGAGACTCGGTTCAGAAACTATGAATGCAGTATGATGCATGATTTATACTTATGCAAAAAAGAAGAAAGATTTGTTATCGAAGGACTTTGTTGAAGTAATTGTAAACATCATGGTTTGAACATTTCATTTGAGCATCAAGGCCTTTCAAAATAGTTCTTTTTTAGAAACCGAGCCAAGGGACCAATTCAAAAGTCCTTTAGTGGAAGCTAGATTTTTAAAAGAAATCTAAAGACTCCTAGCTTCCTTAAATTCAACAAATCATGGCTCTTGAAGATGTACTTCCTAGTGCTCCTCTATGATGTTCACAAAAAAACTTGTTTAAGTCCTTCGATAATTGGATGAAAAATGAGTTTATGCATGGATGCATGTATGCATGATTATGCTAAAGAAGCGGAGAAAACATGGTGAGGTTAAGTCCAATAATGTTGGAGTCAAGGGTAAACACGCCATTTGGTAAGGACTATGGTTTCATATGTACCTGTATCACGGGTTCTACCAAGTTCCCAAAGTCATTGACCACTTCCGAATATTGTCGGATTACGGGACTGACTCCCGGTCCAACAACGTCCGTAGGAAAGTCTCGTTTGAGTGTAGTATCGCGTATCAACTAATTCAAGACTACTCTTGATTAGCCACCGCACTACGTCCTAAAAGGCCAAGATGGGTTAAAGGTAACTAAAGGTCCTCAACTTCATAGGTCACTTGAAAATAACAATGCCGAACACGACTACTCATGTCAACATAGTGATACTTCCAAGATTCCTCCATTGAGTGGGGTTATCACATGTGCCACATCCGAAACTCACTCTCGGAAAGACACTTTGATTATACCACCATCCTATCTTATGTTTCCCTCAAGTCCGGGTGTAGGACTTATCTCACCACTCACGTAAAAAGGAAAAAAAAAACACATATGCACATATTTACATTTTTATTTTTAAGCAAGTTATAGCACAAAATAATTAAATAAAATCAAGTTAGGCTCAACCCTCTTAGGGAAGTCCCCAGTGAAGTCGCCATTTCTGTCGCGGTGATTTTCGGAGATCAAGCTATTGATTACCGTTGACTCACTAAATTTAATTCACGACTGAACTTTTAATTTTTTAAATGAAAAGTGGAAAAAAGTTCTAAATTACCACATTTTAAAAATTTAGGGTTCGGGGGTTAGTTACGTTTAGGGAAGGTGTTAGCACCCTAAACGTTCGTAGTACTCTACGAGAACCTCTTGATTTTATTTATTTATTTTGGCTATAACTTGCTTATTTTTTTTTAAAGAAAAGAATGAATTAGAATAGTGAGAAACAAAAATGTTTTTTTTTGTATTTTTTATGATTTGGAAGGACAGGGTCCTCTGCCTACGTACCCGTGAGGGATCAAAACCTCGTAGTTCGGGGTAAAAATGCCGTTTGATTTGTTTAGGTGTTTTTTAGTTTTTTTTTAGAAAAAGGTTTTAAAGATAAAATAAGGGCCAAGTGGCAAAATGTGATTGGTTTGTGTTTTTTATTTGAAAATGATTAAAGTGTAATTAAAGTAGATTAATGATTATTTAAAGAAAATAAAAGAGAAAAAACGGACACTTGATTGGAAACCAAGGTTTATTAAGAAGAGATTTTTTTTGTGATTTTGATTATTTGCATGTTTTTTTGTTTTTAATTGACTAAGACTAAAAGTAACTAAAAGCTAATACGCGAGGAAATTCCGTGGTGACGTTGGATCACCACGAAACCCTTTTGAAATTAAACTGACCTAATATTTTTTGCATTTTTTTTTAATAGCGAAATAAATAAAAATAAATAAAAGACGTAAGGCAGAATAAATAAAGTGTGAGTGTCAGTGCATATTCTCATTTATTTTTGTTACATTGATCCTAAGTACATTCTAATAAAATGAAAATAAAAATGACAAAATGATAAACAAGGAAAGAGAAAAACAAAATTGCAAAGGTATGAAAATAAGTATGCTAGAATAAAACTAAATGCATGAAATAAAATAAAAATAAAAATGCATGAAAGTAAAAGGAAAATAATAAGAAAAAAAATGCATGAAATCCTATAAGGTAAATGCAATGAAACAAAATGCATGAAAATAAATAAGAAATTAACAAGATAAAATGCTAGAAATGATAATAAACAAAAATAAAAGGGAAGAGGGGAGTGCAACAAGCAAAATGGGGGCGGTTTTGTTTAGTTTGTGGGTGATGGAGGATACCGGGTGTTGGGTATTTGGGGAGAGGGCGTGAATGGTTTTGGTTAGGTTAGTGTAGTGTTGTTGTTGTGTCGGTGGCGGTTGTTGGTAAGGGAGTGGGTGAGTGTGGTTATGGTGGTGGAAACCGTGAGTTTGGGTGGTTGTTGTGATGAGGGAGGTTTGCGTGAGTTTGTGAGTGGTGATGACTGAGACGATGGTGGCCATACGGTTTTGGTTGAGTGGTTTTGATGGTAGGTTGTGATGTTATGTGGTGGAGGGAACTGCTTGTGTGCTGATGATTTTTGTGTAGTGTTTGAGTTTTTTTTGTTGGTAAAATTGGCTCCCCCTTTGCTACTGATTCTGTGTTCTCTTTTATTAAGCAATGCCAATTAATGTGACTTAAAGGCCAATGATGGACAATAAACACAATTAATCAGCAAAAGACTAAAAAAAGCAACCATTAAAATGGTTATTAAAAATCATCAAAACAAAATCAGTCAACCCTTTAAAAATAAAATAATGAAATAAAAAAAAATCCGAAAATAAAAAAAAGTAAAAATAAAAAAGGTAAATAATAAAGATAATAATAAAAGGAATAATAAGTAACAAATAAAAATAAAAATAAAAAATTGTCGCCTTCGGAACCAAAAATGAGGTATTTTAAAATACCTCTCTGTCGAAATTTCGTCTGAAACGACAACAAAAATTTCGAACCAAAAGACGAGTGAAAAAGAAATTTTAGGTCAAAAATTGGGGTATGACAAAATCATTTGAACCAGCTAATTCAATTGCAGTCATTGCAGCAGATAACTCAGCATAAAGAGCATTACCATGGCCTAAAAATTGAGAAAAACCTCCTATGCATATTCCATCAGAGTTCCTGATAATTCCACCAGCAGCTGCTCTAAGATTGTTTTGGATTGAGGCACCATCAGTGTTAATCTTGATCCAATGATGGGGAGGAGGAGTCCAGATAACTTCTTTGATGGAAGGGGCCTTTGGAGGTTTGATGTTAACTTTACAAGACTTCATGATTGAAAATTCAGAAATGTTAGTTGTAGCAGTCTTTGAAGTGAGATTACCTGACAAAGATACTTTGAAGATGATCAGATTGATAGCAATCCTCCAACTAATGGTTTTCTCTTGAAACCTGATTTGGTTTCTCCTAAACCAAATCACATTCAAAAGATTAATGATGCAAGCTCTAATTGTCACCTTACATTGAGGAGACCAAATAGAATCTAGGAGAGTCCAAATATCTTCCAAAGAGTTGAACTGAAGAGGTTTATTAAGAAGGGAGGCTAACCAGTTCCACATCCTTAGAGCAAATGAGCACTCAAAGAATAAGTGAAAAGAAGATTCTGAACAAGAATGACAAGAGGAACACATAGAGGGCATGTGGCTACCTCTAAGCATAAGGTTTTCGTTAGTAGGGATCTTATTATGCATGAGTCTCCAAACCAACAAAGATTTAGATGGAGGTATGTCAGAACTCCATATGGCCTTAGCCTAATGAAGGTTTTGACCAGCGCCATATTTGAAGAGATAGGCATCCTTGAATGACAGATCACCTGTAGTACAACCTTTCCAGACCAGTTTATCTTCTTTATGGTCTATAGGAAGGGTGACTTGCATAGCAAGTTGTCTGAGACCAGAGAAAGTTTCCAAGACATAAGAGGGAAAACTCCAATGAAGATTATGAATGAAGTCACTAACCTTTGCTGTGAGATTGCAATGTACATGTTCTGGCAGATTAAGAATATTAACTATTGAATCTCCACACCAAGTATCAAGTCAAAAGTTAATATTCTCCCCATTTCCAATAATCCAGCTGCAATTTTGATTCAGAGTATCAATCTCTGATTTGACACTGCTCCAAATAGAAGAGGAGATATGGTGTGAAATAACATTGTTTTTCTGAAAACCTTGCTTCTGATAAGAATGGCCCAGTCTTCCTTTGAATTTTTGAGATCCCAACAAAGTTTTAAGTTTAAAGCTTCATTGAGGGTAATTAACGACCTCATACCTAACCCTCCCTCTTAGAAGGGTTTGCAAATTTTATTCCAAGATACAGTCACCATCTTTCTTTTAGAGATATCTCCACTCCAAATAAAGTTTCTCATCCAGGATTCCACTTCTTTAAGGAGAGCAAGAGGCCAAGAGTAGATTGATATGGAGTGGATCATCATACCCTGAATAACATATTTGACTAGGATAACTCTTCCAGCCATAGAAAGGAGAGAAGCTTTCCAAGCACTCAATTTAGACTTAATCTTATCTGCAATAGGCTGCAAATGAGATTTCTTAGGCTTCCCCTTGAAAATTGGAACTCCAAGGTATGTGAAGGGAATAGAACCTTTATTGAAACCTATAAGGTTAGTGATATGATCAATTCTAGCAGCTGAGTTGGAACCATAAAAAACAGTTGATTTGGAAGGATTAATGAATTGGCCAGAAGCTAGAGCATAAGAGTTGAAAAATTTTATGAGAGCCTTGATTGAGGAAATCTTCCCTTTGCAAAAGATATGATGTCATCAGCATATAGGGAGTGAGAGGGAACTTGTATGGATCTTGTACCTTTAATCAGATCAAGCTTGCCTTGCTCCACAAGCTTAGTTATATTTCTGCTTAGGACATCTTCAGCTATGCAGAAGAGGAGGGGAGACAGGGGATCTCCTTGCCTCACTCCTCTTTTGCAATTGAAAAATCCATTCAATTTACCATTGACATTAATGGAAAGAGAGGCTGAGTTAAGAATTGTGTTGATCCAAGAGCAGAATCTGTCAAACCTGCTTAAGACCTTAAGAAGGAATTTCCATTCTAGAGTATCAAAAGCTTTAGAAATATCCACTTTAAAAGCTAGATTTCCAGCAAAAGACTTGATGTGAAGATGGTTGATTGCCTCTGAAGCTACACAAATACAATCTCTAATGTTTCTACCCTGAATAAAGCCTCTCTATTGAGCAGAAATTATGTTCTTCATGATTGGAGCTAATTTGTCTGCTAGGATCTTGGAGACTATCTTCAATTTGAAGTTAGCCAAAGCAATGGGTTTGTACTGGCTCACTGATATCACATCTGGCACTTTTGGAATAAAAACTATGGTATTGGAGTTATAGTTGGGAAGTAACCAGTCTTTAGAAAAGAATTCCAAGTCTGCATTGATCACATCCTGCTTCACAATATGTCCCAGTATTTTTGATAGAAGAATGCCCCAAAACCATCAGGGCCAGGAGCATTGTCTCTCTTCATTGAACTTACTGCATGAAAAATTGTTGGAACAAAATGTGTTTAACAAGTCCCTCATAAAATAAGGAGGAGATTGTTGAAACATTTATGTGTAAACATATCTCTCTTTATGGTTTTGATGATAACAAGGTATTAAAGAGAAAATTGGTTATTTGCTAATGCTTTGTTCAAGTGTTTCAGAACCACATGCTTAATATGTATTGATTGATAATGGTTATGAAGAACAAGCTAAAGAGCAAGAAGGAAAGCCAAGAAGCAAGGTTGCAAGGCTGAGAAGAAACTGGTCCTGAAGAAATGCTCCTGAAGTGCAGCCTCTGAAGACTGGGTGCTTCTGATGAAGTCAACGAAAAGTCAGCATCTGAAGACCAGCCTCTGATCCGTACAACTGAAGCAGCTTCTGATCACTGTTCACTGAGAAGCTTCTGAAGTTGATGTGGCATGGATTCTGATCAGTACTGTGCGCATTTAATACCTGGAGGTGTCAGAACAACTCAATGGAACAGTTGTCTCCCTGACCCAAACATTCTCCAGAATTAAAGGTGGGCCAATTCAAAAATGGCACCTGCCCTGTTCTGACAAGAAAAAGTGCAGCACACATTTGCAGCAACCTAGCCCAATTGCAACGGCTAAATTCCTGATTTCCAGCAAATCTCCAACAGCTCTATTTTCATCTATAAAAGGAGGGAGATTTGAAGAAGAATATGTCGAAGACTCTTTTGAAACGCATTGCTGAAACTTTGCCCTGTTTTCTGTGTAAAAACTGTCATAGTTCAAAACTCTTAGAAATTCTTCAGTCTTTGTAACTTAGGAATTTCTTAAGGTTAAGAGTCTTAACCTGTGTTGTATTTAGAGAACACCTCTGATATTTGATCAAGTGTTCATCCCAAACTTCTTTACGTGTAAACCAGTTTGGTCCCTCAAAGTCTTAGTCTGTATACTAAGCAATTGTAAGCTCATTCCTTTGTGGTCTGAGTCAGAAGCCTCTTGTCTTAGTGACTTGAGCATTGAGAAGTCTCTTGTCTTAGTGACTTGAGCATTGGAAGTCTCTTCCTTGGTGGTTGAGCATAGAAGTCTCTTTCTTTGTGATTGAGCAGCTGGAAGTCTCTTTCTTAGTGATTGAGCAATTGTAATCAGAACTTGATTATAGTGAAACTCTCTTGTTGGACACAAGGGGACAGGACTACTTCTCACATTGAGAAGGAACCTGTATAATTTCTGTGTGTCTCTCTTTCCCTTACCTCTTAACTTGTTTTAATCCGCTGCATTCAACTTCTGATATCTGTTCAGAACTGATCATATCAGCTTCTGAACTGAACCTGAAGCTTTAAAAAGAAAAAGAACAAGTTTTTAGAGTCACACAATTCAACCCCCCCTTCTTGTGTGTTTGTTTTTCTCACCTTCAGTTGGTATCAGAGCTCCGGTTCTGATATTAACACTTAACAGTGTGTCAGTAGGATCCTGAGAAAAACATGGCCTCAACTAGTGGTTCACCTCCACCCTCTCCCAGAAATCAAAGAAATGTTCAATATGACTATAGTACTGAAGAAAAGAAGTCTAGGTCACACAATAAACCTCCTATGTTTACTGGTGACCCAGAAAAATTCTCTTGGTGGAAGAGCAAAATGTATAGTCACATTATTGGGATTGATGATACTCTATGGGATATTATTGAAGATGGAATCACTATCCCAGTAGATGAAGGAGGTGTTGCTGTCAACAGGAGAACTCTGAGTGATGCTGAAAGAAAGATCTATAGGAAGCATCATCATGTCAGAGGTATCATTGTGGACTCTTTGCCTCACACTGAGTATCAGAAGCTGAGTGACAAGTCCACTGCAAAGGCAATATTCACATCCCTCTGCTCTAACTATGAAGGTAATCAGAAGGTTAGAGAAGCTAAGGCAAACATACTTGTTCAGCAATATGAATTGTTCAGAATGAAAGAGGATGAAAATATTGAGACTATGTTCTCAAGATTTCAGACTCTAGTTTCTGGACTTCAGATTCTGAAGAAGAGTTATACCACAGCTGATCATGTGAATAAAATCCTCAGAATTCTGCCATCTAAATGGAGACCTAAAGTGACTGCCATTGAGGAAGCTAAGGATCTGAATACTTTAAGTATTGAGGATCTTATAAGCTCCCTCAAAGTGCATGAACTGGGACTCAATGAGGATGAGCCTGTTAGAGAGCCAAAAACATTAGCTCTGAAGTCTAAAAGAAAACCTGCTAAAGCTTTGAAAGCAATTGAATCTGAAGAAGAGTTTCCTGAGGGAAATTCTGATGAAGATTCAGATGCTGATGAGCTTGCAATGATTTCTAAAAGACTTCAGTATCTGATGAACAGAAAGAAAAAGTTCTCTAACAGAAGCAGTAACTTCAGAGGATCTGGTTCAAATTCTAAGAGGGATATCCAGAAGGAAAGCTGCTACAACTGCAAAAAGCCTGGCCACTTCATTGCTGATTGTCCTGACCTTCAGAAGGAAAAATCAAAGGAAAAAGCAAAGAAGTCCAGCTCAAAGTCTAGCAGTTTCAGAAATAAGCTCAAAAAGAGTCTCATGGCAACATGGGATGATCTGGATAATGAGTCAGAATCTGATGAGGAAGAAGCTAACTTGGCCCTGATGGCAATTGCATCTTCTGATGCAGAATCATGCTCAGATTCTGATGAAGAAGATGAGGTATATTCTGAACTCTCTAGATCTGATTTAATTGAAACAGTTAATGATCTTATGAGTCATCTTAAAAGCAAGTTAAAAGAAATTAAGTCTTTGAAAAATCAAACAAACTTGCTGTCTGAGGAAAACCTTAAACTTCAGAATCAGATTTTTGAATATGATGAGGAAGTTGAGGAACTCAGAAAAGAGGCTCATAAGAAATCTGAAGAGGTTCCTAATGATCAGGAAATAGCTCTTCAAGATTTCATGTTAACTGGATTCAATAGAACTAAAATTGCCTCCATGATGTATAATATGATCAGAAACAAAGGTGAAGGCATTGGCTATGATTTATTCAAACCTTCAAATGACTTAAACTCACCTTCATGTTCTGAAAATATTTTAAAAGGCAATAGTATTTGTTTTGTGCCTGCATCTGATATTTCTGAGAAACTGAAAGTATCAGAATCTGAGACTAAGTCAGAAGTTCTGAACAACTCAGACTCTGAAGCTTCTGAGCCTAAGGGTAAGATGAAGGCAACTGTTAAAACCTTGCCTAAATCCAAGCCAAAAGGTCCTAAGCCTAAGAGTAAGAGGAAATCAGACTCTGAACTTAAACCTGTTCAGAATCTGAAGTGTTCAGAACCTGGAACTAGTAAGTCTCAGAATCTGAATAATTCTGATTCAATTTTTTCTAAGACTGGGTTTATTAAAACTTCAAAATCTGTTAAACCAGTCAATGTAAAACATTTTCAATCTCAGAATGATAGGCAAAGCAAGCCAAAGCAAACCAATCAGTTTTCTGCTTCAAACTGTTTTAAGAAAGGCAAAACTGAAGCTTGCCTTGTGCCTGAAGTAAACAAAGTCAGAATCCTAAGGAGATCAGAACCAAGGTACTCAACAGGTCAGACTCTGAACAAATCAGAACCAAAGACCTTCAAGTCTCAGGTTCTGAAGAAGTCTGAGTCCAAACCTTTGAGAACTCAGGTTCTGAAGCACTCAGGTTCTGAAAGTCAGACTTATTCTAAATACAAGGATTCATATCCAAAGTATCATAACAAGTCTGAACACCATAACTTCAGACACAAGAAGCCAAAACCTTTCAAGACTAACCCCAAAGGACCCATGAAAATCTGGGTACCTAAGTCTGAAATTATTTCAATTGCAGATATGCTTGTCATCCAAAGAAAAGGAAAGGTCCTGGTACCTGGACAGTGGATGCTCGCATCATATGACAGGGGACAAGTCTATGTTCCAAACCCTGACTCTGAAAGAGGGAGGAACTGTGGGATTTGGAGGAAGTCAGAAAGGAAAGATCATTGGTACTGGTAAGATAGGTAACTCTTCCCTGTACATTGATAATGTTTGGCTGGTAGATGGACTTAGGCATAACTTACTTAGCATAAGTCAATTATGTGATAGTAATTATGAAGTCCTGTTCAATAAGAACACTTGCACTGTAATCAGTAGCAAAGATAAGTCTGTAGTGTTCAGAGGCAGCAGGAAAAACAATGTTTATAAAATTAATTTTTCTGAATTGGTTCAGCAGAAGGTAGTTTGCCTTCTGTCTGTGAGTGATGAGAAGTGGGTCTGGCACAAAAGGCTGGGACATGCTAACTGGAGACTCATCTCCAAGCTTAGCAAGTTACAGCTGGTCAGAGGCTTACCCCAGATTGATTATCACTCAGATGCTCTGTGCTCAGCATGCCAAATAGGAAAATTTTCCAAAACTTCTTTTAAACCAAAGAACATTGTTTCCACCTCAAAACCTCTAGAACTCCTTCACATTGATTTGTTTGGTCCTGTTGGAACTGCCTCAATCAATGGGAAGAAGTATGGACTTGTTATTGTTGATGATTATAGTAGGTGGACTTGGGTTAAATTCCTCAGAACCAAAAATGAAACATATGATGTGTTTTTCAAATTCTGCAAACAAGTACAAACAGAAACTGATTTGAAAATTTTGAAAATCAGAAGTGATCATGGTGGTGAATTTGAAAATGAACCTTTTGAAAACTTTTGTGAAGACCATGGAATTTTCCATGAGTTCTCATCTCCTAGAACTCCACAACAAAATGGAGTTGTAGAGAGAAAGAACAGGTCTTTACAAGAGATGGCCAGAACCATGATCCATGAATCAAAAATTGCTAAGTACTTTTGGGCAGAAGCTGTAAACACAGCATGTTATATTCAGAACAGGATTTACATCAGACCCATTCTGAATAAAACTTCATATGAATTATTTAAAGGAAGAAAACCAAGTATTTCTTATTTTCATCAGTTTGGTTGTACATGTTACATACTGAACAATAAGGTCTACCTAAAGAAATTTGATGCCAAGGCTCAAAAGGGTACCTTTTTAGGATACTCAGAGAGATCTAAGGCATACAGAGTGTATAATTCTGAAACACATGTTGTTGAAGAAGCTATACACATTAGGTTTAATGATAAGAAGCCTGGTAGTGAAATACCAGAGCTGGTTGAGAGTTTTGCAGATGTCAGAATCTCAGAAGAACCTTCAGAAGCTGAACCCAGTTCAGGTTCTGATGAAGGTTCAGAAGCTGAAAACAATGAAGACTCTGAAAAGCTCTCAGATAAAGACACTACTCCTGATGCTAATCAAGATCAGCTTGGTTCTGAACAAATCCTTGATGGCCCTTCAGAAGCTAATCCACCCAGAACCTCATTCAAGTACAAGTCTTCACATCCTGAGGAGTTGATCATTGGAAACAAGAACAGTCCAAGAAAGACAAGATCAGCATTCACTCAGAATGAGTCCATGCTTGGCCTGCTCTCCATGATTGAACCCACAACTGCTGATGAAGCACTTGCTGATGATGGTTGGATTGTAGCAATGCAAGAAGAGCTGAACCAGTTCCAAAGGAATGATGTATGGGATCTTATGGCAAGACCTGATCAGAAGAACATCATTGGAACAAAATGGGTGTTCAGGAACAAGCTCAATGAACAAGGAGAAGTGATCAGAAACAAGGCTAGATTAGTAGCTCAAGGGTACAGCCAGCAAGAAGGAATTGACTACACTGAGACATTTGCTCCAGTAGCAAGACTGGAAGCAATCAGGTTACTTCTTTCTTATGCTATTAATCATGATATCATCTTGTATCAAATGGATGTTAAGAGTGCTTTCTTAAATGGTGTGATTTCTGAAGAAGTATATGTCAAACAACCTCCTGGTTTTGAAGATGTTAAATATCCAAATCATGTTTTTAAACTGAAGAAGTCTCTGTATGGTCTGAAACAAGCTCCCAGAGCTTGGTATGAAAGGCTAAGCAACTTCTTAATTAAAAATGGTTTTGTAAGAGGTCAAGTTGACAATACACTCTTTAGAAAAACTGTTAAGAAAGACATCTTAATTGTACAAATCTATGTTGATGATATCATATTTGGTTCTACTAATGCCTCCCTTTGCAAGGAATTTTCTAAGTTAATGCAGGATGAATTTGAAATGAGCATGATGGGTGAGCTGAAATTCTTCTTGGGAATTCAAATCAACCAATGCAAAGAGGGTGTTTATGTTCATCAGTCAAAATACACCAAGGAGCTTCTGAAGAAGTTCCAGTTGGATGATTGCAAGCTGATGACAACACCAATGCATCCCACCTGCACCTTAAGCAAAGAGGACAATGGCACTAAGGTAGATCAGAAGCTGTACAGAGGTATGATAGGTTCTCTCCTATACTTAACTGCTTCTAGGCCAGATATTTTATTTAGTGTATGTCTGTGTGCTAGATTCCAATCAGATCCTAGAGAATCTCATATGACTGCTGTCAAGAGAATCTTCAGGTATCTGAAAGGAACAACTAATTTGGGACTTCTGTATAAGAAATCTCTAAATTATAAGCTAGTTGGATTCTGTGATGCTGACTATGCTGGGGACAGGATTGAAAGAAAATCCACCAGTGGAAACTGTCAGTTTCTTGGTGAGAATCTGATATCCTGGGCCAGCAAAAGACAAGCAACCATTGCTTTGTCAACAGCAGAAGCAGAATACATCTCTGCTGCAAGTTGTAGCACACAACTGCTCTGGATGAAACATCAATTAGAGGATTATCAGATTCATGCAGATAATATTCCAATTTATTGTGATAATACTGCTGCTATATGTCTGTCTAAAAATCCAATTCTGCATTCTAGAGCCAAGCACATAGAAATTAAACATCATTTTATAAGAGATTATGTTCAGAAGGGTGTTTTGGATATTCAATTCATTGATACTGATCATCAATGGGCTGACATATTCACAAAACCCCTAACAGAAGATAGATTCAACTTTATTAAAAAGAATCTGAACATGCATTTTGTCTATTGAAAAATGTGCTTGAATCTGAATGTATTCCTTGGTTCTGAGTTTATCATAAGCTAAGACTTATCAAACACTCACCTTCTGAGAGTTTGACTAAAGTTAAGCCTGAAAAACTTCAGAGTCTGAAGGATCAGAACCTGGATTTTCTGACTTCTGAAACTGATAAAAATCTAATGTTGGTCAGAATCTGATAAGTATAGATATGGGCAATGATGATTAAAGCTTTGAAAGTTTATACTCTAATCCTCCCAGAGTCATCAAGTAAAAATGTGTTTTTATGCTCTGATACTCATTGTTTAAATTGCTTGACAAACAATTTTCAAGTTGGTATCAGTTTGTTTTCAAAATGTTTAGCACAGACACATTTTAAAAGCCCAAAGTGTATCAGACATGTTCAGTTTCAAGAACTCTTTTCATCTTGGTATCAGTCTTTAGAAATGTTTTTATTTGGTATCAGACTCTGAATTAAAATCTTTTAGCTGGTATCTGACTCTGAGATAAATCCTCAACTGGTATCAGATTCTGATATATTTCCTTAAAACAAGCTCAGAATTGCTCTGATACTGAACACTTCTTGAGAAGTTTTGCTCTGATACTGAACACAACTGGTTGTTCTGCTCTGATGCTGAACCAGTTTGTACTGAACAAGTAATGTCTGAACACAGAATGACCTGATCAGAAGCTCCACATTTTTTTTTTTTGCTTCTGAACATCATTCTATTTTTATTGCAAGTCATATACTCATTGTAAATCAAGTAGGCTCTGATGATTATCCTTGCTACTTGATTATCCATATGATTGCACAAATATCTCACAATCTTGGTTAGTTCAACCCCTCCCAAATTCTGAATCCTTTTGAAATTTTTTTTTAAACTTGATTTCAGAACTGCTTTCAAACTTTTTCAAAAAAGGGGGAAACTGAACTGCTTTGATACCTACTTTCAAAATCTTTTCAAATCCTTTTCTGCTCTGATACAGATATTTTCAAACTCTCTTGACAAAGGGGGAGAAATTTTTCTGTCTTAAGGGGAGAAAGTAGTACTTTTTGTTGATGACAAAAGGGGGAGAAAAGTAAAACAAGTATTAAAGCACCTGAGCTCAAATAAGTTAAAATTGTCAGAAGCTAAGCCTATTAAAGCTTTTTAACAATTGTTAGGATTAAGTTCTGATACAATTGTTAAGCTAGTTCTGATACTGATCAGATAAGCTAAGTTAAGCTCTGATACATTTCTGACTAGCTCTGATACATTTAACTTATGAGAACTGTCTTTTAACTCTTAGCATCTGAAGTGAATTTCTGGCTCTGTTATATTTCTGTGAGATACATTACTCCTTGTGAGTAAATAGAATTTAAAATAACTTGGATAAGACTCAGGGAGCTTACAAAACTCATCCTGTGGATTATCAGACTTAGGGGGAGAGCTTACAAACCTCAGAACCTGAAGTCAACAAGTCATTTTGAATTCTGAGTGTAAATTTCACCACATTGTCTTGAGATTAAGTTTAATTAACATGGATAAGAATCAAGGGGAGCTTACAAACCTAACCTTGAGGATTATCAGACCTAGGGGGAGCTTACAAACCTTTTCTGAAGTCAGATTGTTAATTGAACTTAATAACAATTCTGAAATTTTCACATTTGTGTTTTTAACTGAACTTAATTAACTTGGATCAGACTCAGGGGGAGCTTACAAACCTCACCCTGCAGTTAACTTGTTAATTAAGTTAACAACAATTTTCTGTTTTAATACTTATGTTTGTCATCATCAAAAAGGGGGAGATTGTTGGAACAAAATGTGTTTAACAAGTCCCTCATAAAATAAGGAGGAGATTGTTGAAACATTTATGTGTAAACATATCTCTCTTTATGGTTTTGATGATAACAAGGTATTAAAGAGAAAATTGGTTATTTGCTAATGCTTTGTTCAAGTGTTTCAGAACCACATGCTTAATATGTATTGATTGATAATGGTTATGAAGAACAAGCTAAAGAGCAAGAAGGAAAGCCAAGAAGCAAGGTTGCAAGGCTGAGAAGAAACTGGTCCTGAAGAAATGCTCCTGAAGTGCAGCCTCTGAAGACTGGGTGCTTCTGATGAAGTCAACGAAAAGTCAGCATCTGAAGACCAGCCTCTGATCCGTACAACTGAAACAGCTTCTGATCACTGTTCACTGAGAAGCTTCTGAAGTTGATGTGGCATGGATTCTGATCAGTACTGTGCGCATTTAATACCTGGAGGTGTCAGAACAACTCAATGGAACAGTTGTCTCCCTGACCCAAACATTCTCCAGAATTAAAGGTGGGCCAATTCAAAAATGGCACCTGCCCTGTTCTGACAAGAAAAAGTGCAGCACACATTTGCAGCAACCTAGCCCAATTGCAACGGCTAAATTCCTGATTTCCAGCAAATCTCCAACAGCTCTATTTTCATCTATAAAAGGAGGGAGATTTGAAGAAGAATATGTCGAAGACTCTTTTGAAACGCATTGCTGAAACTTTGCCCTGTTTTCTGTGTAAAAACTGTCATAGTTCAAAACTCTTAGAAATTCTTCAGTCTTTGTAACTTAGGAATTTCTTAAGGTTAAGAGTCTTAACCTGTGTTGTATTTAGAGAACACCTCTGATATTTGATCAAGTGTTCATCCCAAACTTCTTTACGTGTAAACCAGTTTGGTCCCTCAAAGTCTTAGTCTGTATACTAAGCAATTGTAAGCTCATTCCTTTGTGGTCTGAGTCAGAAGCCTCTTGTCTTAGTGACTTGAGCATTGAGAAGTCTCTTGTCTTAGTGACTTGAGCATTGGAAGTCTCTTCCTTGGTGGTTGAGCATAGAAGTCTCTTTCTTTGTGATTGAGCAGCTGGAAGTCTCTTTCTTAGTGATTGAGCAATTGTAATCAGAACTTGATTATAGTGAAACTCTCTTGTTGGACACAAGGGGACAGGACTACTTCTCACATTGAGAAGGAACCTGTATAATTTCTGTGTGTCTCTCTTTCCCTTACCTCTTAACTTGTTTTAATCCGCTGCATTCAACTTCTGATATCTGTTCAGAACTGATCATATCAGCTTCTGAACTGAACCTGAAGCTTTAAAAAGAAAAAGAACAAGTTTTTAGAGTCACACAATTCAACCCCCCCCTTCTTGTGTGTTTGTTTTTCTCACCTTCAAAAATCTCATCAGGAGAAGGAAGAGAGGTAAGCATATGGTTTAGATCATCAGTGATCATATGGGGTATCACTCCATCAGTCAGTTCATCAACCTGCAAATCCTGCACAGTAAAGTTAGTAGCAAAAATATTTTTAAAGTGTTTTGTAATGTGTGATGATATTTGCTCTGGGTCAGTAAGCACATTCTCTCCATCTTGGATAGAGTTTATAAGCTTAGATGTGTGTTTGATTTTGGCAAGCCTGTGGAAGTATTTTGTGTTTCTGTCACCATCAGAATGCCAAGAAGCATGTGATTTCTCCCTCCAGAATTCTTCCTCCTTTTGCAAGGCATTTTCTAAGGTAATATGTGCAAGTTTTTGTTGATCAAGTAAGGAGTCTGAAGCACCATTGGAGTCTATGTCAGCTTGGATGGATATTAACTTCTGCTCAGCATCTTTCACAAGAACATTTACATTACCAAATACAGTTTTGTTCCAAAGCTTCAAATTTTGCTTGAGATTTTTCAACTTCTGATTCAGAATGAACATGGGGCAACCCACTACATTGGAGTTCCAACTATCTTGAATAACATTTCTACAGTCATCATGAAGGGTCCACATACTCATAAATTTAAACTGGGAGACAATAGAGGTTTGAGAGTTTTCAAAGTCAAGCAGGATGGGAAAATGATCAGACTTAAGTTTGGTTAAGGTTGAAACATTAAGGGAAGAGCACATGTCCAACCATAGTAGGTTACAAATCACTCTATCTAACATTCTTTCAGTGTGTCTAAGGCCTCTTCTACCATTGGACCAGGTGAACTGGGCCCTCTAGTTAGGAGATGGAGCAGGCAGTCAAAATCAGTCTAATCAGAAAAGTCATTCATAGGTCCTCTAGCAGGGGGGGAGGCACCTGTGTGTTTATGAGATCCTAAAATGGTGTTAAAATCACCTATAGAGCACCAAGGCATATTGATTTGGTTTTGGAGATTTTCTAAGGTTTGCCACAGCTGTCTCCTATGTATATAATTTGTAGAGGCATAAATAGCTGAGATGCAAAAGTTAAAATTGTTATTATGAAGGGAAAAGGTAACTAGCTGATCAGTAGTAGAAATAATGACAGGGTTCAGCTGAGTCAAACATAAACACCAAAGGTTTGGGTTCAGGGAGGCTCTATCATTTAGGGCAAAAAGCTTAAAGTTTAATATGCTAAACCAATAACTAGGGAAATGTTCAAATAACATCCAAGGTTCAGAATAATGTGGGGTTTGTGTGCTAAAATAAGATTTTTTTAAGGCTAACCTAGAAGAGGAGTTAACTATTCCCCTTATGTTCCAATACAGGCACTTCATTTGAAAGGGTTGAATGGAACCTTAGATCTTGTAAGGTAAGAACTGCTTGCCTTTGAGGCCTGCTTTTTCAGGTTCTTCTTCTTTGAAGATTTGCTAGTAACAAGTTTGAAACCTGATGCCTCAATGAGAGCTTGATCTTCTTCGTGAATTTGAGCATCAATGTCTTCTTCATTAGCTGATTTAGCAACAATTTCAGCTTCCTGTCGTTGGATCAATACATCATCTGCATCTGCTAAGTTTGCCCATGACTGGTGTAAGAATTGCATGTCCTGTTGAATTCTAACTAGTGTTGCATGATCATGAGAAGAACCCTGCTCCTCCTCCTCAGCATTATTCATTTGGGTAGCATCCACAAACTCAGAAGCATGAGAACTGAGCGTCTGATCGTTCAGACTCTGATGAACCAGCGTCTGATCGTTCAGACGCTGATGATCCTACGTCTGATCATTCAAACTCTGATGATCCAGAGTCTGATGATCCAAAGTCTGATGATCCAGAGTCTGAGGATCATACAGAGGTTGTTCTCCTCTGTTTTCATGATGTTCAACTTCCTGGATTGTTTCCTTCCTTACCTGAGGGCTTGTACCAGCTTCTCTTTGACTAGATTGCTTGCTTGCAGAGTCATTTTCCAAATCAACAACACTTGTTACCTTAGCAATCCACTCTTCGTTTTGTTTCTGAGAGGTCATAGGCTCTTTACCATTTCTTCTACTATTCTTATCCACTACCTCTCCTTCTTTAACTTCCTGAGCATTTCTATCAGTTTCTCCCTTATTTGCTTTTCTACAGACATTAACATTATGTCCAACAGTTTTGCAAAAACCACAAAATTCAGGGAGATTTTCATATTCAAGTTCCACAAAAAAAGAAAAGCCCTTTCTCTCCACCATCACCTCATATTTAAGCTCTTTGGTCAGATCAATGTCTACCAAAACCCTCACAAAGTGTCCAAATGTCCTTTCTAGTGCAGGCTTGCTTGTAACAACATCTAAACATATTGGAGTTCCCACGCTACTAGCTATAGCAAACAAGATCCTCTTTCTCCAGTATTCCTGTGACAATCCATATATTTTCATCCAAACTTGCACAGAAGTGTTTGTCTGAAGATTAGGGTTAAAGTCTTTTGTCCAGGAAAAGAGCTTAAGCAAACCTGGGTTCAGAATCCATGAACCAATAGACCTAACCCTTCTAGCATCTTCAACTGATGAAAAAACAAACTCATAAAACCCCTTCCGAGTGAGGTAACCCCCCCAAGGACTTAGGTTTTTCCAAATAGGTTTTAACTTCTCCTTCAAGGAAGCAACAATTAATGGGGAAGAACCCTTTGGCCAGATAATACGTGCGTGCAGATTATTCTTGCATGTTTCCAAACCAATCTCATAATCATCATCAGGGATCGAAATCGAAAACTTGTCACCCTTAAGTGTTGGTTTTGATGGTTGACTGGAAGGGATATCACAAACGTTGGTGAGGGCTTGCGCAAAGGTCATTTGGGCTTTGGGTATGTTTTGTGGGTTGATTTTGGGGGCGATCGTTACAGAATCGGATGCATTAAGGCATTTCCAAGGGATTAGAACCGGTTTCAAGGATGAAGATGGTGGTAGTGGCATGGCGGTGGTGGTGGTAGGGGATGTCATCCAAAGTGAATAGTGTTATATCGCCAGAGCAAAAAATATGTTTCCTCAAGTCGAAGGTTTTTTCTCTCCTTCCCAAATACATATAATATGACATCGATTTTATCTAATTTTGAATAATTTTATTTATTTATATTTGATTTTTTTTACCAATTTATTTATATTTGATTGGAAAGCTAGTGATTACAAATATTATATTTTTTTAATAAATAAAGATATGACCTCGCGCAAGTGGTTGATGCACATTATGTAGGTGTGCATTATGTCTGAGTGTTGTAAACTCCAAGATATTGAGTTTAATTTCCGCTAAAAAAAGTCGTCATTACTTGTTTGTTTTGCATCTTTTAATTTAAAAGAATATACCAAAGGAATATGCCATTTATTGAATGAATATTGGGAATACAACTTGTATTCATGTGTTGGTTTAAGATATATGAAGAAATTTCATATGCTCGCAAATGAGTCCCATTATAACTAAACTTTTTTACAAAAAAAAAACCTTGGAAAATGTAAAGTAAGAAAGTTTTGGCACAATCGATAAATCTTGAAAAATCTCAAGTAAGAAAAACTTGGCACAATCGATAAACCTTGGAAAATGCTACTTTTTACTAATGACAACTACATAAACAAACATGTATTAACTACTAGTTGCAACTTACACCCACCGTCCCTTCCTAATTTTCAGTCAAATATTAATTTATTTTGTTGAATATTTATAAAAAGAACACATTTTCTCTTTCCTTTATGACTTGTTTGTATTGTCGTAAATTTTTGTACTACCCATCTTTAGGAGTGTTCAAATTCAAACTGATCCAAAATAAAACTGCAAACCGGTCCAAAAAAACAGACAACTGCAAAAAACCGAATATTTTTGGATGCATTTGGATGTTGTTTTGTAAAAACCGCTAGGATCGGATCGGATTTCGGATAACTTTTTCAAAACCAAATCAAACCGAACCGCAAAAGTAAATATGTCTTTTATTAGTATTACATATTGTATTATTATGTTGCTTGTTAGTTTTTAATCTTATATATTGCACTAATTTAATCTATATTATTATTACTTCATATGTTTAAAAAATAATCGATAATTTTCATACCATAATTTTATTTTTTAATATATTTTGCATCAAACCTATTATTTTACTGTGTTCGTGTAATATTAATATTAATAAAAAAATATTCTTCAAAAAAGTAAATAAAAAAATATTCTTCATTTTGGATATCCAAAAAACCATCAATATTAAACCGCATATATTTGGATGGGATCGGTTCTGATTTTTTCAGAATAATCGTCCAAACCGAACCGGATCACATGTAATTTTTATTTTAGATCATGACTTGTTTGCATTGTCGTAAATTTTTGTACTACCCATCTCCATTACCATCGAATCATTATAAATTTAAAACTTCTTTTTTTGGAAAACTATAAATTTAAAACTTTTTAACATAAATTCATTTTTTATTTGAACTAATTTTAAAAGATTTAGTTCATCTTTTCCTTCAAAAATATGATTTAGTTCATATAATAAAGTGAGTGGCGGTATAAGAAAATGAGATATAAAAGCTAATAAGAAAATGAGATGCATGATCTTCACCCTTAAGAAAATATTAACATTATAAATATCTAATATTTTCAAAAAGTAAAAGTTTTCTAATTAATTTCCCAAGAAAAAAGTTTTCTAATGAATTAAAATATACCTCTTAAAAATGTTAACCAATGTAATTAATTCAGTCAAATTACATTTTCTTATTATTTTTGACCAAAAATATATTTTTTAATTAATAAGACCAAATCATCAAGTAAAAGTTTTCTAATTAAGTTCCCTAAAAAAAAGTTTTATAATTAATTAAAATATCTTCTAAAAAATGTTAACAAATGTAATTAATTCAGTCAACATATATTTTCTTATTTTTTTGACCAAAAATATATTTTTTGATTAATACGAACAAATCACCAAAAATGTTTTCTAATTAATCCGAACAAATCAACTGATCCATGTCTTTGCGTTTTTCACTCACATTAAAAAAAGATATCATAAAGAAACCTTAAACAAATGAAAAATAAAGAAACAAAATAAAAGAATATACGTAAATGTTGTAGATCCAGATGAATGGTTGTGTCTCTGTATAGAGCGGATTAGGATCCCCTGAATTTCTTTCATTATTATAGTTAAGATATATAAATACAATCCTCTTGAGCTTAATTCAATTGGTATAGATATTGCATATTATATGCAGGGACCGGGGTTCGTACCATGGACACCCGACTTCTCAACATTTAAAATGTGTGAGCTCTAGCCACTAGACTACTTGACAAAAAAAAAGATATATAAATACAAAAATATGACATTAAATAAGTCAAAATATTTTTTATACACCTCAAAACATTTAAAAACTTTCGTAATTGTCTTCATTTCCTCTATTTTTTTTGAAAAAACTAAATTAATCCACCCAACAACTAAAAAATCATAACATTTCCCTTCAAAAAAAAAGTTAGCTCCCAAAAAAAAAATTCTCATCATCCTAGTCATCATCGTTATCATTATCTAGACAAAAAAATATCTTAACCCAACCCAACATCACAAACTACACACAAGTACAACAATATATAATACAGACACTGTCTCTTCCATTTTCATTTCTTATAACCTTTTTATCCAATTTCTCAAATCCCTTCTTCTTATATCACCACCACCACCTTCATAAACTCATTTTCTTCTTCACTTCATACCCAAAACCTTTATTTATAATAATAACAACAAAAAATACAGGAATCATATCACCATGAAGCCTCATAATCCGAACCAAACCTTTCCATCAGCACCACCTGGTTTCTCTTTTCCATTGCTGATCCCAAAGCAAGAGCCTCAGGATGAACCAATGCAAGAAATACAATATCCAAACATAGATAATTTACCAAACCCAAACCTAAACCTAAACCTAAATCTAAATCTAAGTCTAAACCTAGATTTTGATTCTAAACAACAAACCCTAGAACAACCTAACACCAACACCACCACCACCACCACCCCCAGAATGGCGATGATTTTTCAAAGCTCATCCACTGAAGGATTAGAACAACAAACCAAAAACAATGATGTTGTTGATGAAGATCAAGACACAAGAGCCATTGTTCCGGTTTCTGCTGCTCAGAATAATTACCATAATTCCCCGCTTGTTCGAATGACGGATCTAGGGTTATCAGATAAGCGTCAGTTACGAAACATTGTTCGGAGGGCTAGGATGGTGTATGATTCGGTTCGTGTTTTGGCTATGGCTGAAGAAGAAGGAAATTTTAATGCTAGAAGAGTGAGAAGTGATGTGAAAGCTTTTGCTACGATGAGGAGCCATGGTTTGTGGCTGAATCGTGATAAGAGTTTCGTTGGTGCGATTCCTGGGATTTGTATTGGTGATGTGTTTTTGAATAGGATGGAGTTGTGTGTGGTTGGTTTACATGGTGAACCACAAGCTGGGATCGATTATTTGCCTGAGAGTATGAGTTCAAATGGCGAACCGATTGCTACTAGTGTGATTGTTTCTGGTGGGTATGTGGGTGATGTTGATGAAAGTGATGTTATTATTCTCTCGGGTCATGGTGGGCAGGATAAGAATCTGAGGCAAGTTTTTCATCAGAAGCTGGAAGGTGGGGATCTTGCTATGGAGAGGAGTATGCATTATGGGATCGAGGTAAGGGTCATTCGCAGTGTGAGGTACGAAGGTACTTCTTCGACTTCGACTTCTGGTAAGGTTTATGTTTATGATGGTTTGTATAGGATTGTCGAATGTTGGGTTGATGTTGGTGTTTTTCAGTTTATGTTATCAAGGATTGATAATCAGGCTAAGATGGGTAGTTTGGTTTTAAAGGAGGCTTTTTTGCGTATGAATAATCCTTTTTGTTATAAACCTATGTGTGTTATATCTCTTGATATTTCCAACGGGATGGAGCGTATCGGTGTAAGGGTTTTTAATGACATCGATGGATGTAAAGATGTGAAGTATTTTGAGTATCTTCATAGAACTAATTTTTCGCCCTTTGTGAATTATCAAACTGGGTATGAGAATGAGAGAGGTTGTAAATGTGTAGGCAATTGCGGTGAAGGATGCATTTGTTGCATGAAAAATGGTAACAGCTTTCCTTATAGTGAAAGCGGGCTTATCTTGAAAGGAAAGCCGATCATTTTTGAATGTGGTCCTTCTTGTAGTTGTCTTCCTAATTGTCGGAACCGTGTTACGCAGCAAGGGATTAATCATAGGTTGGAAGTGTTTAGATCTACAGAGACTGGTTGGGGAGTTAGGTCATTGGACCTTATTCAAGCTGGCGCATTTATATGCGAGTACACTGGGGTTGTTCTAACAAAGGAGCAAGCAAAAATTATGTCCATGAGTGGCGATTCATTAATATATCCGAATCGTTTTCCGTATAGGTGGAAGGAATGGGGTAATTTATCTCTGATACAAGATGGTTATGTGCCTCCGTCGTATCCATCAATTCCTCCATTGAATTTTGCTCTGGACGTGTCTAGAATGAGGAATGTGGCTTGCTATATAAGTCATAGCTCAAGTACTCCTAATGTGATGGTTCAGTTTGTTTCGTATGATTACAATAATCTATTGTACCCTCACATTATGTTGTTTGCGATGGAGAACATCCCTCCATTGAGAGAGTTCAGCCTTGATTATGGTGTAGCTGATGATATGTTGATTCCCAATTGAATATTTTGGCAGCTGATGATGAATAGCCATGTTGTGGGCATGTTTTCATTGAGTTAAGGACAACTCCTTACATTTACCGTATTTCTTGTCACCATTTTCTTCCATGTCATTTTATCGTACTTTCCTTTTGAGCTTTGTCGAATCTTGATTGTAAACTCTTTTGAGTTACAAACATATTATTATTCATTATAAACTGATATGCTTTCTGGTCTTCTTAACACCTGGATGTACTTCAAATGATCGAAAGTTAAATACTTTTTTGTGCTTTGAAGATTGTTGTGACTTGTTCAATGTCTTATTTATTATAGTCTTCTTTGGAAACTGGTTATTATCATGGTTGCTCTGATATACGCAAACCTTTCATGCCGTTTCTTTTGTTACGAACATTCCAAATATGTTTATTTTAATTTATTTGGTCTTGTGTTTTTACGTTCCATTTATTGTTAATTAGTGTAGATTTTAAAATGGAATGCATAGTCACGTTTATTTGTGCCTTACCTTTGAAATGTCTTCCATTCTCTTTTAGATTTTAGGTCCGTTTTTATCTCTCTTTTTCTTGTCCATGATTTTGCCACTTTATGCAAATAGTTCATATGGCAAAAGAATGAGGTTAGCATGAATATTATTCAAAGTATGGCCACCTTTACCTTAGGGTTCTTCAGACAAATGCGAGCAACATGGCCATAAATTTCACAATCTTGCACAACAAATGAAGACCCTCATACTCAACATGAAGAAATTCCATCTGAAATTAATACATCCCACCACTGGTTGGTGTAAGTCAACTTCGACACATATCCTTGCACCGATTGTTTGAATATTAACTTTGATAGGTCTCTCATTAATACTCCATATAAAAATTAGGGAGACCAATCCAAGCCAACTTTGTTCGGTATATGTTCAGTGTGGTGCAGGGGCTAGAACTATCATTTTAAGATATAATTTAATTTTTATATTAGTTATTGTAAAAAATTGACGCCAGTCGTCAAATTACAATCATTCATAATTGTGACTTTATAAAATATAGTTACGATTAAAGTCAAACATTTTTAATAAACCAATACTTATGATTGATCTACGGTGTACAAAGTTTTTAGATTGATTGTGTATATGAATTACATTTTTAAAGACAATATTTTTTGCTTTTTTTTTTTGCTTTTGGTCGTAGTCAACACTTAATTAATTTATGGAAAAGAAAATGGGTGTCTTCGATTAAAACCTACACAACCGTAGTTAAGTCTCGTTAATAATGTTGTTAATGACCGTGAGAAAAACACAAGAAATAGGAGGTTGAATTGTGATGTTTTTTTTTTTAAAAAAAAATTCTAAGTGTCTATCAAAAACAATTCAGAGTCTGATCTGAAGTTAAGTTCTTATTAGAGTTTGAAACAGAGTTATGCAGCGAAATTAATTTACACACAAAGAGAGAAGAGAGAAAGAGACACCACAAGCAAATTATAGTGTTTCCTCCCACGAATCCAGAATAGTCCACTTCCCTTGCACTTGCAAGAGATTTTCACTATAATCACAAGATTACAATTTTATCAATCACACAAGTAAGAAACTTTATTAACTCACCCAAACCGGAGTACCATATATGGTTTGGATCTTGGGTTTGACTAAACACAACCTAAACCGACCTACGTACACCCCTATTCTCTAGGATCTTATTGGAATTTTTCACACATACATACACTGAATAAAATATTAGGTCTGAAAGTTGTTTGGTAAAGCAGAGAATCTATCATACCTCTGTACAACTTCTGATATACTTTGCTGCTTGTATCATCTTTGTTGAGATTGCAGGAAGGATGCATTGGTGTAGCCATTAGTTTACAATCCTCCAATTTGAACTTCTTTAGAATCTCCTTTGTGTATTTGGATTGATGAACATAAACTCCATCTTTGCATTTATTGATTTAAGGAAGAATTTCAATTCCTCCATCATACTCATTTCAAATTCTGCCTGCATCATCTTAGAGAATTCTTTGAAAAAGATTATTAGTTGAACAAAAAATGATATCATCAATCTAAACAACAATGTCAATGATACACAAAAAGTTCAAATCTCAATTGATCATTTTTGTTACATATTATAAATGAGTTTACTAAGATTATGGAACTTAAGTCCATTACTTGATTAACATGTTTGTATAGAAAAAAAAATGTTTGGATGATTGGACAACACTTGCTTATTATTTAAATGTGCAATCCTTCTTTTGTCAATATAAGATTTAAGATTAATGCTTCTATTTTAGATGGAGTTTAATAACAGCTCTTTGATTTCATACTAAGCTAAAATTTAATTCCAAGGCAAAATTTCCTATAGTCAATGAAACAATTTGTTACATTCTAGACGTACGTGGACTTCGCTTATAGTTAATGTCCCACTTAATTAAAACTCTCTATATTTCAACAAATATGAAATTAACATTGAGTATCATATACTTATGATCTAGAAGCAGAAATTTAACTTTCTATAACTTGATATGTATAAAAGAAGTCCTACTTCTTTATTTTATTTTGACTCTTTCAAAAACCATTAACAATTTTTCTCTCGTAACGGATCTTGATTAAATCTTGAATACCCTCATCCACAACAACCTCATCAACCAACCCATATTTGGAAGATAACACCCTAGACCAAAGCTCATTACTGATAATTTGGTAACCTCCAAAACTACTCATGTAACAAGCAAAATTAAATCTATGAACCTCTAACCCACTTTTGTAACGATCTAGACATACCTTCTCCCATGTTATTCAATTAATTCACCTCATCACGACACCCCCATCCATCCCCCCCACCTAAAAATACTCCAAACAAGGATTCAATTTGTGAAGTAATACTTGAAGGAGCCTTGAAAAAACATATTAAGTAGACACTTTCTCATATTGCCTCCAATCAGAAGATGAAGATACTTGAACAATAATTTCTGATCACATCTATAATTAAGCACAAAGGACACTTTCTACAACCAAGAGCTTTTCATACTAACTCCAACTAGCAACCTCTTTTGGAAATTCACTATAATAAGAGTGCCATTTGCAAATTCCAAATGCGAAATCCTAAAATCAGAATTAGACCTTACTTGTAAACAATTAAACAACAAAAAATTCACTTATGAACATAACAATGAATTCAAACCTTAAGAATTTATAAATGAATTGGTTGTTGGAGTTACGCGTAATCAAGGGGCATATCTAAAAATTATCCTTCTAAAATTATTTCCTTTAAAATATATACTTCTCATAATCTACAAATATCTTATGGTCACAAGACATAATCTTTTTACAAGAGGATTGAGTTTGGTTATTTCATTGCATGAGTGAACTTGTCATTAACAATAACACAAATATTTTATCAAGTTTCATATTGTATTGCTTGTTTTTGTTTTCAATGAAATGCATTAATTTTTTTTCGTAAAAAAATATCACGTAACAAAACAAAATTCATGAGAATTTTTTTTAATAGTAATTTAAATGCTATTACGTTTTAACTTTGTCAACATTTGCCAACATTAACAATGTCCAGTTATATGTACCAAATTAATAGAATAAAAAGAATGACATGCACTCCAAAGCTCAACAATATGTAATATAATGTGCTTATGTTTCAAGATCAATATTCTAACATTTTGGTTGAGGAGGAATTCTAACGGTTTCAAAAAACTAGAGATAATTGAATTAACTTTTGTTACTAGAATACTAAATTTTATCACACTCAGATTGTGATTGGGCAGAGGCAAAATAAGATAACCAATGTCATGATTTATGGGATTTGACGCAATGAAGAGGTTCTTAATATAAAAGGGAAGATTCTACATTCTTTAGAAAGTTGCTTCAATCCAATAGTTAACGCGCTCCAAATAGTCTCCAGCTTCAAATTAATCAAGCTCTTGATGATTCATTTTTATTACAAGTTTTGACTAGAAAGGTGAAATGTGATATCTATTATATGCACTCTTTATAAAGCTCTAGAGCTTGATGCTTTTCAAACTATATTTGTAACTTTTATTGTTACAATGTGGGGGTAATTTTTAGAAATTGGTTTTTGATGCTTTTACTTTTGGAAGTTTACTAAGATGGTTGAGACTATCATTGTTCCTAGTTTTGTTCGATTTGTCTTGTCAATGTTTTCCTTAAACTTGTGTCAAAAGTTTTGTTTTGTTGAATTAGGCCACTTGTAAAATATCATTGGTATGCTTCAAGGTAGTTTTATTCCTAACAAAGGTATTGTTGAAAATGCATTGATTGCTTGAGAGCCAGTTCACTACATGCATACCAAAAAAGGTAAGTATGGCTTTCTTATGAACAAGATTGATTTTGAAAGGGCTTATGATAATGATCATTTGAATTCCTTGAATCTTACACTTTCTAATTTTGGTTTCCTCCTCTCATTTTTATACGGTGCCTCTCAAATAGAATAATGACCAGCTTTGTAATTTCATTCATAACCATGGGTTGTGGCATTAATTGGGATCCTATACCTACTTAGTCGTTTTTAATTTGTATGGAAAATTTAGTTTTTATTATTTAGGAAAGAATTAAATATAATCAATTAATGGTTGCCTATAAGGGTTACTAATAATGGATCTAACATATCAATCTCTTTTTTGCTGATGGTTGCTTACTTTTCACCAAAGTTAAACTTCTCAGACCCTACTAGTATGACAATGAATATTCATGAATCAAGTTTTATCCCCTCAAAGAATCTACCTTGGTTTTATTTGGAGATATTCGAAGGTACAATATGTTTCCTACCAACCATACTTGCTATATTAATTCATTATACGACATTTGATGCTTCTTGTTGTATATGTTAAGCTACTTTGGAGAAAATTTTGCTTATGTTGCGAGATTGCCCAAAACCCAAGTAGAATTGGCACAAGATCAAGTTTGTTACATGCTAAGAGTGAACATAATCCTCTCTTCCTCATTATTTGTTGGTTTATCTAGAAACCAAGAAATGGTAAAAAATTTTCCGATATAAATCACCCTCTCTAGAATATTCTTTGCCAAATTTATTCCTTCTATAGTTCCAGCATAACATTTTTTTATGGTCCTTCTCAATTTATGGTAGTTATGTTGGTAATTCGGAAAGATCTAGCTTTTGTGGTCTTTCCAAGAACTCTTTATGGGGTTTTATTACTAGTTTTGCAGTTGCATTTTTACTTCTAATACTAATGCAAAGTCTCGAGTTTGGTTGGAAGTAATGTGGTGGCTTCAATTCCATGTCATTACCCCGCCAAATTTATTCATTCATTTGAGTTGTTGGTCGGGTGTGATGAGCTCGAAGAAATTGAAGAGAGGGGCGTGGTTAATTTGGCATTCGGTCATTTGGATCATTTGGAAAGCGAGAAATGATCGGATTTTCAATAATATTTTGAAGGAGGTGGATGAAATGGTGGAGGAAATAAAAGTGATTTCGTGGAATTGGAGCTTGCATAGACTTAAAATCCCGGCTTGTTTGTTTTATGAGTGGTGCGGTAATCCGAGGGAGTGTTTGTGTAGGTAGATTTTTTACTTTTAAGGGGCTGTTTTGTTGTGGTGGCTGGCGGCGGGGGGCTTTCCCTCTTTCCCGTATGCGGCTGGCCACTTGTTTTTTCCCCTCCTTTTGTTGTGTTTTTGTGTTGTTAGGGGCGGGTTTTGTATGTTTAAGGAGGGTGGTTTTTGTTAGCATCATGTGACTTTTTGTGGTGGTTTTGCCTTTGGCTTTGTAGTTCTGTGTTGTTTCCTTACCTTGTCTTCTCTTCTTAAGAAGGCTTTGGTTGTTCTAATATATATTGCTGTTCAAAAAAAAAAAATGCAAAGTTGCGAGATAATTCTCATGTGATGGATACTATTTGAGTTTTCATATGTCAGGATCAACTTTTTTAAGCAATGGTGTCTTAGATCAAATAAGTGTATTGGCATTTCATTACAATATTCAAGAGATTGACGAACGCTTGCAATATGACTTTATAGTTTAGGGTGTGATGATATTTGTACATCCATTTGATGAAAACTTTAGTGACAACCTTGTTTTTCTTCCTTGTTATTGGTCAAAAACAATGGAGAGAGAAAATGAAAGAGAGGTGATAAGAAGATCATGTGAGTATGAGAAAGAAAGTTGTTAAAAAAATTTCACAAAATGGTTGTACAAATATTATTTCTCTATAATTTAAGAGGGATATGATTAGTAAGTGAATCACCAATCCTACTTTATTTATATACGATTAATAAGTATCTATGATAAATTTTGTCAAAAAAAAGTATCTATGGTAAATAATATAATTTATATACATCATTTTAATTTTAATTTCCCAATTGATCGAGTGTCACAAATTGTAGGTACTATTAGATTTAGAATATTGTTATTTAGAAACAAAATACATGTTTACTATTTGATGATGTGTTTATTATAAATAAAAAATTGTAAACTGCTGAATATCACCACAATGTAATTCTTAATACATAAGATCCGCCCTTCCAATGCCATGCTTTTTTTTCTTCTTAATCTCTTTTTTTTTTTCCCGATGAACTAAGAGAAAGCACATGCTTCAGGGGCATCTTACGTCCCAATTGGGCTGGTAGGTAGATCACTAAAGTTAGGCAGATCACTAAAGTTTTCTATGCCATCAAAATTATAAAATATCTTTATAATACTAAATGTTAGGTAGATCACTAAAGTTTTCCATGCCTTATAATTGCTTTCATTTTATATATCTATCACAGATGCGACTAATTTACGACATAAATAATTTTGTACGATGCCTTAAAAATATATTTAATTGAATAAATAATAAATTAATAAAATTGTGTACGAAAAATTACAAAAAATATGATTCTCCCCATTTCTTTGATTTCTCTCCCATTCTCCTCAGTTTCTAATTTTATTTATTTATCTTTATCTTTATCTTTATAATACTAAATGTTAAGTAGTGTTCCTCTAACTCTAATGATTAACCCTACTGGTAGCGATCGAACCAGGTACCACATGCTTCCAAATCACAACTCTTACCACCAAGGTACTGCTGTTTTTTATGACATGCAATTGATTCAATGTTATGTATCCAACACAAATTCGGGTCTTCTTTCTTTCAATTTCACAATCCCTAAATCATTTATCACTCACTTTCATCTCTTTCACTATCATGCAGTTGAACCTAATAACCATAACCCCGCCCTTTTTGACGGACCTAATTAATTTTTATGAAAAAAAAGGTCTGCAAGGAATTGAATCAAGTAGCACATAAAAATGTAATTTTTTTAAAAGTCACTAACGTTATTGCATTTCCTTTTTTGATAGCAGTTTCTTTTCACTATTAACGGTTCCTTTTCATTATTATTTTTTCTTTCAATTACCACATAACAGTTCCTTTTTATTATTTTTTTCTTTCGGTTACCATATAACAGTTGTTTTTCTTTTTTATAGATTTAACAGCCCTTGCGGTTAGGGTCTGTTTCTTGGTGTACGCTTACTACGTGCTACGATATTAAAGTTGCATCTTTACAATTGTTGATAATTTGACTAATTCAAATGATAATTTTATCATTACAAACTTCACTTTTTAGTGTAATTTTGTCTACCTCTTTGTTTCTCCTATATTATAGTAATTACTTGAAGTTATTTATTCTGCCTTTTTATTTGCAAAAATCACTACACTAGATTATAACATTACTTTGTTTTCTCACTTTGACTTTTGAAACATGTTTACTATTTTCAATTTGCTTATTTTAGTAGTTCTTTTAACATGAATGTAATTGAATATGAAGATTGAGAAAGAAGGAATTCGGGAACACAAACTTGTAATATTATTTGGTAACAAAATAAAGTTAATAACTTAAATTGGTGTCTTTTGTTTTTTTTTTCGATCGTTTCATAACAAAGTACTGAATCTGTAAGTAAAAATATAATCAATTTGATATTTATATACAAAATTCTACAAAACTCGTGCATCGCACGGGTTAGAGTCTAGTTTATTAAAAAGGGGAAAAAGCATATACAAGAGGGGGTGTCAAACCAAAACCCTCAAAAAGTTAAAAGTAAAACGATAATAAACAAGAGGACTAATGCAAACAAAAAAAAAGGCAGTCTAAAGTGGTCCCTAAAGAAATCCACCTTGAGAAATGGTGGCAAATGCTTTAACCATACTACACCTGATCAGAGTGACCATGATTTGTAAGCTCATTCGCACATATGATACCTCTAATTCCAGTAGAGAACCTTCATTTTGGAATCGGGGATGGTCCACCCTTCGAACGAGATTGGTATTCTCTTTTGAGTTGTTGCTTTTGTTTCTTCGTAAAGTGTGGTGTAATAGGCACTTCTGTCTCGTTGTGCTGTGATGGTCGGATTTCAACAAGTGTACCAAATCATTTACCAAGTAATAAAGTGATAAGTAGAGTATCGTATCCACAAGTATTGTCTTTTCAACCAAACAATTCGTGTTACTTATTTGGGAACAATAAAAATAAAAGAGATAAAAGGGTTTAGAGTTTTGCAATTTAATATGTCTGCAACAGAGCAAAGTTTACATGTTTTGATTGCAGAATGTTAGCAGCGATTAGGATTCTTTGAACCCCATCTATTTAATTGTTGGAATTACGTAACAATCAAGTCTTATTCATGTTATTTATCGTTATCTATCTAAGTGATGAGTTCGTGGGGTTTTACTACCTATCAACTATAAAGTTGCACCTGCTGATCACATGGGTAGGTGAGTGTGGGGCTTTACTCTTTCATAGATATGAGCTCATTCCCTTCCAGCTGTCGAGTTGCACCTGTTGATCACACATGTAGGTACGCGTGGGGTCTTACTCTTTCAGAGGTAATTGAAACATACACTTAAATTAGCGTTCCTAAATTCTCATCAGTGTAGTCCCTATCTTCTTAAAGGTTCTCTCATCTATGAATCTTAGAAGCACATAACACACTTTTCCTCTGGGTAATTCTACAAACGGGCAGCCCTATCAGCGTCTACCATACCAAGTGTTGGGTTTTTATATTGTGTTGGTTGCATTTTGTTAAAACAAGAAGTTCTAGCAAGATGTTGGACCAGATTCCTAGACATGTAAGTACGACATCTTGTCTCAAGGTGTTATGCTTTGTTTCGCATTCTTGGAAGATTTGGTTTTTGCGTGAGATCACTGAAGATTTGATTGAAGATATGATTCATGTGACTTGTGCTCCAAGAGGCGTGTCTTTCTAGAAGCTTTAGAGGTCAGTTTATGCCTTGTCGTATTTTCTAAGTTAAATGTCCAAAACATTTAAGGAAACTGTATATTTGCTTTTAGAATATTGAAGCTGAAGACTTTATTGCATCAGTTGTATTTGTTTAGCCCTATTGAAGAATAAGCCCATGCATTCTCTGGCTATATAAAGGAAGACTCAAACCTTGTCCAAGATCACTGAAGCCGTCATTTGAGAAAGGAGTCGTTTAGGGTTTCGAGTCTGTTCTTGTTATTTGTGAGCCACTCTTTGTATCACCTTGATGCATTGAGTTGGACTGTTTAGTTGCGTTGTAACTTTTTCTTTGTAAACCGCTCCAGTGCATCTAGCAAGAGTAGGTTTCTTTTATTGGAGTGTCTCTTCTATTTGATTTTAATCTTTGTTGAAATCACGGGTTGTGTGGTTGAGAGAAAGTGAGATGGGATCTCATATCTAGGGGGAGTCTTAGATAGAAATACCACAGGTAGTGATTAGGTGAGAAGGCAGTGGGTGACGTTGCACCGAACTATGGGTTACCAAATATCTTGTCGTCTTCCTTCCCTGCACTTTACTTTATTGTTGTTTATTGTTTATTGTATTACGTTGTCATAACCAAGTGTCCAGGAAATCCTATAGGACATCTATCCACTGTGTGCCAGAATTTCACCAATGTATGAGAAGAATGAAGTTATTGGGCTGATTTAAGTCGTGAAGTCACCTGTTTCCCTAATTACTAACTAGATACTTCCTGATTCTGACAGATATGCATCAATATTAGGTATGTCACCTCTCTAAGTACCTTTCTCTTAGGGTTCTACTCTCTTTCGGCATGTTTCCCTAGTTACTAATTAATTACTTCCTAATTAGACAGATATGCATCAATATTAGGTATGTCATCTCCCTAAGTGCCTAGGTATTAGGGTTATGCTTCAGAGGAGACCAATCTTATGCACGACACTAAAATTAAATATCATAAAGAAAATAATTGAATAAAGACTTTAAATTAAATAAATTATCCAACAACCAGAATAAAGGTTCATCTTAGAACCCTAGCCTAAAAAGATTTAGTTACACATGGTAACTAAAGACAAATTACAAAAGAAATAAAACATACCCTAGAAATACTTGGAGTGAGGAGAGAAACTCCTCCCTGGAAGCTCCTAGTGCTTGCCTTCCTCTTGAACCGCTTCGTTTTGAATGAGAAATTATGAATGAAAGGAGTGCTATTTATAGGGAAAGTTTCCACCTGACGTTGGGCTCAAAAACCAGGCTTTTACCATAAAAAAGTAACAAAATTCAGTCTTGGCCTGCAAGACACAGGCTAGGTGCCCAGGAGCATACGCTAGGCGCATGTGAGAGAGAGTTTCATGCACTAGGCACCCAGGACCATGCTCCAGGCACATGCGAGTGCAGTCCGGGTGCTGAAATGCTTGTTTCTTCGTCTTTTTGGGTGTTTGCTTTCATATAAGATGCCTTGGAACTTGGGAACGTAATTTCTCCCTCTGTAATGTCCTCTGAGGCCTCTTGAATCTTCGTTCTTTGATCTTCCCAAAGTCCTCACAAATCATTCATAATTGTGACTTTATAAAATATAATTGGGCTAGAACTATCATTTTAAGATATAATTTAATTTTTATATTAGTTATTGTAAAAAATTGATGCCAGTGGTCAAATTACAATCATTCATAATTGTGACTTTATAAAATATAGTTATGATTAAAGTCAAACATTTTTAATAAACCAATACTTATGATTGATCTACGGTGTACAAAGTTTTTAGATTGATAGTGTATATGAATTACATTTTTAAAGACAATATTTTTTGCTTTTTTCTTTCTTTTGGTCGTAGTCAACACCTAATTAATTTATGGAAAAGAAAATGGGTGTCTTGGATTAAAACCTACACAACCGTAGTTAAGTCTCGTTAATAATGTTGTTAATGACAGTGAGAAAAACACAAGAAATAGGAGGTTAAATTGTGATGTTTTTTTTTAAAAAAAAAAAAATTTAAGTGTCTATCAAAAACAATTCAGAGTCTGATCAGAAGTTGAGTTCTTATTAGAGTTTGAAACAGAGTTATGCAGCGAAATTAATTTACACACAAAGAGAGAAGAGAGAAAGAAACGCCATAAGCAAATTATAGTGTTTCCTCCCACAAATGGAGAATAGTCCACTCCTCTTGCACTTCAAAGAGATTTTCATTATAATCACAAGATTACAATTTTATCAAACACACAACTAAGAGACTTCATTAACTCACCCACATTCGCATTAACTAATTTAATAAGTAATGTAAATGAAGCAAGGGAAATAAAGTATACCTACCAAATATGTTTACTGATCCATATACTTGTCATATGTATTTTGGTTCAAATAGATTAAATGTCTTTTCACCTTGGTTGGTGAGTAGTACACTAAAATATTTTCCGAAAAGGAATACTGACATCCTTCAAAATGATATGAAATCAAATGAGTCCAATAGTCCATATTCATGAAATCAAGAGATGTGAATCACACTTACTTGTACTAAACAACAATGTCAATGATACACAAAAAGTTCAAATCTCAATTGATCATTTTTTACATATTATAAATGAGTTTACTAAGATTATGGAACTTAAGTCCATTACTTGATTAACATGTTTGTATAGAAAAAAATGTTTGGATGATTGGACAACACTTGTTTATTATTTAAATGTGCAATTATTCTTTTGTCAATATAAGATTTAAGATTAATGCTTCTATTTTAGATGGAATTTAATAACAACTATTTGATTTCATACTAAGCTAAAATTTAATTCCAAGCAAAATTTCCTATAGTCAATGAAACAATTTGTTTCATTCTAGACGTATGTGGACTTCGCTTATAGTTAATGTCCCACTTAATTAAAACTCTCTCTATATTTCAACAAATATGAGATTAACATCAAGTATCGTATTCTTATGATCTAGAAGCAAAAATTTAACTTTCTATAACTTGATATGTATAAAAGAAGTCCTACTTCTTTATTTTATTTTGACTCTTTTAAAAACCATTAACAATTTTTCTCTCGTAACGGATCTTGATTAAATCATTAATCAATAATCAAAACACATACTTAAACACTTAAAGGATTTCATGTGTTTTACGAATGAAGTCTTAAAGAGAAGGAGGTGGTTTTAGGTTCAGAAAACTAGGGTTTCTGAATTTTATAATTAGGTTAAGAGTGTCTTTTTGCTACAATACAAGGGTTCTATTTATAGAACCACTTGTTTGCTCAGCAAGCCAAGCGCTACTAGGCTTATGTAAGCCCAATAACCCATTTGTTGATTTGCTAACTAATTAGCTCCACTTACTAAATACACCCCCTAATAATAAGTCTAACTTATTTATCTCATTTATCTGTCATTTTGTGTGTGACCCTATAGGTTCTTGTAACGTTAGTAATAATATTAAATCTTATATTTAATATTATAAATAGTGAACTGTATCTAGCAACACATCATTGTTATCCAAGTGACAAGAATGTCAAGTGATCTGAAAAAACCTTTCCGTGATAATGATGTTGTGTATAATTAACATTTTGCTCTCATGTCTATATTGAACACAAGACATAGCATGTCACCCTTGTCCAGCTTAATATTGGGCCCTTAGACATTTATCTTGGTATGTAGTAGGGACAAATTCCATCTAGTTCACTCATGTCCCTTAACATGATTAGTGAAGCATCCATCAATTGACTTTATATTCATCATGTTTCGAACGACGTTTGTATGACAATAAAGTACTCGACTCCTGTATCTAGGGTACATAGTGGTTTCAGGTCGAAGGGTGAAATATACCATTTGTCACTATGAAAATAACTTATGACATTTACATATAACTTGCTATGTAGTATTCTCATGGCGGGTCAATCCAATATAAATATTACTCCTAATATTTATATCTATGTGAAGACTTGATAACTCTTTATTCATAATTTGTGAGATGTCATCATCAATCTATCCACATAATAGTCTATATGCTTCAATGTCATCATCAAGAACTCTTTTATGGGGTTTTATTACTGGATTTGCAATTAGTTGCATGTTTACTTCTAATATTTATGCAGGGTTAGTAGATAATTCTCATTATTGTTTGAGTTTTCAAATGTCAGGATCAACTTTTTCCAGCAATGGTGTCTTAGATCAAATAAGTGTATTGGCATTTCACTACAATATTCAAGAGATTGACGAACACTAGCAATATGACTTTTATAGTTTAAGAGGGATACGAAATGAATTGCTAATGCTACTATATTTAGATACAATTAATAAGTATCTATGGTAAATTTTGTCTAAAAAAAAGTATCTATGGTAAATAATATAATTATATACAACAATTTTTTTTGAAGAAGGGAAAATGAACTCATTTATTAATCACCCAGTTTCCCCATGCACAAGGAGTGATCACACAGAAACCAAAAATTTGAATACAATATACAACCAGAAACACTACAACACACCAAAATAGAAACTAACTGCAACTTAATTGTTACAAGACAACAGATTAATCTACCAATTATGAATATCAAAATCAAAACCTGGTTTCTCGGCATTCATCCACCATAAAGTAATAACCTTAATACAAGTACTAATATTCTTAGACAAGAGTTCGTCCTTTTCATGGAAACAACTGTGATTACGCTAACCCCAAATTACCCAAACCATATCTAGCCATATCATATGCATAAACATCATCCTTTTCTTGAAAATCGCAAAGCACACTAAAACTAATAACATGATCAACCAAAACCCTAGGCTTCACGGGTTGAAGACCAAGCCATTGCAAAACAATATCCCATAACCCTGCAAAATGTGAGCATCCCAAGAACAAATGGTCAACTGATTCGTCACCACATCCAAAGACAAACATTTATGTTGGATTGTAAAATGCCGCGTCTCACCAAATTATATTTAACAGCATGACGATTCCGAATAAGCCGAATAGCGTGCTTTCCCAACCAAATCATGCGTATGTATGAGAAGCAAGTTTGTAACTCACACACGGTCCGTGCGTTTTTATGCACGACCGTGCGTTTTTGTGTGGCATCCTGGGAGAGACCGTGCATTTTTGTAGCTTGGAATCTGAAAAGTGCACGGTCTGAGCTTTAGACCGTGCGTTTTTGCTGTCAGTTTTTGGCTGTTACAAAACCCTTAGTTTTTCCTCATTATTCAGCTTGTAATTCATCTTCAATGTTTTGTCCAGAACCTTAGGCTATAAATAGGTCCTCCATCAGACTTGTAACCAGGGATCATTGGAAACTTGCATATTATTGAAATACTAAGTTACTTTTGTTCTAAGTTTTATTGTTCTTCTTATACTTTCTGCACTTTACTTTCTTGCAATTTTTTTTCTCGTTCTTTACTTTTCTGCACATTTACATTCAACAATTTATATTTATGCCTTTATATTTCATGTCATTTATATTATATCAAATGTATACAATGAACATTAGTGAGTAGACTTGTCTAGTCTTGGGATTGTTGGAAAAGTCTAATGACTAAATCCTAATCAAACCAAGTCTAGACTTTTTATTATAATTCATTTTTCTTATCTAATCTCATAGATTTTAAACTCAATAACAAGTGTTGAACGATAGAACGAGAGGTGAAGTTCAATAACTATTATTTCATCATCTCAAATATCAAACGATGGATCGAAAGATGAAGTTTGATATTGGAACAAATGAGATTAGACAAGGCATCACAGAACTTGATGGGAACACCCCAAATGAATAGTTTTGTGAGGTCTTGAGACAATAAGATTCACACTTAAAGGGTCTCATATAATAATCAACCATGAGAACAGGCGTGATTGTTATTGAGATACATTCATTTTGTTCGAGAGAAAACATGAAATACATAAGAGAATCTTCTCTTTAGAAAAATGGATTTAACATAAGATAGAGATATAGACTTGAAATCTTTATGATTTGTTATTAAGATGAACCAATAACCCCTAGACGTTTTTTAATATCTGAATTCTAAAACCAAGAAACTGTTAAACTTCTAATCTTGATTTGTTCAGCTAATCACCTCTAAAAAACAAAATTGGTAATTACATAAACTCTCTGTGGAACGATATTTTTACTACTCGATAGAACCGTACGCATGCGGATTCGTATCACAAAGCCAAAGTGAATACCATCTGGACCCAGGTTCTTAAAACTATAACAGTCCCACATAGCTTACTTGACTTCCTCTTCACGAAAAGGCTTAATTATCTCTCCTGTATCTGATGCTTGAATTTTCTTAAGCTTTAACCCATCCACCCTTGGCCTTTTCAATACAACATTCTTGAAATGATTTGAGAAATAATTGAATACAGCCTCACGGATATTACTAACACCACCCACAAGAACATCGTCAACATATAACTGAATGATAAAATTAAGCCTTTTTCTTGATGGCATCACCCCATGAAAGAACTTAGTATTAGCGTCCCCTTTTGAAAGCCATGTAATACGAGATTTTTGCCATTGAATTCTAGAGGCCAATTTTGCAGTTTCATATAAATTAGCAGAAAGGGTATGAAGTCACTCTACCCCATCATCCTCTAAGGGGGCGTCTTCACCTTTACCATCAATACAAGAAATATGGTCCTTCATAATTTTCATTTTGCCATCTAAATTTTGCGTGTGATTCTGATGCCACACATTCAAACTATTTTTAATAAATTTCAATTTCTCCTTCACCACAAACCTTCCCTCTCCCATCCACCTAAAAAGACTGTCACTGATCAATCATAAACTCTTGATAACCTGGCAAATCCACCCAACATTTTAACTTCTGCAGCGGTCTAGGCCCCCAATTCACCTCATCCAGTGATAATAAAATAGGATAATGATCAAATAACCCTCGAATCAGAGCATCTTGAATGCAATTTGGCCACATTAAGCACTAATTTTCAGACAATAAAAATCGACCAGGCCTACTCATCGTACAACCATCACCACGAACCCATGTAAAATTCCTCCCACACATCGGTGAATCAGACTGAACATTATCATCAATAAAACTATTAAAATGTACCCAATCATCACAATGAATTATAACACCTTTACCTTTTCTTTCCTCCTTCGATCGAATAAAGGTGAAATCACCACAAATGCACCAATTAACCAACGGTTGAGCCTCAATTGAAGTAGACAGCCGCTGCCATCATAACAATTTTTCTCCCACTACACGCAACATGACAACATAATAACAATTTATATACAACTTTTTAATTTGAATTTCCCTATTGGTCAAGTGTCACCGATTGAATAATCAGGTACTATTAGGTTTAGAATGTTATTTAGAAACAAAATGCACATTTACTATTTGATGACGTGTTTATTATAAATAACAAATTGTAAAATGTTAAATATGACCACAATTCAATTCTTATACATAAGATCCATCCTTTCAATGCCATACTTTTTCTTATCTTCATCTCAATCATGTGCAACATTCACAAAAATTAAATTACATTTGTCATGTCTGGTTTTTATTGTAATCTAGGAAGACATTTAACAATTTTTGTATCATGTTTTTTTCTTTCTAATTTTATATTTGTATTTTTTCTATCCACATTTTCTTCCCAAATACATATAATATGATATCAATTTTATCTAATTTTGAATGATTATTTATTTATATTTGATTTTTTTGACCAATTTATTTATATTTTTTCTATCCCCATTTCCTTCCCAAATACATTTTTTTTTTGAAAAGATGCAAATGCATCAGATCATTTCATTAAAAAAGAAAAGGAGTACAAAGCAGAAAAAGGGGACCAAACCAAAACCTTTTCAGAAGGTGGTAAATCTAAAGTTGGGCATTCCCAACCTATTCCTAATGTACTCCCCCCTAACAAAGTTGGGGATAGTGTCAAACCAAAAAAGATCTAAGGTAGGCAGATTTAAACCAAAATTAGCCAAACTATCTGCACCAACATTTCCTTCCCTATAAATATGGGAGGCACAAAATCTCCTACTCTGAGTAATGCTTAAGCAGTTTTCCCATCTGTTTCTTAAGCCCCAAGGGACAATAGAGTTAGACCTGAAAGCTTAGATGACTAATTGAGAGTCAGATTGTAACCAAATATTGTTGAAATCATTTGAACCAGCTAATTCAATTGCAATCATTGCAGCAGATAACTCAGCATAAAGAGCATTACCATGGCCTAAAAATTGAGAAAAACCTCCTATGCATATTCCATCAGAGTTCCTGATAATTCCACCAGCAGCTGCTTTAAGATTGTTTTGGATTGAGGCACCATCAGTGTTAATCTTGATCCAATGATGGGGAGGAGGAGTCCAGATAACTTCTTTGATGGAAGGGGCCTTTGGAGGTTTGATGTTAACTTTACAAGACTTCATGATTGAAAATTCAGAAATGTTAGCTATAGCAGTCTTTGAAGTGAGATTACCTGACAAAGATACTTTGAAGATGATCAGATTGATAGCAATCCTCCAACTAATGGTTTTCTCTTGAAACCTGATCTGGTTTCTCCTAAACCAAATCACATTCAAAAGATTAATGATGCAAGCTCTAATTGTCACCTTACATTAAGGAGACCAAATAGAATCTAGGAGAGTCCGAATATCTTCCAAAGAGTTGAACTGAAGAGGTTTATTAAGAAGGGAGGCTAACCAGTTCCACATCCTTAGAGCAAATGAGCACTCAAAGAATAAGTGAAAAGAAGATTCTGAACAAGAATGACAAGAGGAACACATAGAGGGCATATGGCTACCTCTAAGCATAAGGTTTTCGTCAGTAGGGATCTTATTATGCATGAGTCTCCAAACCAACAAAGATTTAGATGGAGGTATGTCAGAACTCCATATGGCCTTAGCCTAATGAAGGTTTTGACCAGCGCCATATTTGAAGAGATAGGCATCCTTGAATGACAGATCACCTGTAGTACAACCTTTCCAGACCAGTTTATCTTCTTTATGGTCTATAGGAAGGGTGACTTGCATAGCAAGTTGTCTGAGACCAGAGAAAGTTTCCAAGACATAAGAGGGAAAACTCCAATGAAGATTATGAATGAAGTCACTAACCTTTGCTGTGAGATTGCAATGTACATGTTCTGGCAGATTAAGAATATTAACTATTGAATCTCCACACCAAGTATCAAGTCAAAAGTTAATATTCTCCCCATTTCCAATAATCCAGCTGCAATTTTGATTCAGAGTATCAATCTCTGATTTAACACTGCTCCAAATAGAAGAGGAGATGTGGTGTGAAATAACATTGTTTTTCTGAAAACCTTGCTTCTGATAAGAATGGCCCAGTCTTCCTTTGAATTTTTGAGATCCCAACAAAGTTTTAAGTTTAAAGCTTCATTGAGGGTAATTAACGACCTCATACCTAACCCTCCCTCTGAGAAGGGTTTGCAAATTTTATTCCAAGATACAGTCACCATCTTTCTTTTAGAGATATCTCCACTCCAAATAAAGTTTCTCATCCAGGATTCCACTTCTTTAAGGAGAGCAAGAGGCCAAGAGTAGATTGATATGGAGTGGATCATCATACCCTGAATAACATATTTGACTAGGATAACTCTTCCAGCCATAGAAAGGAGAGAAGCTTTCCAAGCACTCAATTTAGACTTAATCTTATCTGCAATAGGCTGCAAATGAGATTTCTTAGGCTTCCCCTTGAAAATTGGAACTCCAAGGTATATGAAGGGAAGAGAACCTTTATTGAAACCTATAAGGTTAGTGATATGATCAATTCTAGCAGCTGAGTTGGAACCATAAAAAACAGTTGATTTGGAAGGATTAATGAATTGGCCAGAAGCTAGAGCATAAGAGTTGAAAAATTTTATGTGAGCCTTGATTGAGGAAATCTTCCCTTTGCAAAAAATATGATGTCATCAGCATATAGGGAGTGAGAGGGAACTTGTATGGATCTTGTACCTTTAATCAGATAAAGCTTGCCTTGCTCCACAAGCTTAGTTATATTTCTGCTTAGGACATCTTCAGCTATGCAGAAGAGGAGGGGAGACAGGGGATCTCCTTGCCTCACTCCTCTTTTGCAATTGAAAACTCCATTCAATTTACCATTGACATTAATGGAAAGAGAGGCTGAGTTAAGAATTGTGTTGATCCAAGAGTAGAATCTGTCAAACCTGCTTAAGACCTTAAGAAGGAATTTCCATTCTAGAGTATCAAAAGCTTTAGAAATATCCACTTTAAAAGCTAGATTTCCAGCAAAAGACTTGATGTGAAGATGGTTGATTGCCTCTGAAGCTACACAAATACACTCTCTAATGTTTCTACCCTGAATAAAGCCTCTCTGTTGAGCAGAAATTATGTTCTTCATGATTGGAGCTAATTTGTCTGCTAGGATCTTGGAGACTATCTTCAATTTGAAGTTAGCCAAAGCAATGGGTTTGTACTGGCTCACTGACATCACATCTGGCACTTTTGGAATAAGAACTATGGTATTGGAGTTATAGTTGGGAAGTAACCAGTCTTTAGAAAAGAATTCCAAGTCTGCATTGATCACATCCTGCTTCACAATATGTCCCAGTATTTTTGATAGAAGAATGCCCCAAAACCATTAGGGCCAGGAGCACTGTCTCTCTTCATTGAACTTACTGCATGAAAAATCTCATCAGGAGAAGGAAGAGAGGTAAGCATATGGTTTAAATCATCAGTGATCATATGGGGTATCACTCCATCAGTCAGTTCATCAACCTGCAAATCCTGCACAGTAAAGTTAGTAGCAAAAATATTTTTAAAGTGTTTTGTAATGTGTGATGATATTTGCTCTGGGTTAGTAAGCACATTCTCTCCATCTTGGATAGAGTTTATAAGCTTAGATGTGTGTTTGATTTTGGCAAGCCTGTGGAAGTATTTTGTGTTTCTGTCACCATCAGAATGCCAAGAAGCATGTGATTTCTCCCTCCAGAATTCTTCCTCCTTTTGCAAGGCATTTTCTAAGGTAATATGTGCAAGTTTTTGTTGATCAAGTAAGGAGTCTGAAGCACCATTGGAGTCTATGTCAGCTTGGATGGATATTAACTTCTGCTCAGCATCTTTCACAAGAACATTTACATTACCAAATACAGTTTTGTTCCAAAGCTTCAAATTTTGCTTGAGATTTTTCAACTTCTGATTCAGAATGAACATGGGGCAACCCACTACATTGGAGTTCCAACTATCTTGAATAACATTTCTACAGTCATCATGAAGGGTCCACATACTCATAAATTTAAACTGGGAGACAAAAGAGGTTTGAGAGTTTTCAAAGTCAAGCAGGATGGGAAAATGATCAGACTTAAGTTTGGTTAAGGTTGAAACATTAAGGGAAGAGCACATGTCCAACCATAGTAGGTTACAAATCACTCTATCTAACATTCTTTCAGTGTGTCTAAGGCCTCTTCTACCATTGGACCAGGTGAACTGGGCCCCTCTAGTTAGGAGATGGAGCAGGCAGTTAAAATCAGTCCAATCAGAAAAGTCATTCATAGGTCCTCTAGCAGGGGGGAGGCACCTGTGTGTTCATGAGATCCTAAAATGGTGTTAAAATCACCTATAGAGCACCAAGGCATATTGATTTGGTTTTGGAGATTTTCTAAGGTTTGCCACAGCTGTCTCCTATGTATATAATTTGTAGAGGCATAAATAGCTGAGATGCAAAAGTTAAAATTGTTATTATGAAGGGAAAAGGTAACTAGCTGATCAGTAGTAGAAATAATGACAGGGTTCAGCTGAGTCAAACATAAACACCAAAGGTTTGGGTTCAGGGAGGCTCTATCATTTAGGGCAAAAAGCTTAAAGTTTAATATGCTAAACCAATAACTAGGGAAATGTTCAAATAACATCCAAGGTTCAGAATAATGTGGGGTTTGTGTGCTAAAATAAGATTTTTTTAAGGCTAACCTAGAAAAGGAGTTAGCTATTCCCCTTATGTTCCAATACAGGCACTTCATTTGAAAGGGTTGAATGGAACCTTAGATCTTGTAAGGTAAGAACTGCTTGCCTTTGAGGCCTGCTTTTTCAGGTTCTTCTTCTTTGAAGATTTGCTAGTAACAAGTTTGAAACCTGATGCCTCAATGAGAGCTTGATCTTCTTCGTGAATTTGAGCATCAATGTCTTCTTCATTAGCTGAGTTAGCAACAATTTCAGCTTCCTGTCGTTGGATCAATACATCATCTGCATCTGCTAAGTTTGCCCATGACTGGTGTAAGAATTGCATGTCCTGTTGAATTCTAACTAGTGTTGCATGATCCAGAGAAGAACTCTTCTCCTCCTCCTCAGCATTATTCATTTGGGTAGCATCCACAAACTCAGAAGCTTGAGAACTGAGCGTCTGAACGTTCAGACTCTGATGAACCAGCGTCTGATCGTTCAGACGCTGATGATCCTGCGTCTGATCATTCAAACTCTGATGATCCAGAGTCTGATGATCCAAAGTCTGATGATCCAGAGTCTGAGGATCATACAGAGGTTGTTCTCCTCTGTTTTCATGATGTTCAACTTCCTGGATTGTTTCCTTCCTTACCTGAGGGCTTGTACCAGCTTCTCTTTGACTAGATTGCTTGCTTGCAGAGTCATTTTCCAAATCAACAACACTTGTTACCTTAGCAATCCACTCTTCGTTTTGTTTCTGAGAGGTCATAGGCTCTTTACCATTTCTTCTACTATTCTTATCCACTACCTCTCCTTCTTTAACTTCCTGAGCATTTCTATCAGCTTCTCCCTTATTTGCTTTTCTACAGACATTAACATTATGTCCAACAGTTTTGCAAAAACCACAAAATTCAGGGAGATTTTCATATTCAAGTTCCACAAAAAAAGAAAAGCCCTTTCTCTCCACCATCACCTCATATTTAAGCTCTTTGGTCAGATCAATGTCTACAAAAACCCTCACAAAGTGTCCAAATGTCCTTTCTAGTGCAGGCTTGCTTGTAACAACATCTAAACATATTGGAGTTCCCACGCTACTAGCTATAGCAAACAAGATCCTCTTTCTCCAGTATTCCTGTGACAATCCATATATTTTCATCCAAACTTGCACAAAAGTGTTTGTCTGAAGATTAGGGTTAAAGTCTTTTGTCCAGGAAAAGAGCTTAAGCAAACCTGGGTTCAGAATCCATGAACCAACAGACCCAACCCTTCTAGCATCTTCAACTGATGAAAACACAAACTCATAAAACCCCTTCCGAGTGAGGTAACCCCCCCAAGGACTTAGGTTTTTCCAAATAGATTTTAATTTCTCCTTCAAGGCAGCAACAATTAATGGGGAAGAACCCTTTGGCCAGATAATACGTGCGTGCAGATTATTCTTGCATGTTTCCAAACCAATCTCATAATCATCATCAGGGATCGAAATCGAAAATTTGTCACCCTTAAGTGTTGGTTTTGATGGTTGACAGAAAGGGATATCACAAACGTTGGTGAGGGCTTACGCAAAGGTCATTTGGGCTTTGGGTATGTTTTGTGGGTTGATTTTGGGGGCGATCGTTACAGAATCGGATGCATTAAGGCATTTCCAAGGGATTAGAACCGGTTTCAAGGATAAAGATGGTGGTAGTGGCATGGCGGTGGTGGTGGTAGGGGATGTCATCCAAAGTGAATAGTGTTATATCGCCAGAGCAAAAAATATGTTTCCTCAAGTCGAAGGTTTTTTCTCTCCTTCCCAAATACATATAATATGACATCGATTTTATCTAATTTTGAATAATTTTATTTATTTATATTTGATTTTTTTTTACCAATTTATTTATATTTGATTGGAAAGCTAGTGATTACAAATATTATATTTTTTTAATAAATAAAGATATGACCTCGCGCAAGTGGTTAATGCACATTATGTAGGTGTGCATTATGTCTGAGTGTTGTAAACTTCAAGATATTGAGTTTAATTTCCGCTAAAAAAAGTCGTCATTACTTGTTTGTTTTGCATCTTTTAATTTAAAAGAATATACCAAAGGAATATGCCATTTATTGAATGAATATTGGGAATACAACTTGTATTCATGTGTTGGTTTAAGATATATGAAGAAATTTCATATGCTCGCAAATGAGTCCCATTATAACTAAACTTTTTTACAAAAAAAAAAACCTTGGAAAATGTAAAGTAAGAAAGTTTTGGCACAATCGATAAATCTTGAAAAATGTCAAGTAAGAAAAACTTGGCACAATCGATAAACCTTGGAAAATGCTACTTTTTACTAATGACAACTACATAAACAAACATGTATTAACTACTAGTTGCAACTTACACCCACCGTCCCTTCCTAATTTTCAGTCAAATATTAATTTATTTTGTTGAATATTTATAAAAAGAACACATTTTCTCTTTCCTTTATGACTTGTTTGTATTGTCGTAAATTTTTGTACTACCCATCTTTAGGAGTGTTCAAATTCAAACTGATCCAAAATAAAACTGCAAACCGGTCCAAAAAAACAGACAACCGCAAAAAACCGAATATTTTTGGATGCATTTGGATGTTGTTTTGTAAAAACCGCTAGGATCGGATCGGATTTCGAATAACTTTTTCAAAACCAAATCAAACCGAACCGCAAAAGTAAATATGTCTTTTATTAGTATTATATATTGTATTATTATGTTGCTTGTTGGTTTTTAATCTTATATATTGCACTAATTTAATCTATATTATTATTACTTCATATGTTTAAAAAATAATCGATAATTTTCATACCATAATTTTAATTTTTTAATATATTTTGCATCAAACCTATTATTTTACTGTGTTCATGTAATATTAATATTAATAAAAAAATATTCTTCAAAAAAGTAAATAAAAAAAATATTCTTCATTTTGGATATCCAAAAAACCATCAATATTAAACCGCATATATTTGGATGGGATCTGTTCTGATTTTTTCAGAATAATCATCCAAACCGAACCGGATCGCATGTAATTTTTATTTTAGATCATGACTTGTTTGCATTGTCGTAAATTTTTGTACTACCCATCTCCATTACCATCAAATCATTATAAATTTAAAACTTCTTTTTTTGGAAAACTATAAATTTAAAACTTTTCAACATAAATTCATTTTTTATTTGAACTAATTTTAAAAGATTTAGTTCATCTTTTCCTTCAAAAATATGATTTAGTTCATATAATAAAGTGAGTGGCGGTATAAGAAAATGAGATATAAAAGCTAATAAGAAAATGAGATGCATGATCTTCACCCTTAAGAAAATATTAACATTATAAATATCTAATATTTTCAAAAAGTAAAAGTTTTCTAATTAATTTCCCAAAAAAAAAAGTTTTCTAATGAATTAAAATATACTTCTTAAAAATGTTAACCAATGTAATTAATTCAGTCAAATTACATTTTCTTATTATTTTTGACCAAAAATATATTTTTTAATTAATAAGACCAAATCATCAAGTATAAGTTTTCTAATTAAGTTCCCTAAAAAAATTTTTATAATTAATTAAAATATCTTCTAAAAAATGTTAACAAATGTAATTAATTCAGTCAACATATATTTTCTTATTTTTTTGACCAAAAATATATTTTTTGATTAATACGAACAAATCACCAAAAATGTTTTCTAATTAATCCGAACAAATCAACTGATCCATGTCTTTGCGTTTTTCACTCACATTAAAAAAAGATATCATAAAGAAACCTTAAACAAATGAAAAATAAAGAAACAAAATAAAAGAATATACGTAAATATTGTAGATCCAGATGAATGGTTGTGTCTCTGTATAGAGCGGATTAGGATCCCCTGAATTTCTTTCATTATTATAGTTAAGATATATAAATACAATCCTCTTGAGCTTAATTCAATTGGTATAGATATTGCATATTATATGCAGGGACCGGGGTTCGTACCATGGACACCCGACTTCTCAACATTTAAAATGTGTGAGCTCTAGCCACTAGGCTACTTGACAAAAAAAAAAAGATATATAAATACAAAAATATGACATTAAATAAGTCAAAATATTTTTTATACACCTCAAAACATTTAAAAACTTTCGTAATTGTCTTCATTTCCTCTATTTTTTTTGAAAAAACTAAATTAATCCACCCAACAACTAAAAAATCATAACATTTCCCTTCAAAAAAAAAAGTTAGCTCCCAAAAAAAAAATTCTCATCATCCTAGTCATCATCGTTATCATTATCTTCTTTAGACAAAAAAATATCTTAACCCAACCCATCATCACAAACTACACACAAGTACAACAATATATAATACAGACACTGTCTCTTCCATTTTCATTTCTTATAACCTTTTTATCCAATTTCTCAAATCCCTTCTTCTTATATCACCACCACCACCTTCATAAACTCATTTTCTTCTTCACTTCATACCCAAAACCTTTATTTATAATAATAACAACAAAAAATACAGGAATCATATCACCATGAAGCCTCATAATCCGAACCAAACCTTTCCATCAGCACCACCTGGTTTCTCTTTTCCATTGCTGATCCCGAAACAAGAGCCTCGGGATGAACCAATGCAAGAAATACAATATCCAAACATAGATAATTTACCAAACCCAAACCTAAACCTAAACCTAAATCTAAATCTAAGTCTAAACCTAGATTTTGATTCTAAACAACAAACCCTAGAACAACCTAACACCAACACCACCACCACCACCACCCCCAGAATGGCGATGATTTTTCAACGCTCATCCACTGAAGGATTAGAACGACAAACCAAAAACAATGTTGTTGTTGATGAAGATCAAGACACAAGAGCCATTGTTCCGGTTTCTGCTGCTCAGAATAATTACCATAATTCCCCGCTTGTTCGAATGACGGATCTAGGGTTATCAGATAAGCGTCAGTTACGGAACATTGTTCGGAGGGCTAGGATGGTGTATGATTCGGTTCGTGTTTTGGCTATGGCTGAAGAAGAAGGAAATTTTAATGCTAGAAGAGTGAGAAGTGATGTGAAAGCTTTTGCTACGATGAGGAGCCATGGTTTGTGGCTGAATCGCGATAAGAGTTTCGTTGGTGCGATTCCTGGGATTTGTATTGGTGATGTGTTTTTGAATAGGATGGAGTTGTGTGTGGTTGGTTTACATGGTGAACCACAAGCTGGGATCGATTATTTGCCTGAGAGTATGAGTTCAAATGGCGAACCGATTGCTACTAGTGTGATTGTTTCTGGTGGGTATGTGGGTGATGTTGATGAAAGTGATGTTATTATTCTCTCGGGTCATGGTGGGCAGGATAAGAATCTGAGGCAAGTTTTTCATCAGAAGCTGGAAGGTGGGGATCTTGCTATGGAGAGGAGTATGCATTATGGGATCGAGGTAAGGGTCATTCGCAGTGTGAGATACGAAGGTACTTCTTCGACTTCGACTTCTGGTAAGGTTTATGTTTATGATGGTTTGTATAGGATTGTCGAATGTTGGGTTGATGTTGGTGTTTTTCAGTTTATGTTATCAAGGATTGATAATCAGGCTAAGATGGGTAGTTTGGTTTTAAAGGAGGCTTTTTTGCGTATGAATAATCCTTTTTGTTATAAACCTATGTGTGTTATATCTCTTGATATTTCCAACGGGATGGAGCGTATCGGTGTTAGGGTTTTTAATGACATCGATGGATGTAAAGATGTGAAGTATTTTGAGTATCTTCATAGAACTAATTTTTCGCCCTTTGTGAATTATCAAACTGGGTATGAGAATGAGAGAGGGTGTAAATGTGTAGGCAATTGCGGTGAAGGATGCATTTGTTGCATGAAAAATGGTAACAGCTTTCCTTATAGTGAAAGCGGGCTTATCTTGAAAGGAAAGCCGATCATTTTTGAATGCAGTCCTTCTTGTAGTTGTCTTCCTAATTGTCGGAACCGTGTTACGCAGCAAGGGCTTAATCATAGGTTGGAAGTGTTTAGATCTACGGAGACTGGTTGGGGAGTTAGGTCATTGGACCTTATTCAAGCTGGCGCATTTATATGCGAGTACACTGGGGTTGTTCTAACAAAGGAGCAAGCAAAAATTATGTCCATGAGTGGCGATTCATTAATATATCCGAATCGTTTTCCGTATAGGTGGAAGGAATGGGGTAATTTATCTCTGATACAAGATGGTTATGTGCCTCCGTCGTATCCATCAATTCCTCCATTGAATTTTGCTCTGGACGTGTCTAGAATGAGGAATGTGGCTTGCTATATAAGTCATAGCTCAAGTACTCCTAATGTGATGGTTCAGTTTGTTTCGTATGATTACAATAATCTATTGTACCCTCACATTATGTTGTTTGCGATGGAGAACATCCCTCCATTGAGAGAGTTCAGCCTTGATTATGGTGTAGCTGATGATATGTTGATTCCCAATTGAATATTTTGGCAGCTGATGATGAATAGCCATGTTGTGGGCATGTTTTCATTGAGTTAAGGACAACTCCTTCGATTTACCGTATTTCTTGTCACCATTTTCTTCCATGTCATTTTATCGTACTTTCCTTTTGAGCTTTGTCGAATCTTGATTGTAAACTCTTTTGAGTTACAAACATATTATTATTCATTATAAACTGATATGCTTTCTGGTCTTCTTAATTAACACCTGGATGTACTTCAAATGATCGAAAGTTAAATACTTTTTTGTGCTTTGAAGATTGTTGTGACTTGTTCAATGTCTTATTTATTATAGTCTTCTTTGGAAACTGGTTATTATCATGGTTGCTCTGATATACGCAAACCTTTCATGCCGTTTCTTTTGTTACGAACATTCCAAATATGTTTATTTTAATTTATTTGGTCTTGTGTCTTTACGTTCCATTTATTGTTAATTAGTGTAGATTTTAAAATGGAATGCATAGTCACGTTTATTTGTGCCTTACCTTTGAAATGTCTTCCATTCTCTTTTAGATTTTAGGTCCGTTTTTATCTCTCTTTTTCTTGTCCATGATTTTGCCACTTTATGCAAATAGTTCATATGGCAAAAGAATGAGGTTAGCATGAATATTATTCAAAGTATGACCACCTTTACCTTAGGGTTCTTCAGACAAATGCGAGCAACATGGCCATAAATTTCACAATCTTGCACAACAAATGAAGACCCTCATACTCAACATGAAGAAATTCCATCTGAAATTCCATCTAAAAATTAGGGAGACGAATCCAAAGCCAACTTTGTTCGGTATATGTTCAGTGTGGTGCAGGGGCTAGAACTATCATTTTAAGAAATAATTTAATTTTTATATTAGTTATTGTAAAAAATTGACTCCAGTGGTCAAATTACAATCATTCATAATTGTGACTTTATAAAATATAATTACGATTAAAGTCAAACATTTTTAATAAACCAATACTTATGATTGATCTACGGTGTACAAAGTTTTTAGATTGATTGTGTATATGAATTACATTTTTAAAGACAATATTTTTTGCTTTTGGTCGTAGTCAACACTTAATTAATTTATGGAAAAGAAAATGGGTGTCTTGGATTAAAACCTACACAACCGTAGTTAAGTCTCGTTAATAATGTTGTTAATGACAGTGAGAAAAACACAAGAAATAGGAGGTTGAATTGTGATGTTTTTTAAAAAAAAAAAAAATTAAGTGTCTATCAAAAACAATTCAGAGTCTGATCAGAAGTTGAGTTCTTATTAGAGTTTGAAACAGAGTTATGCAGCGAAATTAATTTACACACAAAGAGAGAAGAGAGAAAGAGACGCCATAAGCAAATTATAGTGTTTCCTCCCACAAATGGAGAATAGTCCACTCCTCTTTCACTTCCAAGAGATTTTCACTATAATCACAAGATTACAATTTTATCAAACACACAACTAAGAGACTTTATTAACTCACCCAAACCGGAGTACCATATATGGTTCGGATCTTGGGTTTGACTAAACACAACCCAAACCGACCTACGTACACCCCTATTCTCTAGGATCTTATTGGAATTTTTCACACAGACATACACTGAATAAAATATTAGGTCTGAAAGTTGTTAGGTAAAGCAGAGAATCTATCATACCTCTGTACAACTTCTGATATACTTTGCTGCTTGTATCATGTTTGTTGAGATTGCAGGAAGGATGCATTGGTGTAGCCATTAGTTTACAATCCTCCAATTTGAACTTCTTTAGAATCTCCTTTGTGCATTTGGATTGATGAACATAAACTCCATCTTTGCATTTATTGATTTAAGGAAGAATTTCAATTCCTCCATCATACTCATTTCAAATTCTGCCTGCATCATCTTAGAGAATTCTTTGAAAAAGATTATTAGTAGAACAAAAAAATGATATCATCAATCTAAACAACAATGTCAATGATACACAAAAAGTTCAAATCTCAATTGATCATTTTTTTACATATTATAAATGAGTTTACTAAGATTATGGAACTTAAGTCCATTACTTGATTAACATGTTTGTATAGAAAAAAAATGTTTGGATGATTGGACAACACTTGTTTATTATTTAAATGTGCAATCCTTCTTTTGTCAATATAAGATTTAAGATTAATGCTTCTATTTTAGATGGAGTTTAATAACAACTCTTTGATTTCATACTAAGCTAAAATTTAATTCCAAGCAAAATTTCCTATAGTCAATGAAACAATTTGTTACATTCTAGACGTATGTGGACTTCGCTTATAGTTAATGTCCCACTTAATTAAAACTCTCTATATTTCAACAAATATGAGATTAACTTTGAGTATTATATACTTATGATATAGAAGCAGAAATTTAACTTTCTATAACTTGATATGTATAAAAGAAGTCCTACTTCTTTATTTTATTTTGACTCTTTCAAAAACCATTAACAATTTTTCTCTCGTAATGGATCTTGATTAAATCTTGAATACCCTCATCCACAACAACCTCATCAACCAACCCATATTTGGAAGATAACACCCTAGACCAAAGCTCATTACTGATAATTTGGTAACCTCCAAAACTACTCATGAAACAAGCAAAATTAAATCTATGAACCTCTAACCCACTTTTGTAACGATCTAGACATACCTTCTCCCATGTTATTCAATTAATTCACCTCATCACGACACCCCCATCCATCCCCCCCACCTAAAAATACTCCAAACAAGGATTCAATTTGTGAAGTAATACTTGAAGGAGCCTTGAAAAAACATATTAAGTAGACAAACAATGTAGATAAATCAGTTTTGAGTAGTACAACCATATATAAGTTACAATATTTTGAAGGAGATAACTTTTTTTCTATATCGAGGGAGACATAAAGAGCGTCTTCTCATATTGCCTCCAATCAGAAGATGAAGATACTTGAACAATAATTTCTCACATCTATAATTAAGCACAAAGGACACTTTCTACAACCAAGAGCTTTTCATACTAACTCCAACTAGCAACCTCTTTTGGAAATTCACTATAATAAGAGTGCCATTTGCAAATTCCAAATGCGAAATCCTAAAATCAGAATTAGACCTTACTTGTAAACAATTAAACAACAAAAAATTCACTTATGAACATAACAATGAATTCAAACCTTAAGAATTTATAAATGAATTGGTCGTTGGAGTTACGCGTAATCAAGGGGCATATCTAAAAATTATCCTTCTAAAATTATTTCCTTTAAAATATATACTTCTCATAATCTACAAATATCTTATGGTCACAAGACATAATCTTTTTACAAGAGGATTTAGTTTGGTTATTTCATTGCATGAGTGAACTTGTCATTAACAATAACACAAATATTTTATCAAGTTTCATATTGTATTGCTTGTTTTTGTTTTCAATGTAATGCATTAATTTTTTTTCGTAAAAAAATATCACGTAACAAAACAAAATTCATGAGAATTTTTTTTAATAGTAATTTAAATGCTATTACGTTTTAACTTTGTCAACATTTGCCAACATTAACAATGTCCAGTTATATGTATCAAATTAATAGAATAAAAAGAATGACATGCACTCCAAAGCTCAACAATATGTAATGTGCGTATGTTTCAAGATCAATATTCTAACATTTTGGTTAAGGAGGAATTCTAACGGTTTCAAAAACTAGAGATAATTGAATTAACTTTTGTTACTAGAATACTAAATTTTATCACACTCAGATTGTGATTGGGCAGAGGCAAAATAAGATTACCAATGTCATGATTTATGGGATTTGACGCAATGAAGAGGTTCTTAAAAGGGAAGATTCTACATTCTTTAAAAAGTTGCTTCAATCCAATAGTTAACGCGCTCCAAATAGTCTCCAGCTTCAAATTAATCAAGCTCTTGATGATTCATTTTTATTACAAGTTTTGACTAGAAAGGTGAAATGTGATATCTATTATATGTACTCTTTATAAAGCTCTAGAGCTTGATGCTTTTCAAACTATATTTGTAACTTTTATTGTTACAATGTGGGGGTAATTTTTAGAAATTGGTTTTTGATGCTTTTACTTTTGGAAGTATACTAAGATGGTTGAGACTATCATTGTTCCTAGTTTTGTTCGATTTGTCTTGTCAATGTTTTCCTTAAACTTGTGTCAAAAGTTTTGTTTTGTTGAATTAGGCCACACTTGTAAAATATCATTGGTTGGCTTCAAGGTAGTTTTATTCCTAACAAAGGTATTGTTGAAAATGCATTGATTGCTTGAGAGCCAGTTCACTACATGCATACCAAAAAAGGTAAGTATGGCTTTCTTATGAACAAGATTGATTTTGAAAGGGCTTATGATAATGATCATTTGAATTCCTTGAATCTTACACTTTCTAATTTTGGTTTCCTCCTCTCATTTTTATACGGTGCCTCTCAAATAGAATAATGACCAGCTTTGTAATTTCATTCATAACCATGGGTTGTGGCATTAATTGGGATCCTATACCTACTTAGTCGTTTTTAATTTGTATGGAAAATTTAGTTTTTATTATTTAGGAAAGAATTAAATATAATCAATTAATGGTTGCCTATAAGGGTTACTAATAATGGATCTAACATATCAATCTCTTTTTTGCTGATGGTTGCTTACTTTTCACCAAAGTTAAACTTCTCAGACCCTACTAGTATGACAATGAATATTCATGAATCAAGTTTTATCCCCTCAAAGAATCTACCTTGGTTTTATTTGGAGATATTCGAAGGTACAATATGTTTCCTACCAACCATACTTGCTATATTCATTATACGACATTTGATGTTTCTTGTTGTATATATGTTAAGCTACTTTGGAGAAAATTTTGCATATGTTGCGAGATTGCCCAAAACCCAAGTAGAATTGGCACAAGATCAAGTTTGTTACATGCTAAGAGTGAACATAATCCTCTCTTCCTCATTATTTGTTGGTTTATCTAGAAACCAAGAAATGATAAAGTTTTTTCCGATATTAATCACCCTCTCTAGAATATTCTTTGCCAAATTTATTCCTTCTATGTTGGTAATTCGGAAAGATCTAGCTTTTGTGGTCTTTCCAAGAACTCTTTATGGGGTTTTATTACTAGTTTTGCAGTTAGTTGCATTTTTACTTCTAATACTAATGCAAAGTTGCGAGATAACTCTCATGTGATGGATACTATTTGAGTTTTCATATGTCAGGATCAACTTTTTTAAGCAATGGTGTCTTAGATCAAATAAGTGTATTGGCATTTCATTACAATATTCAAGAGATTGACGAACGCTTGCAATATGACTTTATAGTTTAGGGTGTGATGATATTTGTATATCCATTTGATGAAAACTTTAGTGACAACCTTGTTTTTCTTCCTTTCTATTGGTCAAAAACAATGAAGAGAGAAAATGGAAGAGAGGTGATAAGAAGATCATGTGAGTATGAGAAAGAAAGTTGTTAAAAAAACTTCACAAAATGGTTGTATAAATATTATTTCTCTATAGTTTAAGAGGGATATGATTAGTAAGTGAATCACCGATCCTACTTTATTTATATACGGTTAATAAGTATCTATGATAAATTTTGTCAAAAAAAAGTATCTATGGTAAATAATATAATTTATATACATCATTTTAATTTTAATTTCCCAATTGATCGAGTGTCACAAATTGTAGGTACTATTAGATTTAGAATATTGTTATTTAGAAACAAAATACATGTTTACTATTTGATGATGTGTTTATTATAAATAAAAAATTGTAAACTGCTGAATATCACCACAATTTTAATTCTTATACATAAGATCCGCCCTTCCAATGCCATGCTTTTTTTTCTTCTTAATCTCTTTTTTTTTCCCCGATGAACTAAGAGAGAGCACATGCTTCAGGGGCATCTTACGCCCCAATTGGGATCTAACTCTTTATAATCTCTTTATAATACTAAATGTTAAGTAGTGTTCCTCTAACTCTAATGATTAACCCTACTGGTAGGGATCGAACCAGGTACCACATGCTTCCAAATCACAACTCTTACCACCAAGGTACTGATGTTTTTTATGACATGCAATTGATTCAATGGTATGTATCCAACACAAATTCGGGTCTTCTTTCTTTCAATCTCACAATCCCTAAATCATTTATCACTCACTTTCATCTCTTTCACTATCATGCAGTTGAACCTAATAATCATAACCCCGCCCTTTTTGACGGACCTAATTAATTTTTATGAAAAAAAAGGTCTGCAAGGAATTTAATCAAGTAGCACATAAAAATGTCATTTTTTTAAAAGTCACTAACGTCATTGCATTTCCTTTTTTGATAGCAGTTCCTTTTCATTATTAACGGTTCCTTTTCATTATTTTTTTTCTTTCAATTACCACGTAACAGTTCCTTTTTATTATTTTTTTCTTTCGGTTACCACATAACAGTTGTTTTTCCATTTTATAGATTTAACAGCCCTTGCGGTTAGGGTCTGTTTCTTGGTGTACGCTTACTACGTGCTACGATATTAAAGTTGCATCTTTAAAATTGTTAATAATTTGACTAATTCAAATGATAATTTTATCATTACAAACTTCACTTTTTAGTGTAATTTTGTCTACCTCTTTGTTTCTCCTATATTATATTAATTACATGAAGTTATTTATTCTGCCTTTTTATTTGCAAAAATCACTACACTAGATTATAACATTACTTTGTTTTCTCACTTTGACTTTTGAAACATGTTTACTATTTTCAATTTGATTATTTTAGTTGTTCTTTTAACATGAATGTAATTGAATATGAAGATTGAGAAAGAAGGAATTCAGGAACACAAACTGGTAATATTATTTGGTAACAAAATAAAGTTAATAACTTAAATTGGTGTCTTTTGTTTTTTTTTTCGATCGTTTCATAACAAAGTACTGAATTTGTAAGTAAAAATATAATCAATTTGATATTTATATACAAAATTCTACAAAACTTGTGCATCGCACGGCTTAGAGTCTAGTTTATTAAAAAGGGGAAAAAGCATATACAAGAGGGGGTGTCAAACCAAAACCCTCAAAAAGTTAAAAGTAAAACGATAATAAACAAGAGGACTAATGCAAACAAAAAAAAAGGCAGTCTAAAGTGGTCCCTAAAGAAATCCACCTTGAGAAATGGTGGCAAATGCTTTAACCATACTACACCCGATCAGTGTGACCATGATTTGTAAGCTCATTTGCACATATGGTACCTCTAATTCCAGTAGAGAACCTTCATTTTGGAATCGGGGATGGTTCACCCTTCGAACGAGATTGGTATTCTCTTTTGAGTTGTTGCTTTTGTTTCTTCGTAAAGAATGGTGTAATAGGCACTTCTGTCCCGTTGTGCTGTGATGGTCGGATTTCGACAATTGTACCAAATCATTTACCAAGTAATAAAGTGATAAGTAGAGTATCGTATCCACATGTATTGTCTTTTCAACCAAACAATTCGTGTTATTTATTTGGGAACAATAAAAATAAAAGAGATAAAAGGGTTTAGAGTTTTGCAATGTAATATGTCTGCAACAGAGCAAAGTTTACATGTTTTGATTGCAGAATGTTAGCAGCGATTAGGATTCTTTGAATCCCATCTATTTAATTGTTGGAATTATGTAACAATCAAGTCTTATTCAAGTTATTTATCGCTATCTATCTAAGTGATGAGTTCGTGGGGTTTTACTACCTATCAACTATCAAGTTGCACCTGCTGATCACACGGGTAGGTGAGTGTGGGGCCTTACTCTCTCAGAGATATGGGCTCATTCCCCTCCAGCTGTCGAGTTGCACCTGTTGATCACACAGGTAGGTACGCGTGGGGTCTTACTCTCTCAGAGGTAATTGAAACATACACTTAAATTAGCGTTCCTAAATTCTCATCAGTGTAGTCCCTATCTTCTTAAAGGTTCTCTCATCTATGAATCTTAGAAGCACATAACACATTATTCCTCTGGGTAGTTCTACAAACGGGCGGCCCTATTAGCGTCTACCTTACCAAGTGTTGGGTTTTTATATTGTGTTGGCTGCATTTTGTTAAAACAAGAAGTTCTAGCAAGATGTTGGACCAGATGTCCTAGACATGTAAGTACGACATCTTGTCTCAAGGTGTTATGCTTTGTTTCGCATTCTTGGAAGATTTGGTTTTTGCGTGAGATCACTGAAGATTTGATTGAAGATATGATTCATGTGACTTGTGCTCCAAGAGGCGTGTCATTCTAGAAGCTACAGAGGTCAGTTTATGCCTTGTCGTATTTTCTAAGTTAAATGTCCAAAACATTTAAGGAAACTGTATATTTGCTTTTAGAATATTGAAGCTGAAGACTTTATTGCATCAGTTGTATTTGTTTAGCCCTATTGAAGAATAAGCCCATGCATTCTCTGGCTATATAAAGGAAGACTCAAACCTTGTCCAAGATCACTGAAGCCGTCATTTGAGAAAGGAGTCATTTAGGGTTTCGAGTCTGTTCTTGTTATTTGTGAGCCACTCTTTGTATCACCTTGATGCATTGAGTTGGACTGTTTAGTTGCGATGTAACTTGTTCTTTGTAAACCGCTCTAGTGCATCTAGCAAGAGTAGGTTTTGTTTATTGGAGTGTCTCTTCTATTTGATTGTAATCTTTGTTGAAATCACGGGTTGTGTGGTTGAGAGAAAGTGAGATGGGATCTCATATCTAGGGGGAGTCTTAGATAGAAATACCAAAGGTAATGATTAGGTGAGAAGGCAGTGGGTGACGTTGCATCGAACTGGGTTACCAAATATCTTGTCTTCTTCCTTCCCTGCACTTTACTTTATTGTTGTTTATTGTTTATTGTATTACGTTGTCATAACCAAGTGTCCAGGACATCTTGTAGGACATATGTCCACTGTGTGCCAGAATTTCACCAAGGTATGAGAAGAATGAAGTTATTGGGCTGATTTAAGTCGTGAAGTCACCTGTTTCCCTAATTACTAACTAGTTACTTCCTGATTCTGACAGATATGCATCAATATTAGGTATGTCACCTCTCTAAGTACCTTTCTCTTAGGGTTCTACTCTCTTTCGGCATGTTTCCCTAGTTACTAATTAATTACTTCCTAATTAGACAGATATGCATCAATATTAGGTATGTCATCTCCCTAAGTGCCTAGGTATTAGGGTTATGCTTCAGAGGAGACCAATCTTATGCACGACACTAAAATTAAATAGCATAAAGAAAATAATTGAATAAAGACTTTAAATTAAATAAATTATCCAACAACCAGAATAAAGGTTCATCTTAGAACCCTAGCCTAAAAAGATTTAGTTACACATGGTAACCAAAGACAAATTACAAAAGAAATAAAACATACCCTAGAAATACTTGGAGTGAGGAGAGAAACTCCTCCCTGGAAGCTCCTAGTGCTTGCCTTCCTCTTGAACCGCTTCGTTTTGAATGATAAATTATGAATGAGAGGAGTGCTACTTATAGGGAAAGTTTCCACCTGACGTTGGGCTAAAAAACCAGGCTTTTACCATAAAAAAAGTAACAAAATTCAGTCTTGGCCTGCAAGACACAGGCTAGGCGCCCGGGAGCATGCGCTAGGCACATGTGAGAGAGAGTTCCATGCACTAGGCACCCAGGACCATGCTCTAGGCACATGCGAGTGCAATCCGGGTGCTGAAATGCTTGTTTCTTCGTCTTTTTGGGTGTTTGCTTTCATATAAGATGCCTTGGAACTTGGGAACATAATTTCTCCTTCTGTAATGTCTTCTGAGGCCTCTTGAATCTTCCTTCTTTGATCTTCCCAAAGTCCTCACAAATCTTCAGATGTCTTGCTTTGCCGATTTGCATGATTTCTTCGTGAATTACCTCAAAACACCTTAAAGTTGGTATGTTTCGGGAAGAATAGAATTACAGACTCAAATATAGAAAACATTACAAATGCCCCAAAATCATAAGCAATTGCTTTAATACTCCTCTATTCTGGATGTAAAACCTACTAAAAATGACTGAAAAACATGCTAAGAATAACGTAAGATGACCTTTCATCACAATCCCAAACTTAAGTTGTTTCTTGTCTTCAAGTAACGAAAGAAAACGAATTTTATTCTTTGCATTTTTTTCAGAAAAAACATACCTTTCCGAAGAGTAGCTCAGATCATCACCTCATCTCATTCACATCATTGAATTACTTACCTCGTTACATTCAAGTGGGACAGGCTAGAAGAAGATAACTCATATACTACCATGATACACGTATGTATCTCCTAAATCCAGTAAGGTTGGTCACGTCATTTGCCCACTTCAGTCGTCACATGAATGTACCTTGCTGTAAATTTGAGACAATTCTAAACAGACAGCCAAGATCAGATTATATACACATTTTGAGGTCTTTCGGGGTTGTAACATGGCTTAGATTATGGTGGGATATATTTGGGAAAGTAGGTCAACAAAGGAACTTGGAGTTTGATTTTCAACCTAAGGATTCCTACTAAACATTGAAGTATTACCAACCTTCCTTCCTTGAATCAAACAAGATGGGTACTAAGTAGAACTATTTATCTTTTTTTTCTTTTTCAACATAAATAAACATATTTTTTTTAAGAGACCAAAATTTTTGATGTTTTTGGCTCTTGATTTTTTTTCTTTTTTTTCTATTTTTTTTGTGTGGACCCATGATAATCTACATTTTTCATTTTTTTCTTTTTGATAAATAAGTTCTACTGGTACCCCACCCCAAACTTAAAATGTTGCTAACTTCAAAGAGCAACCCCAAACTTAGCTTCAAACCATACCAAGTTATAAAAATTCTATCTAACTCCAAGAGAAATCAAATATATGACATTAAGGTTTAGAACTGTGACATGATTCATCACTTAGTAACAACAAAAGAAATTATTGTTGGAGGCTTAAAGGGGTTTCACAAAGGATAATAAGAATATAAAGGGTGGCTTGAAAGTCCCAAGGTACCAAAAAAAAGTGTCTCGTGTGTAGTATAACATAACCGATCATTCGTAAAGAACGGCCACAAATTTGAGCAAAAATAGTATTGATATGGAACACTCATGATAGAAAGAATTATAGTAGAAGAATGGATGGAAATATTTGACTCAAATTCTCATCGGTTATGCTATTCAGAAAAGAGATGGTGATTAATATAAGTACCTTCAGTAGCAAGCCCCAAAAGTTTTCGTGCTCTTGAATGTAAGGGTAACCTAGCCTCCACTGTAAATGTTCTGAAATAATTCTCTAAGACTAAAACAATTTAATCATAAATGGAAAGGTTATATATGTAATGCAAAGAAATAAAATTTTATATAATAATGAGGATTAGCAACAACAAGAAAAAGGAAATTGTTAAGAAAGAAAATCTCAGCTTTGCTTATTGAAAAGGAAAAATGCGGAAAAATAAAATCATGGGTTGCCTCCCATTCAACGCTTCTTTTTGGTCACTAGCTTGACAAAATAGGTTGCCACCTATTCAGCGTGTGTTTTACGTCTCGAGCCTGACGGATATGTCTAACTTGTGCTTGGGAGACCCTGTCTTTCAGGCTCCTTGTCTTCCTCCTAATCTTCAACCTTCAGGCTGGCTATCTTCTTTGGCAAAGCTCTCTGACTTACGTAACGGTATTGCTCATAAACCTTGTAGGTGATTGTTTACTCCCAAATTTGGCAAACAACCGCTAGTCTAGATTAATTGCTTGCGAGACCAACTAGTGAATCTCAGGAGCATTTTACTTTGATTGAATCCTTTGAATTATTTGAATGTCCATTACGCATAAACATTTAGTGTAGTTTTGGGAAATTAAATGCACAAGTCACTTGGATTACAAGCAACAAGGGAAATAAACTTTTAATAATAAAACGTACTGTTTCGATCGAAACAGATGAAGAAAACTGAATTTAAAGAAAATGCAGTAAAGATTGCATGAAATTTAGAATGCTGGAAAGATACATTTCATGAAAAGGGTAAATTGCATTGAATTGTAAAAGATGCTTTACATAAAAGGATGGTTCACAGATTCATACTTGGATCCCATTTCACTCGTTTCTCTCGATAGCGTGGGTACTTTGAGTTTACAAGGATTTTGTATAAATGAATTGCGACCAGTTTTCTGACTAAAAAACTACAATATATAGACTTTCGAAAGTGAAACTGCCCTAACGGTCGAACACTATACGATTGCCAAATGTCCTGCCACGTACACCCTGCATGCACTTAACTGCTCCTTGGAACGGTTGCATCTTTCGAAGTCGAAGTTTGTGAAAGTTTGTCAGA